>CM064879.1:68997873-69245228 GCA_003313485.2 Penstemon barbatus | reverse complement strand
CAACACTACTGTTGGAGATACAGTAGTAGTCTGTTGAACATTTGCCGTCTGTTGAACAGTCTCTGGTCTGTCAGCTGTTTGCAACTCGTCTGTTAGACAATCAGCACTGTGATTATGAACAGCACTTGAGTTATCAGCTGAATTTAGATTAGGTAGTATGATGGGAACATATTCTTCATTTCTTCCAATGTCTAACTTCTGTAGATCAGTAGACAGATCTTGATTAGCACTTTGATTCTTTTCAGAAGATTGACTTGGCTCATCAAATACTACATGGATAGATTCTTCTATTAGTAATGTTCTTTTATTGAAAACTCTATAGGCTTTACTAACAGATGAGTATCCTACAAAAACAGCTTCATCAGCCTTTTCTGCAAATGCAGTAAGGTGATTTTTCCCATTATTCAATACAAAACATTTACAACCAAAAATCTTAAAGTAATGAATGTTTGGTTTCCTGTTGTTCCAAACTTCATATGGCGTCTTGTTCTGATTTTTGTTGATCATACATCTGTTCTGGGTATAGCATGCTGTATTTGTTGCTTCTGCCCAAAATCTTTGAGGCAGTTTAGCTTCAGCTATCATGGTTCTGACAGCTTCCTTTAGTGTTCTGTTTCTCCTTTCAGCAACACCATTCTGTTGAGGGGTTCTGGCAGCAGAGTACTCATGATGTATTCCTTTGATACTACAATACTCTTCAACAGTAGAGTTTGTAAACTCTGTCCCTCTATCTGATCTGATCTGATCTTCAATATTTTGATGGTCTTTTCATTCTGGATCAGTTCCATCAGATTAGTAAGATGTTCCTTGGTTTCACTCTTTTTCTTCATGAAAATCACCCAAGTATATCTTGAAAAGTCATCCACAACAGCTAGGTAGTATTTCTTTCCACCATTGCTGACTGGATCAATGGGTCCAAATAAGTCCATGTGTAATAGCTCCAATATCCTTCCAGAAGATTGGTGCTTCTTGCTTTTGAACGATGACTTGATTTGTTTACCCTTCTGACAGGCGTCACAGAGCTTATCTTTGCTCATGACTGCTTTTGGAATCCCTTCTACCAAATCATTCTTGATTAATCTGTTTATGGTCTTGAAGTTTAAGTGATTCATTCTCTTGTGCCACAGCCAACTAACTTCACTTGGTGCAGATGCAACCAAACAAACGCTTGAATTCTTGTCAGCAGAATCCCAGTCGACTATGTAGACATTCCCTTGTCGTCTTCCAGATAAAATTACCTTCTTTGTACCAATCTGTTCGACAAAACACTTATCTGTTGAGAAGATGACTGAATATCCCTTGTCACAAAATTGACTTATGCTCAACAGATTATATTTGAGGCCTTTGACATATGAGACGTCAGATATCTCTATGTTTCCTCTGATTACTCTTCCTTTAGCTTTAATCTTGCCTTCTTTGCTGTCCCCAAAAGTAACCTTTGGACCATCCACAGCAACTGCATCAGTCAGCTCATGTATGTTTCCACACATGTGTCTTGAACATCCACTGTCCAAGTACCAGATCTTCTCTACTTTACTCCTACTCCTAATCCTAACCTACAAAACAAAAATAAAATTGTTTTAGGTACCCTTATTGAGAGGGTCCTGAAGGATTAGTTCCACCTTTGACAACCCAAGATGTTGAAGTCTTAGGCTTCTTAGGTTTCTGAGTTTTCACAGGAGCATGAACTGTTTCATTTTTATCATAATTATCAGATAAGTCATGTTGATGATCAGTATGATATGAATAGTGTTCATAAGCAGGGTAAGGTGCATGATATGCAGGATATGCATGCATTGGATGAGCAGGGTAAGGTGCATAGTAACTAGGAAACTGAGGTGCATGATACATAGGATGATATGCAGCAGGTTGCACATAATATGACTCATTTCCATACCAAGCATTTTGATTTTTCTTATTCTTATGCTTCTTTGGCTTACTAGGTGCTTGCTCAACTTGTTTAGACTTAGCTTTACCACTAGTCTGATTGACTTTAGCTTTATCAGCAGACTTCTTAGGACTCTGCTGTTTGGTCTTACTAGTCTTATTTCCTACACTAGGCTCTTTGCTCTTTTTAGCCTTAGGAGATTTCTTCTCCTTTAATTCTTTCTCAGGTGAAGTAGGTCTAGCAGTTTGAACATACAGAATGACCTTACTATTGTCAGCTGATATGAATTTTTCAGTATGGTTCAACTCTTGCTTATCCTGTTCTAAAGGCATCTTCTGTTTATTAGATGTATGCGTGGATGCAACAGATGATTTCTCATGAGACTCAATAATCTTTTCAAGTTCCATGATTTTTCCTTTATAAACTTCACATTCAGCTTTCAGAGATTCATTTTCTTGCTCAAGCTGTTTGAATTCAGCTGATTCTTTTGGCTTTTCAGCTAAAAGTTTCAGTGAACTGTTTTGCTCTTTTAGCAGGATCATCTCTTCCTTAAGCTTTACAAATTCTCCAGCAATAGTAGTATTGTTCAACATCATTTGCTCTAGAGAATCAAACAATTCATTATTTTGAGGAGTTACCTCATCCTCAGAGTCATCAGAGTCCTTTGCCATCAGGCACAGGAGAGCAGGTTTTTCTTCATCAGAAGATTCTTCATCAGACGAGTCTGAATCTGAATCAGATGAGCAGACAGCAGCAAGCTTTTCTGCTTCAGCCATCATTGCTTTCCCTCTCTGATACTTTCTTTCTTTTCTCACTTTCTTCTCATCTTCAGTGTACTTTTCTGCTTTTGGATATGGGCAGTCTTTGATGAAGTGTCCCAATTTCCTGCAGTTGTAACACATTAGTTTTGATTTGTAATCATCTTTATCTTGAGAAGAAAAGTTAGGTTTAGAAGTGGAAGCATTGTTGTATTTGTTCTTCATTTTTCTTTTGTAGAACTTCTTGAAGTTATTCATAAACAGTGCAACGTCTCCAGCAGTGTACTCCTTCTTGTTGAGTAGAGTGGCTTCATCAGATGAGTCCACTTCTTTGCTTTTCTGTGCTGGTCTTCTGGTGTTTTCAGCAGCAACCAGTGCAGCTGTGGGTCCTGAAGTTGAGGTTTCTTCAATACCCATCCTAGGCAGTTTATACTCATAAGCCTTGAGTACAGAAAACAGCTCTGTCAGAGAGATCTTCCCCAGATCCCTTGATTCTTCCATTGCTGTCACCTTCATGTTGAACTTAGGAGGTAGGGCCTTCAGTACTCTGATGGTTATCTCCTTGTCTGTGAAGGTTTTTCCAAGCTTCAGAACTTCATTTAATATTCTTGTAAACCTTGTGTCCATCTGATCAATGGTTTCAGAGGACTTCATCTTGAAGTTATCCAGCTTTTCTAGAGCAACACTCAGCTGATGCTCCTTGATAGCATCATTGCCTTCGCTCATATCTCTGACTTTGTCCCACATCTCTTTTGCAGATTTGCAATGTTTGATCTTGTCAAACCGATCATTATCCAGGGCTTTAGTCATGATAAATCTTCCAATCTTGTCCAGGTTGAACAGCTTGATTTCTTCAGCTGTCATTTCGCTCAAGTCTTTTTCCACCACGGTATCAACTTCATTGATTTTTATCGTCTTGGTGAACTTGAATGGACCTTTTGTAATGCAAGTGAACATGTTGTCATTGTAGGCAGCGAGAAAAATCTCCATCCTGATTTTCCAGTCTTCGAAGGACATGCCAGCAATGTGGGGAACATGGTTTATGCATTCCATTTTCAAAAAGTTTTGATTTTCAAAAAAAATGCTCTTTTGAAAAGTTTTCAAAAACCTTTGAAAAACACTCGGATCAAGCTCGTTGATCAGGCAGTTGATTCAAATGAACCACCTGCTCTGATACCACTTGTTGGTCCCAAGTGGTCAGATGAGGTCTAGAGGGGGGGGGGGTGAATAGACCTCTGAAAATTTTTGAACTTAAAAACTTTTCAGTCTTCTGTCAGCAGACTAAGCTGATGAAGAACAGTAAGCAGACTAGTCTGATCGTGAACAAATCTTGAACAGACGACTGACCACTCTTCTTACAGTAACTTAGCTGTTTTTCAGCAAAACAGTTTTTCAAAGAGTATACTTGCAGCGGATTGTTTTAAAGTGTTTTTCACAAGTAGACTAAGCTCTTGAAAGATTTTATCCCCAGTTTTTACAAACTCCTTTTGTTTTAAAATCTTTTCAAATAATTCAAAGTGTTTAAAAATGCAAACTTTAAATATGCAGGAAAACTTTAAATGCAAGATAACACAAAGAATTTTTATAGTGGTTATATGGATACAAATCCTTTAGTCCACTCTTCCAGATCACACAGATTCTGGGTTATACTATAATCACTTAGATTACAATATTTCTCCACTTACACCTAAACAACTAATGAGAAGGCTGTAAGCTCGCAATAGGAATTCACAAAGAAAACCTATCCACTGAAGTAGAATCACTCACAAAGACGGATCCTAACTTCGCACAACACTCAGCTATTACAAAATCACTCAGATAATGTTTTTCTGATTTCTTCAACTTGGTTTCTGTCAACAGATGACTTCCACCAGACGAGTGAGCTGTTCGAGCTTTTGAGACTTAGAGAAATTCTGCTTCAAAATTTCGATCTCTGATTGTTGTTGTGTGTGTCTCTATTCGAACTTTGCTCTATTTATACTTGGATTTGAATTTATGACCGTTGAAGGAAATCACATCTTCAAATCCAATCTTCAGCTCTTTTTGAAACGGCTCCCTGCAGCAATAGTACAGTGTACAGTACCTTTCTGTCCATCGCATTTAATGCTGCATTTAATGCACTCTGCTGATCCGAGGATATCTTCAATCATTTGCCATTACTACCCTTCTCTTTCAGCATTTATTACACTGGGTGCATTTATTACCGTTGGACTAATCTCTTGATCTCTTCAACTCTGCTGATCAAGACGACCCTTCTGATAGATACTCTGCTGATCAAATACTGAACTCATCTGATTTGACTCGGCTGATGACCTACCCTTCTGTTCGCTGTTTCAGCAAGAGATCACTAGTCTTCTGAGCTTTGAACTTTGAACTCTTCTGATGTCTTCTTTTGCTTGTTCAAAATTCTTCTAAGGGTACTAAGCTTTCCATACTTAGCTGATAATGATGTTTTGGAAATCATCAAAACCTTCCCTTAATCTCTGACTTCTTTGCACTTCATCTTCATCTTCATCCAACATTGAATCTTGTCTCTCTTCAACGGACATTTTTCAAACCTCAAGTATAAATAGCTGAGAGAGACTAAGAGAAAAAACAACACAATCTCTGAGAAAATTTTCGAAGCAGAACTCTTTAAGTCTCAAGAACAGCTCACTCATCAGCATAGTCATTTGTTGACAAAAGCAGAGTTGAAGAACAACGAAAAATTACATCTTCTGAGTGATTTTGTAAATGTGAGTGTTGTGCGAAGTGTAGACCCGTCTTAGTGAGTGATCTAACTTCAGAGGATAGGAGTTTCTTTGTGATTTCCTATTGCGAGCTTACGGCCATATTCATTTGTTGTTTTGGCGTAAGTGGAGATATTGTAAACTGTGTGTTTATAGTATAACCCAAGATCTGTGTGACTTGGAAGAGTGGACTAAAGGATATTTAAATCCATATAACCACTATAAAAATTACTTGTGTTTTTACTTGCATTTTTGCTTGCATATTTTCTGTTGCATAAAAACACTTTGAATTAACTTTTTGAAAAGTTTTATAAGGAAAGGAGTTTTATAAAACTGGGGAACAAACTTTCAAGCTACTAAGTTTACTTGTGAAAAACACTTTACAAATCCGCTGCAAGTACTCTAAGTATTGAAACTGATTTTGACAAAATCAGCTAAGTAACTATCAGATTAGTGGTCAACGAAGCTGTTCAAAGATTTGTTCGCGATCAGCCAAGTAACTTACTGTTGATAACAGCTTAGTCTGTTTAAGTTAGAACAAAAGTTTTAAAGTTATAAATTGAATTAAAAAGTTTAGAGGTCTATTCACCCCCCTCTAGACCTCATCTGACCACTTGGGACCAACAAGTGGTATCAGAGCGGGTGGTTCATTAGAATCAGCTGCCTGATCAACGAGCTTGATCTGAGTGTTTTTCAAAGGTTTTCAAACTTTTTCAAAAGAGCATATTTTGAAAAATTAAATTTTTGAAAAATGGATTGTATCAGCCATGTTCCCCATATAGCTGGTATGAGCTTTGAAGATTGGAAAATCAGAATGGAGATTTTCCTGGCTGCTTACAATGATAACATGTACACATGTATCATCAAAGGTCCATTCAGATTCACCAAGACTATCACGGTTGATGAAGCAAAAATAGTGGTGGAAAAGGATCTGACAGATATGACAGTCGAAGAAATAAAGCTGTTCAATCTGGATAAAGTTGGCCGTTTCATCATGACCAAGGCCCTTGATAATGATCGATTTGACAAAGTCAAGCACTGCAAGACTGCCAAAGAGATGTGGGATAAGGTTCGTGACATGAGCGAAGGAAACGACGCCATCAAAGAGCATCAGCTGAGTGTTGCTCTGGAAAAGCTGGACAACTTCAAGATGAAGTCTGTGGAAACCATTGATCAGATGGATACAAGGTTTACAAGGACGCTGAACGAAGTTTTAAAGCATGGAAAAACCTTCACTGATAAGGAGATAACCGTCAGAGTTCTGAAGGCTCTACCTCCGAAGTTCAACATGAAGGTGACAGCCATGTAAGAGTCAAGAGATCTGGGCAAGATTTCAATCAAACCGTTATTTGTAGATATCTAGGGGTAATAAATTTGGTTTGAATTCTCAGTTGAGCTTGAAATTATGTTTGAGTTTGGTTTGATTTTTAAAAGAATCGATTTCAAATGAACTTTATCACCGTGTATCGAGTAGCTTGATTTTTACATATATTTTGTAATTTACTAGCTTATCTAGTCGAGCTTCAAATATTATCAAGTAAAGAATATTATTCAAAATGATTTGATTTGCATGATTAACTGAGTAACTTGTTTTGAATTTCAATTGCGCTCATTTGAAATTAATAATGTTGAATATTTATGCCATAAATTATGTGTATAATGTTATATTATTTTCCTACTGTAATTCTTTTGTTGGAATCAGTGCAAGGTAACCCAATATAAATCATGATTTCAAAAAATTGTGATAGTAGTACTATTTATATATTATTTTTAGAATTATGATAGTAGTTTGAATAAAAGAATTTGAAAACTTAGTTTGAGATTATCATCATCTCACGCAAATAATTTGGGTTGATGATAACTCGAAATTAGACTAAATAACCAAGTGAATACACCTAAAAATACCAAAAGACACAAGATTGGTTGTTTCTACAGTGCAGCCTGACAACATTTAGTAGAATGACAATAACATTTTCCACAGACCTTCATTACGTAAATCGTTTATTTTGATGGAAACTTGACACTTGTAGCTTTCTAACCAAATATGGCATATCTTCTAGCCCATTGTAAATCAGAAAATATTATCATTCAAAATGACACCATATTTTGGAACATGTTTTGAAATTGTATTTGCATCGGATCTGAACATGAACTTGCTACATTGTAATTACTAGTCCTCTCCACTAGACCAATCTAGGGCAGAAAATTAAACCAGGCTACTCAATACTCGATTCGAGCTTGTTCAATAAAAACTCGTTTGTTCTCGGTTTGCCACACAAATCAAACAAGTTTGAACATCCATTTTCGTTGATAACTTTTAAAATTCGTCTCGAGCTCAACTCGATAAGCTAAAAATTGATAAAAACATACGTACAATATCAAGCTAATCGATACTCTCAAGCTCAACTCGTTTAACAATCAAATCAAATTCAAATTTATAATTTCAACCTTATTTGATTCATAAATGTTGCCACATCATGAAGTTTATTTCTGACGATGCATGTTGATCTCATAAAAAATTTATTCCAAAAATACATTTGACAAGAATTTTCTATTCAAATATGTAAATATTAAAAAAAAAAATCCACGAAACCCAACATCACAACTCACCAACACCTACCCCATTGCCACCCTTTTTCCTTCCCGTCCTCCCGCTTTGCCTTTCGTTCGCTGACAACTTTTCACGACCAGATTTGTCGTGCAAAGTTTTAGGCTCAAGGATGATGAACAAGGAAACGAAAGAGAGGGTAAAAGAATGGGGTAAGGTTAGTTTGTTGCATATGCTGGGATAGGGGTTGGGGACAATAGGCAAAATTTTCTATTTCTTAAAATTTTTTTTTTATATTTTTTCTACTTATTTATTAAAAATATGAAATAAATATATTTAAAGTAGAAAATAATTTATTCATTGAATTTAAATATTTATATTTGTTTAAGTATGAAAATAAATATGTTTACTTTACTTATTGTAGATGTATTATAAATTAGTTACATTTAACATATGTAAAGATATTTGAAATATGACTATTTATTTAAATAAAAATATATTTATTGTTTTATTTATTGTTGGGTTTTCTTTACTTTATTTTATTTAAATTTTTTTTCAGAATAATAATTGAATTTTTACTATCGATCTAAATAGTTTACATTATAGTATTTAAAACTCAATTATTTATTTTTTTTAAATGTAAATTTAGTAATATTAATAAGTTTGATAATTATGCAAAAGTTTGTGATTTTTACAAGTAATTTTGATACTTTAGATAGTTCCATTAGTATTTTTGGACAGACGTTACCCTCAAGGGTAATGTGAGTAATTTTTCAAATATGAAGAGTGGTATGTGTATATACACTAAACCTTAAGGGTAGTTTGATATGATTCTCTCAAAAATTGAACGATGCGTATCATATCGCAATGTTGATGCGGTTGTATGAATAATTTCTCCTTCTGGTATAAATCTTATCCGAAAACCCTAAATTTTTTATTTTCTATCTTTTAAATCAATTAAACACTCAAATATTTCTCATTTCGCAGATTGTTTTCTTATCCGCCGCCACACTACATCGGAGGTAACGCTCCCTTTTCCGAAAACCCTAAATTTTTTCTTTTCTATCTTTTAAATCTATTAAACACACTCAAATATTTCTCATTTTGCAGATTATTTTCTTATTCGCCGCCACACTACATCGGAGGTAACGCTCACTTTTCCAAAAATTCTAAAAGTTTTTCTTTTCTCTCATTAAAATCAATTGAAAACACTCAACTCTTTCTCATTTTGCAGATCGTGGCTTAGATCTATAAGTGATCAAATAATTGATGAACCAACAATGAATCGACCTACATTCTATACAGTTTTCTCGCTGGAATTTTCAAAAAAACAATTGGTATTTTTCTCGGCTTTTACTATTTACGTTTTCGTAATTTCTGTATTGGATTCTTGTGCTTTAATTTAAACTTTCTATCTATTTTTTGTTGTTTAATTAAAAAGGTTGAGATTTGAATGATAAAACAAAAAAATTGGTTTTCTTTGATATGTTGGGCAAAATTTAAATTTTTAATTTTGTAGCACTCAAATTCTAAATTTTAATAGACATTGTATTTTTGGGGAAAAAAATATAAAACTACCATTTAATATTCTTTACTAGAAATTTCATGACTAGAATAAAATTCATTTATAGTCACATGTTTAAAATCCCTCCACATTAAAAAAAAAAATACTTATCCAGATTTCATATATTAGAAACAAATCTCATAGTAATTATCAAAATTACAAACACATAAAACCTTAATTGGCCTACATATTCCTTAAAATTTGATTTTCATATCTAATTAAAGCCAGTCTTCTAGATTTCCTTTTCTACAACTCTCAAACTCGGTATTCGTGAGAACAATTTATAGGAACGGGGCCTTAGTTTTGGTGAAGTCATAAATCTCATTTGTGTTCCGCTGAACCTGCACAAAATTATTCTAAGAATTTTAAAGCGTAGAACCTCCTTCTACTAAAAACTGAGCACAAAACCCCATATTTTGTAAGAAAAAATAGGTAATTTCTGATCGACATATTTCAAGAAACCGTTTTTGAAGTACTTCATGTTGGTCCTACAATTTCACATGAGATATTTTAAAATTTGTTTCTTGAAAGAAGACGATCTAAAACCACTTATTCATAACATGTTGGGGGTATTTGTGGAGAGTTTATAAAGGTACAATGATATTCTTTGGAATAAAGAATTTGCATGTTAGTTGCAAGAAGGTTTCTCCTAATACCAGGTAGTATCTTTCATTTTCCCCATAGTGACAAGTGATTTATGAATGCCATTTCATAGTGTATAGTAGCTTTGCATAATAACTTAATGCATTTGCATTAATTTTAACCTTTGGTTTCCACTATAAACACCAATGTTTTACAATGTCAATGTTCCTAAAATGTTTAATATAATAGTAATATAAAAAAAATGAAATATGTTCTCAATAATTAATACAGGGTCATAATGATGTTATATATATTGATTTGGAAATTTAATTGATTTGATTGTCAATTATTGTTTGTTTAGGAACTTCCTGCGACTTTTACAAATATATTCCGAGAAGGTTACCAAAAAAGGTAGTTCTTAAAGATGGATATAATAATTTGTTGGATGAAGATGAAGATGAAGTGCAAAGAAGTTAAGAAGTAAGGGAAGGTTTTGATGATTTCCAAAACGTCAAAATCAGCTAAGTATGGAAAGCTTAGTTCCCTTAGAAGAATTTTGAACAAGTAAAGAAGACATCAGAAGGGTTCAAAATTCAAAGCCCAGAAGACTACTGATCTCGTGCTGAAACAACAATCAGATGGGTAGATCATCAGCTGACTCAAATCAGATGAGTTCAGTATTTGATCAGCAGAGTATCTATCAGCAGAGTTGCCTTGATCAGCAGAGTAGAAGAGATCAAGAGATTAGTCCAACGGTAATAAATGCATCTGGTGTAATAAATGCTGCAAGAGAAGGGTAGTAATGACAAATGATTGAAGAATATTCTCGGATCAGCATAGTGCATTTAATGCAGCTACAGGAAAGTACAGCAGAAAATGTACTGTAGCAGGAAGCCGTTCTGAATTCGGGCTAAGGCTATGGATTTGATTTGTGACTTCCTTAAACGGTCATATTTTCAAATCCAAGTATAAATAGAGCTGATTTCGAAGAGAGAGACAACAATACTCTGAGATTTCGTTTTTGAAGAAGAAATTTTTCTAAGTCTCAAGAAGCTCGAACAACTCACTCGTCTGGTGGAAGTCATCTGTTGACAGAAACCCAGTTGAAGAAAAATAGAAAATACATTATGAGTGAATTTGTATTAGCTGAGTGTTGTGCGAAGTTTAAATCCGTCTTTGTGAGTGATTTAACTTCAGAGGATAGGTTTTCTGAGTGATTTCCTATTGCGAGCTTATAGCCTTTTTATTTGTTGTCTAGGTATAAGTGGAGAAATATTGTAAACTGTGTGTTTATAGTATAACCCAGAATCTAAGTGATCTGGAAGAGTGGACTAAATGATTTTTATCCATATAACCACTATAAAAATTCTTTGTGTTGATTTTGCATTTAAGTTTTCTTGCATATTTCCAAATTGCATAAGTTTACACTTTGAATTATTAAAAGATTTTAAAGGAGTTTGTAAAACTGGGGATAAAATCTTTCAAAGGACTTAGTTTACTTGTGAAAAACACTTTCAAACATCCGCTGCAAGTATACTCTTGATAAAACTGATTTTGCTGAAATCAGCTAAGTTACTATAAGAAGAGTGGTCACTCTGCTGTTCAAGATTTGTTCACGATCAACATAGTCAGCTTACTGTTCTTCATAAGCTTAGTCTGCTGACAGACGACTGAAAAGTTTTTAAGTCTAAAAATTTTCAGAAGTCTATTCACCCCCCTCTAGACCTCATCTGATCACTTGGGACCAACAAGTGGTATCAAAACAGGTGGTTCATCAGAATCAGCTGCCTGATCAACGAGCTTGATCCAAGTGTTTTTCAAAGGTTTTCAAAACTTTTCAAAAGAGCATATTTTTGAAAAATTAAAACTTTTTGAAAAATGGACTGTGTCAGCCATGTTCCCCACATTGCTGGTATGTCATTTGAAGACTGGAAAATCAGAATGGAGATTTTCCTAGCTGCTTATAATGATAACATGTACACATGTATCATAAAAGGTCCATTCAGATTCACCAAGACGATAAAGATAAATGAAGTTGATACCGTGGTGGAGAAAGATCTTCCTGAGATGACTCCAGAAGAAATAAAGCTATTTAATCTGGATAAAGTCGGAAGATTTATCATGACTAAAGCCCTGGATAATGATCGGTTTGACAAGGTCAAACATTGCAAGACTGCAAAGGAGATGTGGGATAAAGTCAGAGATATGAGCGAAGGAAACGACGCCATTAAAGAGCATCAGCTGAGTGTTGCTCTAGAAAAGCTGGACAACTTTAAAATGAAATCTGGAGAGACCATTGATCAGATGGATACTAGGTTCACTAGAACACTAAATGAAGTCTTAAAGCTTCGAAAAACCTTCACGGACAAGGAGATAACCATCAGGGTACTGAAAGCTTTACCTCCAAAATTCAACATGAAGGTGACATCAATGGAAGAATCAAGAGACTTGCGAAAAATCTCTCTTACAGAGCTGTTCTCAGTACTCAAGGCATATGAGTATAAACTGCCAAGGATGGGAATTGAAGAAACCTCAACTTCATGACCCACAGCTGCCTTAGTTGCTGCTGAAAACCCAAGAAGACCAGCACAGAGAAGTAAAGAAGTGGACTCATCTGATGAAGCCACAATACTCAACAAAAAGGAGTACACAACTGCAGATGTAGCATTGCTGATGAACAATTTCAAGAAGTTCTACAAGAGAAAAATGAAGAACAAATACAACAATGCTTCTACTTCTAAACCTAACTTTTCTTCTCAAGATAAAAATGATTATAAAGCCAAACTAATGTGTTATAACTGCAGGAAATTGGGACACTTCATCAAAGACTGTCCATATCCAAAAGCAGAAAAATACACTGAAGAAGAGAAGAAAATCAGAAAAGAAAGAAAGCATCAGAGAGGCAAGGCAATGATGGCTGAAGCAGAAAAGCTGACTGCTGTCTACTCGTCTGATTCAGATTCAGACACGTCTGATGAAGAATCTTCTGATGAAGAGAAATCTGCCCTCCTTTGCCTGATGGCCAATGAATCTGATGAATCTGAGGATGAGGTAACTCCTCTTGACAATGAATTATTTAATTCATTTGAACAAATGATGCTTAACAATACTACTATTGCTGAAGCATATAAAAAGCTTAAGGAAGAGATGATATTGCTAAAAGAGCAAAATAGTTCACTGAAACTCACAGCTGAAAAGCCAAGAGAATCAGCTGAATATAAACAGCTTGAGCAAGAACATGAATCTCTGAAAGCTGAATGTGAAGTGTATAAAGGAAAAATCATGGAACTTGAAAAAGTTATTGAATCTCATGAGAATTCATCTGTTGCATCCACTCACATGTCTAGTAAACAGAAGATGCCTTTAGAACAGGATAAGCTAGAATTGAATCATACTGAGAAATTTATATCTGCTGACAATAGTACGGCCATTCTGTATGTTCAAACTACTAAACCTGCTTCACCTGAGAAAGTGGTAAAGGAGAAGAAATCTCCTAAGGCTAAAAAGAGCAAAGAGCCTAGTGTAGGAAAACAGACTAGTAAGACCAAACAGCAGAGTCCTAAGAAGTCTGCTGATAAAGCTAAATTGAATCAGACTAGTGGTAAAACTAAGTCGTCTGTTAATGAGCAAGCATCTAGTAAACCAAAAAAGCATAAGAATAAGAAAAATCAAAATGCTTGGTATGGAAATGAATCTTATTATGTGCAACATGCTGCATATCCTCCTATGTATCATGCACATCAATTTCCAACTTACTATGCACCTTACCCTGCTCATCCAATGCATGCATACCCTGCTTATCATGCATCTTACCCTGCTTATGAACATTACTCTTACCATACTGATCATCAACATGACTTATCTGCTAAATATGATAAAAATGAAACTGTTCATGCTCCTGTCAAAGCTCAGAAACCTAAGAAGCCTAAGACATCAACATCTTGGGTTGTCAAAGGTGGAACTAATCCTTCAGGACCCTCTCAATAAGGGTACCTAAAACAATTTTATTTTTGTTTTGTAGGTTAGGATTAGGAGTAGGAGCAAAGTAGAGAAGATTTGGTACTTGGACAATGGCAGTTCAAGGCACATGTGTGGAAGCATACATGAACTGACTGATGCAGTTGCTGTGGATGGTCCAAAGGTTACTTTTGGAGACAACAAAGAAGGCAAGATTGTAGCTAAAGGAAGATTAATCAAAGGAAACATAGAGATATTTGACGTCTCATATGTTAAAGGCCTAAAGTACAACCTGCTGAGCATAAGTCAATTTTGTGACAAAGGATATTCAGTCATCTTCTCAACAGATAAGTGCTATGTTGAACAGATTGGTACAAAGAAGGTAATTTTATCTGGAAGACGACAAGGGAATGTCTACATAGTCGACTGGAGTTCTGTTGACAAGAACTCAAGTATTTGTTTGGTGGCATCAACACCAAGTGAAGTCAGTTGGCTGTGGCACAAAAGGATGAATCACTTAAACTTCAAGACCATCAACAGATTGATAAAGAATGATCTGGTAAAAGGGATTCCAAAAACAGTCATGAGCAAAGATAAGCTCTGTGACGCATGTCAGAAAGGGAAACAAATCAAGTCATCATTCAAAAGAAAGAAGCACCAATCTTCTGAAAGAATCTTGGAGCTGCTAATCATGGACTTATTTGGACCCATTGATCCAGTCAGCAATGGTGGAAAGAAATACTGCCTAGCTGTTGTCGATGACTATTCAAGATATACTTTGGTGATATTCATGAAAAAGAAAAGTGAAACCAAGGAACATCTTACTAATCTGATGGAACTGATCCAAAATGAGAAAACCATAAAAATATTGAAGATCAGATCAGATAGAGGGACAGAGTTCACAAACTCTACTGTTGAAGAGTATTGTAACATCAAAGGAATACATCATGAGTATTCAGCTGCTAGAACCCCTCAACAGAATGGTGTTGCTGAAAGGGGAAACAGAACACTAAAGGAAGCTGTCAGAACTATGATAGCTGAAGCTAAGCTGCCACAAAGATTTTGGGCAGAAGCAACAAATATAGCCTGCTTTACCCATAACAGATGCATGATCAACAAAAATCAGAACAAGACTCCATATGAAGTTTGGAACAACAGGAAGCCAAACATTCATTACTTTAAAATTTTTGGTTGTAAATGCTTTGTATTAAATAATGGGAAAAATCACCTTACTGCATTTGCAGAGAAGGCCGATGAAGCTATTTTTGTAGGATACTCTACTGTTAGTAAGGCTTATAGAGTTTTTAACAAAAGAACATGGCTAATAGAAGAATCCATTCATGTAGTATTTGATGAGCCAAGTCAATCTTCTGAAAAGAATCAAATCACTAATCAAGATCTGTCTACTGATTTACAGAAGTTGGATATTGGAAAGAATGAAGAATATGTTCCCATCATACTACCTAATCTCAATTCAGCTGCTAACTCAAGTGCTGTTCAAAATTACAGTGCTGATTGTCTAACAGACGAGTTGCAAACAGCTGAAAGACCAGAGGCTGTTCAACAGACGACAAATGTTCAACAGACTACTACTGAATCTCCAACAGTAGTGTTGCAAGATCAAAACAGAGAACAACATTTAGACCTGCAACCTGATCTTAGATGGCTCAGGAATCACCCACCAGAGTTAGTGATTGGTGATCCCTTGGATAGAGGGAAAACAAGAAGAGCTGCTGCACAAGATGCTATGTTTGTCACCTTTCTATCTCAAATAGAGCCCAAACAAATTGAAGAAGCTCTCAATGATTCCTTCTGGATAGAAGCTATGCAAGAAGAGTTGAATCAATTTGAAAGGAATGAAATCTGGTACTTAGTTCCTAGACCAAGTCATCAAAGGGTAATTGGCACTAAATGGGTCTTCAGAAATAAGATGAATGAAGATGGTGTTGTCACCATAAATAAAGCAAGATTAGTGGCCAAGGGTTATTGTCAAGAAGAAGGAATTAACTTTGATGAGACATTTGCACCAGTAGCAAGACTTGAAGCAATCAGACTGTTTCTAGCCTATGCTGCTTACAAGAACTTCACTGTCTATCAGATGGATGTGAAGTCTGCATTTCTCAATGGAGAATTGCAAGAAGAAGTGTATGTTGAACAACCACCTGGATTTGAAGCTTATCAACAGGAAGACAAGGTGTATCGTCTAAAGAAAGCTCTCTATGGACTGAAACAGGCTCCAAGAGCATGGTATGATACCCTATCTGATTTTTTTTTAATTAAAGGATTTCGTAAAGGTAAGGTAGATAAAACCTTGTTCACAATTGAATGGGAGAATCATATATTAATTGTGCAAATATATGTAGACGACATTATTTTTGGTTCAACTGACCAACAGATGTGTGACAAGTTCTCCAAGCTGATGCAGAATAAGTTTGATATTGGGTCACTGTTATACTTAACAGCTAGTAGACCTGATATCATGTACTCAGTTGGGGTTTGTGCAATATTTCAATCAAATCCCAAGGAATCTCATCTTTTAGCTGCCAAGAGAATACTGAAATATATTAAGGGCACTCAAGAATTGGGATTGTGGTATCCTAGAGAATCTGGATTTGAGCTTATCGGTTATTCAGATTCAGACCTTGCTGGCTGCAAGATTGACAGGAAAAGCACAACAGGTGCCTGTCAGTTCTTAGGTAGTCGTCTGATCTCATGGATGAGTAAGAAACAGACTTCAGTCTCTATATCTACTGCTGAAGCTGAGTATATAGCTGCTGGAGCTTGCTGTGCACATATACTTTGGTTGAAGCATCAACTGGAAGATTACAATATCAAGATCAGTGGAATTCCAATCTACTGTGACAATACAAGTGCAATATCTCTTACTCAGAATACTACAAGTCATTCAAGGACTAAGCATATTGAGATCAAGCATCACTTCATTAGAGATCATGTGGAAAAAGGAAATGTAATGATTGAATATGTTCATACTGACAATCAGATTGCTGATATTTTCACTAAACCTTTAAGTGAAGTAAGGTTCTCAACTCTAAGAGTTGAGCTAGGACTACTTAATTTGGATGCATAAGCTGAGGGGGAACTTATCAGAAGACTGAAGTTCATCGGCACAGCCATCCGTTATTATATTCAAGAATTAATTTTCAACAGACTAGTTAACTTATGAATTCTTAAAGTCAGGGGGAACGTGTAAGACTAGCGGTACTTCTGATTAAAAGATGAAATTGGTTAATGTCAGTTAGTTGAAGTTATGTTATCAGAAGATCTGTTCTTAATTCTTGAAGATTGAAGATTAAATTATCTTGCTGGATTGACAAACAGCAGAGGAAAATTACTAGCTATTGGCTTTCACTAGTAATATCAGATAACAGATCACTCGTCTGTCAGATAAGTTAAACTCTACTCATCTGATACATTATATAAGCATGGTTATAAATCGTATCTTTAGAAACACGCTTTTATAAGTAACAGATAAGTGTCGATAGAGTTTCCCGCCCGTCTGACATTAAAATAATAAATTTCAAATCCGCAATTCTCACCCGCATGATTTAAAACTGTCAGATCAATCCTACGAATAAGATTAATCATGATAACCAAAACCTAAGGAAACATATAAAATCCGATCTGAACAGATTAGTCGTCTTACGCACACAAAAATTCCTAAATTCTCTTACTCTCTAATCTCTCTGTTCTCTAGCTCTCTGTTTTCTACAGATTTTCATCACTTAATCACAAAATGGAAATTATTGAAGGAAGATATCTAAGCTACGACAAATTCTTCTTGTCTGGTACTGATCTGATGAGGGAAATCATGAAGAAGATCAAGGAAGCATCTCTGGTACCCATCCTGGAAGCTCATGAGGAGCGTGTGTACCTTGAGGATGTTGAGCATTTCTACAAGTCCAGAAAATTCAACGATGATGAGACTACTATGACTGCAACTGTTGGAGGAAAGAAGATTTGTATTTCGGCTGCCGTTTTAAGTGAAGTATATGGGCTGACGAATGAAGGAGGAGATGTGACAGACCTTGGGTCTGAAAAAGAAGAGGAATTTTGGGCAATTTGTGCCAAGGAAGGGGAAGAGATGACAGGAACCCTAATGAAGACTCAACTAAAAGATGAGTATCAGAGGTTCGCTGACATCATTGCAAAGGTACTGGACTGCAGTACAAGCTCTTTAGATGGTTTACCTAGAAGGAGGTATTACACCATGATATGCATCTACTATGGCTTAAAAATCAACTGGGCTGCTCATGTATTTGACCTATTGAGTGATAAGAAGGTTAAATATGCAATTCTGCTCAGTCATCTGTTCCTGAGTTTGGGTTGCCCATTGGGAAGTGGCAAGCCTATTCATGGAGGCAAGGAGTTTAAACTGTATGAACCTGTCAGAAGTATGGGCACTTCTAAGAGAAAAGATCCTGCTAAAGCTGCTAAGGCCCCTGCCAAGAAGAGCAAGAAGGCTGGTCAGACCAGTAGGTCTGCTGATCAAACAGTAAGCTCTACTGTTGAAGCTGGATCAGCACAGCCTGAAATTGTGATCCCTGAGAAAGTCATTGATGACTTTACTAAAGAGATTGAAAAGATGGAGACTGGATCATCTCCAGAAAGGACAGAATCTGAGGAAGCTGTCCCTATTCAACCTTCCAAGAGAATGAGAACAAGGAGTGCTGCTAAAGGACCTCCTCAAGCTAAAAAGAAAATTGCCAAGTCAAAGGCAAAAAGAAAAGTCACATTCTCTGAAGAATCCACTGAAACAGTAAGGGAGACACCAGCATCAGCAGAGAGACCAATCACCATTGAAGAACCTTCTAATGTAACTGCTGTTGAGCCTGCTGGAGAACCTGCTGTTGGAATGTCTGCTGAGGATAAAGAAGAACAGCAGACTGGCACAACAAGTGAAGGAGATGTACTTCTTCTGCACCCTACTCCTGTTGCTGCTACTCCAATCCAAGTAGTGGAAAGTCCTGAAGCAAAGAAGAGAAGGACTGGTAAAATTACAATTCCTTATGTTACTGCTGCTGAAAAGAGGAAACTAGATGAGGCAGAAAGACAAAGGAAAGCTGAAGAAAAGGCAGAAGAAAATCGCCTTAAGGCCCTTGAGCTCAAGAGACTGGAAGAAGAGGCTAGTAAAATGACTCAAGAGCAAAGAGATGCTGTTGAGGCAGCAGAGTTGGCTGCTACTATTGAAGCAAGCACTAAGGACTCACATGGTCCAAAGCATGCTGGTGGCATTGTAATTGGTGAACAGAGAGATCCCACCAAGCCTATACCAGCCATGCCTGCTCCAGCAATACAACCTAAAAGAAGAGAAGAGGTCAAACTGGCATTGGAGATTGTCAGAGATGACCCTGATGCTTTTGAAGAGGTTATTAAAAGGTTGGATGTTGAAAATGCAAAGATCACTCGTCTGACGATGTTCAATAAAGAGGAGATCAGATATAACAGATGGAGAGACTATCGTCTGACAAATAACAAAGATCAAATTGCAAGCTGGAAAGCTTTTGCTGATGAAGAAGCCTGGGTGCTAAAGTGGCTTGAGACATGTTCTTTTACTCAAGCACTTGACTCAGAATTCTTTCTGGACAAATTGAGATTGAGGATCAGTCAAGTTGTCAAAGCTGAGGCAAAGAAGATTTATGATTCTGTTCCTGAGGAGTTTGCTGAAGATGAAGACCTCAAGGAAAGATCAATCAAGTTGGCAGTTTCCCAGATAATGGAAACATGGGCCAAGAAGACTAGGAAGATGAGGGGACAACCAAGCTCCATGATTCCCCTTCCCAGTCTGAAGAATATTGTCTATGGCCCTAATATTAAGCCATATGAAGATCTCCCTGAGGATCCAATCTCCACGTTTATTCCACTTGCTGATTTAACTTGGATCACTCACAGGTCTATTGTGGATAATGCAGGTTTAATGCGTACAATTGCCACTGTTAAGAAGGTTCAACCACCTGCTGATCAGAACAAGGAGAAAGAAGGAACTTCTGATCCTGAAGATAAATCTAAGGAAAAAGAAGGAAATTCTGACCCTGCTGATCAATCCAAAGAAAAAGATGACAAGTCTGAACCAGCTGATAAATCAAAGGAAGAGGAAATCACTCCAAATCAAGCTGATCAGACTAAAGAAAAGGAGGTTACTGCTGAGCAAAATGATCAGACTAAGGAGAAGGAAAGAACTCCTAGTCAAGCTGATGAGACCAAAGAAGAAGAGACTGCTTCTGGTCCTGCAGATCAGATTACAGAAGAGACAACTCAAGCAGCAGAACAGATTACTGCGAAGGCAACTCCTGCCTTACCTCCTATTCCAACTGATATTTCTTCTCACTCTTTATAGCTAAGTCTGTTGGATTCCATTCAACAGATAATTTCAAGTTCTATGAAGGGACTGGAGGAGAAGATTACTGCAAATATGTTGGCTGCTGTAAGTTAACCAACCAAAGTTGCTACTGTTCCCACTCCTCTGATAGAAGATACTGCTCAAAATGTGAATTCCATTTGTCAAGATATGGATATAATCAGGAGAAGGACTCAAAGCACAGCTGCTGGTTGGAGGGACATTACAGAAACAGTTGAAATGGCCATCCAAGCTAAGGATGGAACCTTGAAGAATATGATGAGAGACTTCAAGGCATCTGCTGATCTGTTACTTGCAACTCAGATTCAACTAGGTGACAAAGGAGAAGTTGTCCTTAACAGAATGGATGCTTTTGAAGCCAATCAACTTAGACAACAAGCTCAACTGGATGCCATGGAAGAGAACATCAAACTTCTCTTTGATTCACTTCAGATCACACCAGTCTTACCAAAATATCCAATCAACCCTGCTGATGATGACAAAAAGGGGGAAGATAGGGTACTTAGGGAAGATAAGGCACCTTGTGATGAAGAAGAAAATGCTGAATTAGAAGGAACTGAAGTACTGGAGGAATCTGCTGAAAATGAAAAGACTGATGAAGATAATGAAGGCACAAGCAGACCAACAGATGAGAAGATCACAGAAGAAGAAGGTGAAACTGATAAAACTGAAGCTGAAACTGAAGCAAAAGCTAAGTCTGACAAAGAAATAGCTGCTGCTAAGGACTCAGCTGAAGAACAACTTAACCCTGATGCTAAACAAAAAAAGTTGGAGCTATTGAAACAAAAGTTCTTCAAGGAAATAGAAGCTGAGTCTTCCACACCTGAAGAAGAAAAAGAGGACAAGCAAGAAGACAAAACAGAAGACTAGTTTAGTCTAGGATACTTATGCTTGAAATCTTTGTAATTTACTTTTTGCACATCTCATCTACCAAACTTGTAATATGTAATCTTTTCAGAATCTATAAAAAGTTCAAGTTTGAAATCCAATAGACTATTTCTGAGTGAATTTGTATTAGCTGAGTGTTGTGCGAAGTTTAAATCCGTCTTTGTGAGTGATTTAACTTCAGAGGATAGGTTTTCTGAGTGATTTCCTATTGCGAGCTTATAGCCTTTTCATTTGTTGTCTAGGTATAAGTGGAGAAATATTG
The DNA here is from genome assembly GCA_003313485.2 of Penstemon barbatus. NCBI lineage: Eukaryota > Viridiplantae > Streptophyta > Magnoliopsida > Lamiales > Plantaginaceae > Penstemon > Penstemon barbatus. Next base: position 69,223,676 of record CM064879.1, on the reverse strand, counting down.
TAAACTGTGTGTTTATAGTATAACCCAGAATCTAAGTGATCTGGAAGAGTGGACTAAATGATTTTTATCCATATAACCACTATAAAAATTCTTTGTGTTGATTTTGCATTTAAGTTTTCTTGCATATTTCCAAATTGCATAAGTTTACACTTTGAATTATTAAAAGATTTTAAAGGAGTTTGTAAAACTGGGGATAAAATCTTTCAAAGGACTTAGTTTACTTGTGAAAAACACTTTCAAACATCCGCTGCAAGTATACTCTTGATAAAACTGATTTTGCTGAAATCAGCTAAGTTACTATAAGAAGAGTGGTCACTCTGCTGTTCAAGATTTGTTCACGATCAGCATAGTCAGCTTACTGTTCTTCATAAGCTTAGTCTGCTGACAGACGACTGAAAAGTTTTTAAGTCTAAAAATTTTCAGAGGTCTATTCACCCCCCCCTTCTAGACCTCATCTGACCACTTGGAACCAACATAATTCATGGCAAGTAAAGAGGAAAAGAGTAGATAACAAATTTTACTTTCAAGATGGTTGGGCAAAATTTGTTGAAGATAATTCAATTGAAGATGAGGATATGCTAGTATTTGAAAATATTTCTCATGGAATTTTCAATGTCACGTTCTTCGGCTCATCGATATGTTAGAAGAATATAATTGGAAAAGATAAAGGCACGAGAATAGAAGATAAAATAAAAGAGGAATCGGAAGAGGAACATACTGACGGGCCCGAGGAAGAAACTGACGACGAGGGACATATTGATGAGGATGAAGAAGAACCCGATGATTATGAAGATGACGAGGAAGATGATGAAGAAGAACCCTATGATGATGAAGATGACGAGGAAGAATATGAAGATCCCTTTGATAACTTTGTTAGGGAAGGAAATGTGCGGAAACAAGCAAAAACTGGTACTAATAGTATGTTCTAAAACTTATTTTCTTCAAAAACTAATTAACCGCGTTGTAATTTACAAATTAATTTTTAATTTGACGTTAATGTTTAGATGGAGCTGGTACCAGTCAAAAACGTCCTTGCAAGAAGAGAATTGCCGATATCTATGGTGTGGAGCTCCTAAAATCTTATGACATCCCTATACCTACAAATCGTTATTTTCTGACACATACAACAAATTGTAAGGATGAATTGGCAAGTTTATTGCTTGGAGCTTCATATCTAGTTGCCTATATCGTTTTCATAAGAAACTAAATTACAAAATTATTGGGAATGACAAGCATAGCAGCTCCATGTGATATTTCTAATGGACGCTTTACTCATAATCATAAATTTAAGAGCAAAACGGTTTGTTAGGCTTTTAAAATTATATCTTCAAATTCACCTTTAGTCTTTTATGCAATACTTTTTATTTTATTTTAATTGACACTAAATTGTTCTTAAACTTGAACAAATTAAAATAATCAAACCACAATCCTCATCAACCATGTCCACACCTTCCACCCAGAAAAAAGTATTAAACCCTTTTCATGTCTCAAAATCAAGTCCTAAATCCAATTAAGTGTGTGAACAACACTACAAGCTTTAGTGTGTCGTTCTTGCGTGCTTTTTACAACAAAAACCTACCCAAGCTTTTAGCATGCTATTATTATTTGGACTTGTTATTATGGAGTTTGATATATATATATATATATATTTGTAACTAATATTGTTAATTGATCATGTCAGTATATTCCTAAAGAAATACGGAGAAATAATCACTTTAAACTTCCAAAGAAGGTCTCCTTTGTTGATTATGATAATAGGAAGTATAAATCAACATATAGAAAATGGGCTGATGGGAGAGCACATTATGCCGGAGGATGGAGATCATTCTGCAGAAGAAACTCAGTTGGAACAAATGATTTATGCATTTGTGAGTTTGTGGACAAAGGTAGGAAACATTATATTATTGTTAGTATTCTCTGTTTTGATTAGGTCCAAGTATAGGCTTGCTCAGAATGGAACATTAATGGTTACAAATGATATTTTTCTCGTGTTTATGTTTTTGTAATTTTTGTATTGGGTTCTCGTGTTTTGAACTTATTATCTAGTTTTTATTGTTTAATTAATTCAGTAATGCCTTGTAAATTATTAAATAATTGTTATGTTTTAGTCAAGTATGAAATATTAGTGTGATATTAAAAATATTATCGAATCAATTATAAAGTTGTTTATTGATAGTTTTAATTACTTGTTTAAGTTACATGTAAAACTATATATACGGGAAACATATTCTAAATTAAAAAGGTTGAGTTGTGAATGATAAAAAAAATTTGCTTTCTTTGATATGTTGGGCGAAATTTAAATTTACCAGTCCAATATTTGTAAGTTTGTAACGTCCAAATTCTAAATGTTTAAAAGACATTGTACTTTTGGGAAAAAAATATTAAACTATGATCTTATATGTTGAACTAAAGATGTCATGATTAGAATAAAATTCATTTACATTCACATATTTAATATCCCTGCCACAAAAAAAAAAAAAAATAAATAAAAGAAAGAAAGAAAGAAAGAAAGAAAGAAAGAAAAATACTAATTCAAATTTCCCCACATTATAAATAAATGCCGTACTTATTTTCAAAATTACAAACACATAAAACCTTAATTGACCCACATGTTTCTCAAAAACTAGTCTGGTAGATTTATTTTCTACAACTCTAAAACTTAGAATTCGTTAGAAAAATTGATAGGAATCGGGCCTTAATTTTTTGTAAAGTCATAATAATCATTTGTGTTATGCTAAACCTACAAAATAATATCCGTGAATTTTTTAATTCGTAGAACGACGTTGTTCTTTGAAAAACTGAGCACAAAACCGCATAATTTGTAAAAAATAAATAGGTCATTTTGGATCGGCATATTTCAAGAAATTGTTATAAAAGTACGCCATGTTGGTCCTACAACTTCACATGAAATATTTCAAAATTTGTTTCTTGAAATAAAAAATTCTAAAACCACTTATTTATAAGATGTTGGGGGGTTTCATGGAAAGATTTTAAAAGTACATAGATATTCTATGCAATTAAAGATTTGCAGGTTAGTTTCAAGAAGGTTTCACTTATCACCCGTGAATATCTTCCATTTTTCACGAAGTGATGATATTTATGAAAGCCATTTCATAGTGTGTGGTAGCTTTGTATAGTAACTTAATGCATCTGCATTAATTTTAACCTTTGGTTCCGACTATAGACTCTAATGTTTTTCTAAATGTTCCTAAAATATTCAATATATTTGTAACTAATATTGTCAATTGGTCATGTCAGTATACTCCTAAAGAAATTCGAAGAAATAATAACTTTTTCCAAAGAAGGTCACCCCTGTTGGTCCTAATAGAAGGAAGTGTGAACCAACATATATAAAATGGGCTGATAGGAGATCAAATTATGCTGGAGGATGGAGATCATTCTGCAGAAGAAACTCTGTTGGAACAAATGATTTATGCCTTTGTGAGTTTGTGGACATAGGTAGGGAACATTATATTATTGTTAGTATTCTCCGTTTTGATAAGGTCCACGTATAGGCTAGCTCAGAATGGAACACTAATGGTTACATTTTATTGTAAACACTGACTTTGTTTTGATGAGACTACATAAACTTTGTTTTGATTGTCTTTTATGTAGATATTTAGATATTAATTACACTTATTTTTTGTTGATATATATGCATACCCATTTTAAAATGTATTTTTCATACATTCGACCAGTATATAGTAATTTTATTCACGTTGAAATAAAATTAAGTTAAACAAAGTATTTGTAATATTTCTTGCGTATTATATTATCTTTCTAGTTAATATTCAAAAACCGTTATTTGTAGATATCTAGGGGTAATAAATTTGGTTTGAATTTTCAGTTGAGCTTGAAATTATGTTTGAGTTTTGTTTGATTTTTAAAAGAATCGATTTCAAATGAACTTTATCAGCGTGTATCGAGTAGCTCGATTTTTACATATATTTTGTAATTTACTAGCATATCTAGTCGAGCTTCAAATATTATCAAGTAAAGAATATTATTCAAAATTATTTGATTTGCATGATGAACCGAGTAGCTTGTTTTGAATTTCAGTTGTATAGATTTTCAAAAGTGATATATGTAGGTATTGCACTCATTTGAAATTAATAATGTTGAATATTTATGTCATAATCTATGTGTATAATGTTATATTATTTTCCTACTATAATTCTTTTGTTGGAATCAGTGCAAGGTAACCCAATATAAATCATGATTTCAAAAAATTGTGATAGTAGTACTTTTTATATATTTATTTTAGAATTCTAATACTAGTTTGAATAAAAGAATTTGAAAACTTAGTTTGAGGTTATTATCATCTCACGCAAAATAATTTGAGTTGATGATGATAACTCGAAATTAGACTAAATAACCAAGTGAATACACCTAAAAATACCAAAAAATACAAGATTGGTTGTTTCTACAGTGCAGCCTGGCCGCATTTAGTAGAATGACAATAACATTTTCCACATACCTTCATTACGTAAACCGTTTATTTTGATGGAAACTTGACACTTGTAGCTTTCTAATCAAATATGGCATATCTTCTAGTCCATTGTAAATCAGAAAATATTATCATTCAAAATGACACCATATTTTGGAACATGTTTTGAAATTGTATTTGCATCGGATTGGAACATGAGTTTGCTACATTGTAATTACTAGTCCTTTCCACTAGACCAATCTAGGGCAGAAAATTAAACCAGGCTACTCAATACTCGATTCGAGCTTGTTCAGTAAAAACTTGTTTGATATCGGTTTGCCACACAAATCAAACAAGTTTGAACATCCATTTTCGTTCGATAACTTTTAAAATTCGTCTCGAGCTCAACTCGATAAGCTTAAAATTGATAAAAATATACGTAAAATATCAAGCTAATCGATACTCTCAAGCTCAACTCGTTTAACAATCAAATCAAATTCAAACATATAATTTCAACCTTATTTGATTCATAAAAGTTGCCACGTCATTAAGTTTATTTCTGACGATGCATGTTGATCTCATAACAAATTTATTCCAAAAATACATTTGACAAGATTTTTCTATTCAAATATGTAAATATTAAAAAAAAATCCATGAAACCCAACACAACTCTGAGAAAATTTCCAAGGCAAAATCTCTCTAAGTCTCAAGAACACCTTACTCACCTGGCGAAGTCATTTGTTGACAGAACCAAGTTGAAGATTCAAGCTTAATCATTTTTCTGAGTGAAAAACTGTAAAGGAGTGTTGTGAGAAGTGTACATCCATCTTATTGAGTGATCTAACTTCAGAGGATAGGTCTTCATAGTGATTTCCTATTGTGAGCTTACGGCCTCTTCATTTGTTGTTTTGGCGTAAGTAGAGTATATTGTAAACTGTATGTTTATAGTATAACCCAATATCTAAGTGACTTGGAAGAGTAGACTAAAGAATTTTTATTCATATAACCACTATAAAAATTCTTTGTGTTTTACTTTGCATAAGTTTCTTGCATATCTTCAAAACTTGCATAAAACACTTTAGAAAACTGTTAAAAGATTTTAAAAAGGAGTTTGTTAAAACTGGGGATAAAATCTTTTAAAAGACTTAATCTACTTGTGAAAAACACTTATAAATATCCGCTGCAAATATTTTGGTTTTAAAACTAAGTTTTGCTGAATTCAGTTAAGTAACTATAAGAAGAGTGGCCAACTCTGTTGTTCCAGATTTGTTCACGAACAGCTCAATCAGCTTACTGTTCTATATCAGCTTAGTCTGCTGACAGACGACTTGAAAGTTTTTAAGTCTAAAAATTTTCAGAGGTCTATTCACCCCCCTCTATACCTCATCTGACCACTTGGGACCAACAAGTGGTATCAGAGCAGGTGGTTCATTAGAATCTGTAACGGCTCTGATCCACTTCTGGCCTTGTCAACATTGATGGGCTCTAGTCCACTAGCCCAAAATACTTAAGCCCATGTTGACAAGTAGAAGTAGGTCAAGTCTTTATTAATCATTCAAACAATTCATCCACAATCAATGTGGGATTGGGGGTGTTACAATCTCCCCAACTCAAATACTCGACGTCCTCGTCGAGTTCAGATCAATAGCCCAAGACCGTCCCATGGATAACACCACGAAGTCGGCTCTGATACCATTTGTAACGGCTCTGATCCACTTCTGGCCTTGTCATCATTGATGGGCTCTAGTCCACTAGCCCAAAATACTTAAGCCCATGTTGACAAGTAGAAATAGGTCAAGTCTTTATTAATCATTCAAACAATTCATCCACGACCTCGACCACTCATTCTTCTACGTGCCAAATTGAATAGTCTAACAAAAATAAAATTAAAAATAAAGCACTTGTGACCACAATCTAATCAACTTACGAAGTTTAAATAAACATTCTTCCAATAGTTTTAATAAGCCTAAGACTAAGGATCCGAAAGCAGGCAAAACTAAAGTAACTATTTCTTACTGGTCCAAAATCTATATTACTTATTTTATTCTATTATTATTACTATTATAATTTTTTTTAACCCCAGAGATACAAAACCTGGCTCTGATACCATTTGTAACGGCTCTGATCCACTTTTGGCCTTGTCAACATTGATGGGCTCTAGTCCACTAGCCCAAAATACTTAAGCCCATGTTGACAAGTAGAAGTAGGTCAAGTCTTTATTAATCATTCAAACAATTCATCAACAATCAATGTGGGATTTGGGGTGTTACAGAATCAGCTGACTGATCAACGAGCTTGATCCAAGTGTTTTTCAAAGGTTTTAAACTTTTTCAAAAGAGCATATTTTGAAAAATCAAAACTTTTTGAAAATGGATTGTATCAGCCATGTTCCCCACATTGGCGATATGAGTTTTGAGGACTGGAAGATCAGGATGGAGATGTTCTTAGCTGCTTATAATGACAACATGTATACATGCATTACCAAGTGTCCATTCAAATTCACCAAGACTATAAAGGTTGATGAAGTAGATATAGTGGTGGAAAAAGATCTATCAGAGATGACACATGAAGAAATCAAGCTGTTCAATCTTGACAAAGTTGACCAAAGCCCTAGACAACGACAAATTTGATAAAGTCAAGCATTGCAAGACTGCAAAAGAGATGTGGGATAAGGTTCGTGACATGAGTGAAGGAAACTAAGCCATAAAAGAGCATCAGTTGAGTGTTGCTCTGGAAAAGCTAGACAACTTCAAGATGAAGTCTGCGGAAACCATTGATCAGATGGATACAAGGTTTACAAGAACGCTGAATGAAGTTCTCAAGATAGGGAAAACCTTCACTGACAAGGAGATAACTGTCAGAGTGCTAAATGCTCTGCCTCCAAAGTTCAACATGAAGGTGACAGCCATGGAAGAGCAAGAGATTTGGGAAAGATCTCTCTTACCGAGCTGTTCTCAGTACTCTAGGCATACGAGTATAAACTGCCAAGGATGGGTGTTGAAGAAACCTCAACTTCAGGCCCCACAGCTGCCCTGGTTGCTGCTGAAACTCCTAGAAGATCAACTAACAAAAGCATATAAGTGGACTCATCTGATGAAGCCACGCTACTCAATAAAAAGGAGTACACTGCTGAAGACGTTGCATTGCTGATAAACAACTTCAAGAAGTTCTATAAAAGAAAAATGAAGAACAAATACAACAATACTTCTACTTCTAACCCTACTTCTTCTTCTCAAGATAAAGATGCTTATAAATCCAAACTAATGTGTTACAATTGCAGGAAATTGGGTCATTTCATCAGAGACTGCCCATATCCTAAAGCTGAGAAGTACATTGAAGAAGAAAAGAGAATTAGAAAGGAAAGAAAGCATCAGAAAGGCAAGGTGCTAATAGCTGAAGCAGAAAAGCTGGCTGCTATCTACTCGTCTGATTCAGACTCAGACACTTCTGATGAAGAGTCTACTGAAGATGAGAATCCTGCTCTTATCTGCCTGATGACTAAGGAATCTGATGACTCTGAGGATGAGGTAACTCCTCTTGAAAATGAATTATTTAATTCATTTGAGCAAATGATGGTTAATAGTACAAGTATTGCTGACGCATTTGTTAAGCTTAAGGAAGATATGATATTGCTAAGAGAGCAAAACAATTCATTGAAACTTAGGGCTGAAGAGCCAAAAAAATCAGCTGAATATAAACTGCTTGAGCAAGAAAATGAATCTCTGAAAGCTGAATGTGAATTTTATAAGGGTAAAATCATGGAACTTGAAAAGATTATTGAGTCTCATGATAAATCACTTGTTGCATCCACTCACGTGTCCAGTAAACAGAAGATGCCTTTAAAAACAGGATAAGTTAGAACTGAACCATACTGAAAAATTTGTATCAGCTGACAACAGTAAGGTCATATTGTATGTTCAGACTACAAAACCTGCTTCACCTGAGAAAGAATTAAAGGAGAAGAAAGCTCCTAAGGCTAAAAAGAGCAAAGAGCCTAGTGTAGGAAAACAGACTGGTAAGACTAAACAGCAGAGTCCTAGGAAGTCTGCTGATAAGGCTAAAACCAATCAGACAAGTGGCAAGACTAAGTCGTCTGTTAATGAGCAAGCATCTAGTAAACCAAAGAAGCATAAGAACAAGAAAAATCAAAATGCTTGGTATGGAAATGAATCATATTATGTGCAACATGCTGCATATCCTCCTATGTATCATGCACCTCAATTTCCAACTTACTATGCACCATATCCTGCTCATCCAATGCATGCATATCCTGCTTATCATGCATCTTATTCTGCTTATGAACATCATCCTTATCATGCTGATTATCAACGTAACAAATCTGATGGATATGATGAAGATAAACCTGTTCATGCTCCTGTCAAATCTCAGAAGCCTAAGAAACCTAAGACTTCAACATCTTGGGTTGTCAAGGGTGGAACTAATCCGTCAGGACTCTCTCAATAAGGGTACCTAAAACAATTTTACATTGTTTTGTAGGTTAGGATTAGGAGTAGGAGTAAAGTAGAGAAAATCTGGTACTTGGACAGTGGCTGTTCAAGACACATGTGTGGAAGCATACATGAGCTGACTGATGCTGTTGCTGTGGATGGTCCTAAAGTAACTTTTGGAGACAGTAAAGAAGGCAAGATTGTAGCAAGTGGAAGATTAATCAAAGGCAACATTGAGATATCCGACGTCCCTTATGTTAAAGGCCTCAATACAATTTGCTGAGCATAAGTCCATTTTGTGATAAGGGATTTTCAGTTATCTTCTCATCAGATAAGTGCTATGTTGAACAGATTGGTACAAAGAAGGTCATCTTATCTGGAAGACGAGAAGGAAATATCTACACAGTGGACTGGAATTCTGTTGACAAGAATTCAAATGTTTGTTTGGTGGCATCAACACCAAGTGAAGTCAGTTGGCTGTGACACAAAAGAATGAATCATGTGAATTTCAAGACCATAAACAGACTAATCAAGAATGATCTGGTAGAAGGAATTCCTAAGAAAGTCATGAGCAAGGATAAGCTCTGTGACGCCTGTCAGAAGGGTAAACAAATCAAGTCATCTTTCAAGAGCAAAAAGCACCAATCATCTGGAAGGATTTTGGAGCTGCTACATATGGACTTATTTGGACCCATTGATCCAATCAGCAATGGTGGAAAGAAATACTGCGTAGCTGTTGTGGATGATTTCTGAAGATACACTTGGGTGATTTTCATGAAGAAGAAAAGTGAAACCAAGGAGCATCTTACAAATCTGATGGAGCTGATCCAGAATGAGAAGAACATGAAGATATTGAAGATCAGATCAGATAGATGGACTGAATTTACAAACTCAACTGTAGAAGAGTATTGTAACATCAGAGGCATCAACCATTAGTACTCTGCTGCCAGAACCCCTCAACATAATGGAGTTGCCCCAGAACTCTAAAGGAAGCTACCAGAACTATGATAGCTGAAGCAAAGCTGCCCCAAAGATTCTGGGCAGAAGCCACAAACACAGCATGTTTTACCCAAAACAGATGCATGATCAACAAACACCAAAACAAGACTCCATATGAAGTTTGGAACAACAGGAAGCCAAACATTCATTACTTTAGAATTTTTGGTTGTAAATGCTTTGTTTTAAACAATGGGAAGAATCACCTTACTGCTTTTGCAGAAAAGGCTGATGAAGCTGTTTTTGTAGGGTATTCTACAGTTAGTAAAGCTTAAAGAGTCTTTAACAAAAGAACTTTACTAGTAGAAGAATCTATTCATGTAGTATTTGATGAACCAAGTCATTCTTCTGAAAAGAATCAAAGAACTAATTCAAGTCTGTCTACTGATTTTCAGAAATTGAGTGTTGAAAGAAATGAAGAATATATACCCATCATACTACCTGATCTCAACTCAGCTGCTAACTCAAGTGTTGTTCAAAATCACACTGATGATTGTCAAACAGACGAGTTGCAAATAGCTGACAGACCAGAGATTGTTCAACAGACAACTAATGTTCAACAGACTACTACTGAAACTCCAACAGTAGTGTTGCAAGATCAAAACATAGGAAAACATTCAGATCTGCAACCTGATCTCAGATGGCTCAAGAATCACCCACCTGAATTAGTGATTAGTGATCCTTTGGATAGAGTAAAGACAAGGAGAGCTGCTGCAAATGATGCAATGTTTGTCAACTTTCTATCTCAAATAGAGCCCAAACAGATTGAAGAAGCTCTTAGTGATTCAAACTGGATTGAAGCTATGCAAGAAGAGCTAAATCAATTTAAAAGGAATGAAGTCTGGTACTTAGTTCCTAGACCAAATCATCAAAGGGTAATTGGCACTAAGTGGGTTTTCAGGAACAAAATGAATGAAGATGGTATTGTCACCAGAAATAAAGCAAGATTAGTGGCCAAGGGTTACTGCCAAGAAGAAGGCATTGACTTTGATGAAACCTTTGCACCAGTAGCAAGATTGGAATCAATCAGACTATTTCTGGCCTATGCTGCTCATAAGAATTTCACAGTCTATCAAATGGATGTGAAATCTGCCTTTCTCAATGGAGAATTGCAAGAAGAAGTTTATGTTGAACAACCTCCTGGATTTGAAGCTTATCAAGAAGGAGACAAGGTATATCGTCTGAAGAAAGCTCTCTATGGACTGAAATAGGCTCCAAGAGCATGGTATGATACCCTATCTGATTTTTTTTTAATTAAAGAATTTCGTCAAGGTAAGGTAGACAAGACCTTGGTCACTGTGGAATGGGAAGATCATATATTACTAATGCAAATATATGTGGACGATATTATCTTTGGTTCAACTAATCAACAGATGTGTGATAAGTTCTCCAAGCTGATGCAGGATAAGTTTGAAATGAGCATGATGCGTGAACTAAACTATTTTCTTGGTTTGCAAGTAAGACAGTTGCCTGATGGAATATTCATTAACCATGCTAAATACACAAAAGATCTGTTCAAGAAATTTGGTATGAAAACTAGCTCCACTGTTAGTGTTCCTATGTCTACTGGACTTCGTTTGGATAAAGATGAAGATGGCAAATCAGTAGATATAACCAAATACAGAGGCATTATAGGGTCACTGTTATATCTAAAAGCTAGCAGACCTGATATCATGTACTCTGTTGGGGTTTGTGCGAGATATCAATCAAATCCTAAGGAATCTCATCTCCTGGCTGCCAAAAGGATACTTAGATACCTTAAAGGCACTCAAGAACTGGGATTATGGTACCCTAGGGAATCTGGATTTGAGCTAATAGGATATTCAGATTCTGACCTTGCTGGCTGCAAGATTGATAGGAAGAGCACAACAGGTGCCTGTCAATTCTTGGGTAGTCGTCTGATCCATGGATGAGTAAGAAACAGATTTCAGTATCCATATCAACTGTTGAAGCTGAGTACATAGCTGCAGGAGCTTGATGTGCACAGATACTATGGTTGAAGCATCAACTAGAAGATTACAACATTAAGATCAGTGGAATACCAATCTACTATGACAATACAAGTGCAATCTCTCTTACTCAGAACACTACAAGTCATTTAAGAACTAATCATATTGCGATCAAACATCATTTCACCAGAGATCATGTGGAAAAGGGAAATGTTATAATAGAGTATGTTCATACTGACAATCAGATTTCTGACATATTCACTAAACCTCTAAGTGATGCAAGGTTTTCAACTCTAAGAGCTGAACTAGGTCTACTAAATTTAGATGCATAAGCTGAGGGGGAACTCATCAGAAGACTGTAGTTTATCAGCTTACTCATCTTATCGTCTTCAAGGTTAACTCTCAACAGACTAGTTAACTTATGGATTCTTAAAGTCAGGGGGAACGTGTAAGACTAGTGGTACTTCTGATTAAAAGATGAAATTTTTTGATGAAAGTTAGTTGAAGTTAAGTTTTCATCAGAGAAGTTCTTAATTCTTGAAGATTGAAGATTAATTATCTTGCTGGATTGACAAACAACAAAGGAAGATTACTAGTTATTGGCTTTCACTAGTAATACCTGTTATCAGAACACTCGTCTGATCAGATAAGTATTAGCTTACTCGTCTGATTAATTATATAAAAGTGCTGTTACTTAAAAACGCTATATTTAAAAACACGCTTTCATAAGTCGACTGAGGCGGTTCGCATTCTCGCCAGTCATTAAATGCTTTTTGAATTTTGAATCACGTAAATCTCGCCCCACGATTAAAGCTGACACTAAATGATCTAACGGTTCGTGTGAATCACGGAAACCGAAACGTTTTCAAATCTATAAATTCAAATCTGATCAGCTCACTGATCTTTTTACGCACCCACAAAAATTTCTAAGGCATTCAAGATCTTTCTGCAAAAATACTCTCGTTCTACTAACTCTTTTCAGATCAATCATCATGACTCACTCGCATGAAGCTAAGGCCGAAGGTATGTATCTAGTCTATGATACATATCACAAAACTGGAACGGAATTGATGAAGGCTATTCTGGAAAAGTTTAAGGCTGCCTCATTGGTGGATTTCATGGAAGCTCACGAGGAGTTGGTCTACAAGGACCAAGTTGTGGAGTTCTATGGAACTAAGGATGCTGTTGACTTCAACAAACTGGAGATTAAGGCGAATGTTGGTGGAAAGGATGTGTGCATCACTCCTAAGCTGCTGAATGAGAAGTACAATCTGTTGTTGAAGGGAAGAACATACCTGTCCACCTTGGCTGAACCTAAAGAACAAGAATTATGGAGCATCTGTGCTCAGGAAGGGGAAGTTTTGTCTGGAAATATCAAGAAGAGGCAACTGAAGGATGAATATCAGCGGATGGCTGATATGGTTGCAAAAATTGTTGAAAACTGCACCTTCTCTCTGGATAGTATCCCAATGAAGAGATTTCACTCAATGATTGCGGTTCACTATGGGTTTGAAGTGAACTGGGCTGTTGTCGTATGGTACATCCTGGCGAATCATCACAAGAAGGGGAATACCCATCACAGGATATTCCTAAGTCACCTGTTCACCAGTCTTGGATGCATACTGACAAATGGGAAGCCTGTTCATAATTCAAAGGCTATGATATACTATCAGGTTGTGAAAGGAAATACGAAGAGAAATACTGTTGAAGAGTCACCTGCTGAGCCAAAAAAGATGGCCCCCAGCAAGAAGAGATAGGTATTTGTTCAAACAGCTAAGCTAGGTGTTGAAGCCAAAATAAAAAAGATAGTTGTTGCTGACGCTATCATTCGTAAGACAACAAAGGAAATACTAGATATGTCTTCTGGTTCTCCTTCCAGAACCATATCTGAAGAGAAACCGGCTGAAAATGTTGCAAAAAGAACACGGAGTCAGTTAAAGGACACTGCAGCATCAAAGCCTGTTCAGGAGAAGGTAGCTCCCAAAAGACTACCAAAAGAAAAATGGTTTTTGAACCATCACCCACTAAGTCATCTGATTTAGTAAGGGGAGGCCCTCAATCAGCTGAGAGGCCTGTTGAAGTTGATAAAGAGTCTGGTGCTAAGGAGTCAGCTGCTGCAACAGCTCTTCAACAGCCAACTCCAACAGCTGAGGTTGCTAAATCTCAAGATTGATCCTGAAGTGCAGATCATCAAACCAAAGGCAGCTATTCCCGTCTCATCTGCTGCACCAGAACCAACTGATGTTGCATCTGCTGCTGTTAAGCCAAAAAGGAAAAGAATAATCAAAGTCAAAATCTCTGCTGCTGAGAAAAAGAGAAGGGAGGAAGAACTGGCAGCAAAGAAAGATAAGGAAGATTTTGACAGAGCAGTAAGACTGAGCAAGTTGCAAGCTGAGAAAGAAGAAAGAAAAAGAAAAATGACTGAAGCCGAGCTGAAGGCTTTAGAAGATGCTGATATGGCAAAAGCCTTGGAACTGAGCAAACGGGATGCTCATGGACCAAGCAGAGCTGGTGGAATCAAGATAGGGGAGTCTATGAATGCAAGACAAATCTTACCCCTAGGCCAAAGTGTTGAAAAGTGTCCCTTCGCTGTTAAGTGGGCACTGAATATGTAAATCAGCACCCTGGAGCCTTTGCAAGGTTTGAAGCCGCCCTTGCAGATTTTGATAAAAAGCTCCAACAGACCACTCTATTTGTCCAAGAGAAGATCAGATACAATCAATGGAGAAACTACAGAGTGAATAAATCTGTTGCTGAAATCAAAGCTTGGAAGGAGTTTGAAGATGAAGAAAAATGGGTATTATCATTCCTTCAAACTTCATCTATTACAAAAGCTTTGGACCCTGATCATGTGAGGGATGTTTTCCATGATTATACAAGGGGTATAGTGGCCAGAGAAGCCAAAAAGATCAAGGATACACTGCTTCCAAAAAGGAAAATGAGTGAAGATCCTGTCAGAAGAGCTGTGCTGATAGCTATTTATCAGGCCTTGGAGAAATGGTCTGAAAGGTCAAGATATTTCAAGGGATCTCCAAGTGACCTTCCATCTCTGCCAAGTGTGCAACATATTGCATTTGATCCTGAAATCAGCACGTATCAGGAGAAAGTGGTTAAGGCTCCTGCCCAAGGATCAATGCCTCAAATCACCAAGGTTATCCATCAAACAACGACTATATCAGCTGATGGAACTCCTGAAACGATTAAGATGGAAGAACAGACTGCTGTTCAACAAAAAGCTACACAGACTGATGAAGAAGATGTCCAAGTAAATGATGGAGATATTGTTGTTCATGAAGTTGTTCAAGAGACTGCTGAACCTGAACAAAAAGATGAAGAAGAAAAGGTTCTAGAAGATGTCCCAGTCCACCAAACAGAACCATCAGCTTCCACTTCCATTCCAACAGCAGACAAACACTCTTCACTGATGGAATCCATTCAGTTGTTGCTAGATCAATCCTTGGAAGGAAGGAATAAACAGCTGATGAAGGAGATACAAGAAGAAAACAGAAGACTGCAGGAGGAAAACAGGAGATTGATCAAAGATGCAATTGACAACTTTCCTCTGCCGCCCGATAATTCTCTTCAGTTAATTCAAAGTCTGATCAGCATGAACAGAAACATTGAAGACGTGAAGTCTGATGTAAATCATCTTCACACAACTCTTCAACGTCATGAAGGAGACATTGCTGATGTTTTAGGTCTGATCACCAAGCTTGCTGATGCTGAAACAGAGAAGAACATTGGGTTCATACGCAACTTGGATGAAACTGCAACAAAAGTTCATGATGAAGTGGCTACCTTGCAACCCAACATGGATTATATAAATGACCAGACTGGAACTCTCAGATCTACACTCAATCATCATACATCTCAACTGGCCATAATGGATGACAATATCAGACGAATCTGCACTACCATCAACAGACCAGCTGCTGAATTCAACCCTGCTGATGATGACAAAAAGGGGGAAGAGAAGTCAGCCACCGGAAGAGTGAAATCAGCTCCAGCAACTGAACCTGTTCAAGTACCTGAGAAATCAAAGGACTCTGCTGATAAGGAGAAACCTGTTGAAAAGGAAACAAAGCCTGTACCTGAACAAGCTAAAGAAGCTGAAGAGAAAGCTGATGATAAAAAGGAAGCTGAAGCTACTAAAGAAAAGGTAGCTGATGCTAAGGAGACTGCTGATGAAGAAGTTGCTGATGAAAAGGAAGAAGAATCCAAGGAACCAGTAAAGTCTGATAAAGAACTTGCTGCAACCAAGGATACACCTGATGAGCAACTATATCCATTTGTGAAGTACAAAAACTTGGAACACATCAAAAGAAGGGTTGCAGAGGCAATAGAAGCTGAACGCAAACAAAAGATGGAAGCTGCTCAGAAGAATCTTCTTACTAATGACACCAATGAAGATGATGATGAAATTGATGATGAAGATGAAGAAGAATACGTTGAAATTGAAGAAGAATTGACTGATGAAGAATCAGATCACTAAAACTTAAGTTTTCTTGTATCAATTTACTTTCTTGTTATCTCATATGATGTAACTACTTGTAACTTGTACTTAAAATCAAATCAATCAATAAAAGTTCAAGTTTTTACTCCAACAAATTATTTCTATCTCAGAATCTTTGAGGATTAAAACTTTAGTCTAGGTACATGTATTTAGCTGAAAGGTTTTGTCATCATCAAAAATGGGGAAATTGTTGGATGAAGATGAAGATCAGAAGACAAGAAATTAAGAAGTTAAAGGGAGGTTTTGATGATTCCCAAAACATCTCAGCCAGCTAAGTTAGAAGAGCTTAGTAAAATCCCTTAGAAGAATTTTGATCAAACTCAAAGACATATTCAGTTAAGTCAAAATTCAGTTTGGTCCAGAAGACTACTGATCTGCTGAAGGAAGAAATCAGTTTGGAGAAAATCAGCCGACTCAATTCAAATTTGTTCAAGTTTGGGATCAGCTCAGTTCATCATCACACGAGTAATTCTTATCAGCCAAGTAAAGATGATCAGGAAGTCTCTCCAACGGTAATAAATGCACTTGGAGTAATAAATGCTGAAGAATGAGGGTATTAATGGCAAATGATTGAAGAAAAACCTCGTATCAGCTCGGTGTATTAAATGCTACTGACAAAAAGTACCGTTGACAGTACTGTCGCAGGACAGAGAGCCGTTCGCAGAAATTAAGGACCAGTACCCGAGGAATTTGAATCTTGTCTTTCTTCAACGGACATTTTTCAAACCTGGAGTATAAATAGTTCGCGAGACAAAGAAGAAGAGATACAACACAACTCTGAGAAAATTTCCGAAGCAAAATCTCTCTAAGTCTCAAGAACAGCTCACTCACCTGACGAAGTCATTTGTTGACAGAACCAAGTTGAAGATTCAAGTTAATCATTTTTCTGAGTGAAAAACTGTAAAGGATTGTTGTGAGAAGTGTAGATCCATCTTAGTGAGTGATCAAACTTCAGAGGATATGTCTTCTTAGTGATTTTCTATTGTGAGCATACGGCCTCTTCATTTGTTGTTTTGGCGTAAGTAGAGTATATTGTAAACTGTGTGTTTATAGTATAACCCAAGATCTAAGTGACTTGGAAGAGTGGACTAAATGATTTTTATCCATATAACCACTATAAAAATTCTTTGTGTTTTACTTTGCATAAGTTTCTTGCATATTTTCAAAATTTGCATAAAACACTTTAGAAAACTATTAAAAGATTTTAAAAAGGAGTTTGTTAAAACTGGGGATAAAATCTTTTAAAAGACTTAATAATATACTTGTAAAAAACACTTATAAATATCCGCTGCAAGTATTCTGGTTTTAAAACTAAGTTTTGCTGAAATCAGCTAAGTAACTATAGGAAGAGTGTTCAACTAAGTATTCTGAGGATATTCTTTTTCGAAAGCTTTTGTATGATATCCTAATTGAAGAAGCGCGGGTTGATGTCGGGTTCGCTTTCTCAAATGAGTTGATCTCCCTAGACGAAGGCTTGCTCTGCGACTATGCATGTTTGTTGTGTGGCCTAATGAAGATGAAATTGCCTGAGGAGAAGGTGAGGGGTATAGTGACACAATGACCAAGTATATCGAGTTTGTGGCAAATAATTTGATGGGGGCTCTGGAATACGAGAAGATCATCTAGGGGCAAAATTTGACTGGATGGAGCTCATTAGTTTGGAGGAGAAGACAAACTGTTTTGAGAAAAGAGTTGGAGAATATCAAAGGCACCCGTTAAGTCCGGTCTCAAACGTAGGAAAGAAGATTCTAAGATTTTAGGTTGGAGGAAAATCTTTAGGTAGTATATATTATAATAGTAGTATTAATGTTTTCTATTATTAATTCGTATGGCTAAATTAGTTGTATTAATGTTTTTTAATACTAATTTGTATAACTAAATTAGTAGTATTAATGTTTTTTTAACATTAACTAAATTAGTAATAGACGTAAAAAATTGTCTTCATACTCATAGTGATTCAATAACAAAAGAAAAACATTATAAAGTTTTTAGTTAATGTTTTTTTGTTATACTAGAAAATTACAAGGTCGTTGTACGTTTCTAGTTAATTTTATTAGTAAATTTTATAAATTATAGTAACTATAGGAAGAGTGGTCAACTCTGCTGTTCCAGATTTGTTCACGAACAACTCAGTCAGCTTACTATTCTATATCAGATTAGTCTGCAGACAGACGACTTGAAAGTTTTTAAGTCTAAAATTTTTTAGAGGTCTATTCACCCCCCTTCCCTCTAGACCTCATCTGACCACTTGAGACCAACATTTTCAAAAGTGCTATATGTAGGTATTGCGCTCATATGAAATTAATAATGTTGAATATTTATGTCATAAATTATGTGTATAATTGTTATATTATTTTCCTACTATAATTCTTTTGTTGGAATCAATGCAAGGTAACCCAATATAAATCATGATTTCAAAAAATTGTGATAGTAGTACTTTTTATATATTTTTTTTTAGAATTTTGATAGTAGTTTGAATAGAATAATTAGAAAATTTAGTTTGAGGTTATCATCATCTCACGCGAAATAATTTGAGTTGATGATGATAACTCGAAATTAGACTAAATAACCAAGTGAATACATCTAAAAATACCAAAAACACAAGATTGGTTGTTTCTACAGTGCAGCCTGGCCGCATTTAGTAGAATGACAATAACATTTTCCACATACCTTCATTACGTAAACCGTTTATTTTGATGGAAACTTGACACTTGTAGCTTTCTAATCAAATATGGCATATCTTCTAGTCCATTGTAAATCAGAAAATATTATCATTCAAAATGACACCATATTTTGGTACATGTTTTGAAATTGTAATTGCATCGGATTTGAACATGAGTTTGCTATATTGTAATTACTAGTCCATTCCACTAGACCAATCTAGGGCAGAAAATTAAACCATGCTACTCAATACTCGATTCGAGCTTGTTCAGTAAAAACTCGTTTGATATCGGTTTGCCACACAAATCAAACAAGTTTGAACATCCATTTTCGTTCGATAACTTTTAAAATTCGTCTCGAGCTCAACTCGATAAGCTAAAAATTGATAAAAACATACGTAAAATATCAAGCTAATCGATACTCTCAAGCTCAACTCGTTTAACAATCAAATCAAATTCAAACATATAATTTCAACCTTATTTGATTCATAAAAGTTGCCACATCATTAAGTTTATTTCTGACGATGCATGTTGATCTCATAACAAATTTATTCCAAAAATACATTTGACAATATTTTTCTATTAAAATATGTAAATATTAAAAAAAAAAATCCACGAAACCCAGCATCACAACTCACCAAGACCTACCCCATTGCCACCCTTTTTCCTTCCCGTCCTCCCGCTTTGCCTTTCGTTCACTGACAACTTTTCACGACCAGATTTGTCGTGCAAAGTTTCAGTCTCAAGGATGATGAACAAGGAAACGAAAGAAAAGGTAAAAGAATGGGGTAGGGTGAGTTTATTGCATATGCTGGGATAGGGGTTGGGGACAATAGGCAAAATTTTCTATTTCTTAAAAAATTTATTATATTTTTTCTACTTATTTATTAAAAATACGAAATAAATATATTTAAAGTTGAAAATAATTTATTCATTGAATTTAAATATTTATATTTGTTTAAGTATGGAAATAAATATGTTTACTTTACTTATTGTAGATGTATTATAAATTAGTTACATTTAATATATTAAAGATATTTGAAATATGACTATTTATTTAAATAAAAATATATTTATTGTTTTATTTATTGTTGGGTTTTCTTTACTTTATTTTATTTAAATATTTTTCAGAATAATAATTGAATTTTTACTATCAATCTAAATATTTTACATTATAGTATTTAAAACTCAATTATTTATTTTTTCTAAATGTAAATTTAGTAATATTAATAACTTTAATAATTACGCAAAAGTTTGTGATTTTTACAAGTAATTTTGATACTTTAGATAGTTCCATTAGTATTTTTGGACAGACGTTACCCTCAAGGGTAATGTGAGTAATTTTTCAAATATGAAGAGTCGTATGTGTATATACACTAAACCTTAAGGGTAGTTTGATATGATTCTCTCAAAAATTGAACGATGCGTATCATATCGCAATGTTGGTGCGGTTGTATGAATACTTTCTCCTTCTGGTATAAATCTTATCCGAAAACCCTAAATTTTTTATTTTCAATCTTTTAAATCAATTAAACTCACTCAAATATTTCTCATTTTGTAGATTGTTTTCTTATCCGCCGCCACACTACATCAGAGGTAACGCTCCCTTTTCCGAACACCCTAAATTTTTTCTTTTCTATCTTTTAAATCAATTAAACACACTCAAATATTTCTCATTTTGCAGATTATTTTCTTATTCGCCGCCACACTACATCGGAGGTAACGCTCACTTTTCCGAAAATTCTAAAAGTTTTTATTTTCTCTCATTAAAATCAATTGAAAACACTCAACTCTTTCTCATTTTACAGATCGTGGCTTAGATCTATAAGTGATCAAATAATTGATGAACCAACAATGAATCGACCTACATTCTATACAGTTTTCTCGCTGGAATTTTCAAAAAAACAATTGGTATTTTTCTCGGCTTTTACTATTTACGTTTTCGTAATTTCTGTATTGGATTCTCGTGCTTTAATTTAAACTTTCTATCTATTTTTTGTTGTTTAATTAATCCTGTTATGCTTTCTAAATTATTAAATAATTGTTATGATATAGTCAACTACAAAATATTAGTGCGATACTAAAATATTAATGAATCAATTATAATGTTGTTCATTTATAGTTTTAATTAATTGTTTAAGTTACATGTAAAACTATACATATAGGAAATATATTCTTAATTAAAAAGGTTGAGATGTGAATGATAAAACAAAAAAATTGGTTTTCTTTGATATGTTGGGCAAAATTTAATTTTTTTCATTTTGTAGCACTCAAATTCTAAATTTTAAAAGACATTGTATTTTTGGGGAAAAAAATACAAAACTACCCTTTTATATTCTTTACTAGAAATTTCATGACTAGAATAAAATTCATTTATATTCACATGTTTAAAATCCCTCCACATTAAAAAAAAAAAAAAATTACTTATCCAGATTTCATATATTAGAATCAAATCTCATACTAATTATCAAAATTACAAACACATAAAACCTTAATTGGCCTACATATTCCTTAAATTTTGATTTTCATATCTAATTAAAGCCAGTCTTCTAGATTTCCTTTTCTACAACTCTCAAACTCGGTATTCATGAGAACAATTCATAGGAACCGGGCCTTTGTTTTGGTGAAGTCATAAATCTCATTTGTGTTCAGCTGAACCTGGACAAAATTATTCTAAGAATTTTTAAAGCGTAGAACCTCCTTCTACTAAAAATTGAGCACAAAACCCCATATTTTGTAAGAAAAAATAGGTAATTTCTGATCGACATATTTCAAGAAACCGTTTTTGAAGTACTTCATGTTGGTCCTACAACTTCACATGAGATATTTTAAAATTTGTTTCTTGAAGGAAGACGATCTAAAACCACTTATTAATAACATGTTGGGTGTATTTGTGGAGAGTTTATAAAGGTACACTGATATTCTTTGGTTTCTCCTAATACCAGGTAGTATCTTTCATTTTTCCCATAGTGACAAGTGATTTATGAATGCCATTTCATAGTGTATGGTAGCTTGGCATAATTACTTAATGCATTTGCATTAGTTTTAACCTTTGGTTTCCACTATAGACACCAATGTTTTACAATGTCAATGTTCCTAAAATGTTTAATATAATAGTAATATAAAAAAAAAAATATGTTCTCAATAATTAATACAGGGTCATAATGATGTTATACATATTGATTTGATTGTATATTATTGTTTGTTTAGGAGCTTCCTACGACTTTTACAAATATGATTCCGAGAGGGTTACCAAAAAAGGTAGTTCTTAAAGACAGATATAATAATTCATGGCAAGTAAAGAGGAAAAGAGTACATAAATATGATTCATGAGAACAATTCATAGGAACCGGGCCTTTGTTTTGGTGAAGTCATAAATCTCATATGTGTTCTGCTGAACCTAGACAAAATTATTCTAAGAATTTTTAAAGCGTAGAACCTCCTTCTACTAAAAACTGAGCACAAAACCCCATATTTTGTAAGAAAAAATAGGTAGTTTCTGATCGACATATTTCAAGAAACCGTTTTTGAAGTACTTCATGTTGGTCCTACAACTTCACATGAGATATTTTAAAATTTGTTTCTTGAAAAAAGACAATCTAAAACCACTTATTCATAACATGTTGGGGGTATTTGTGGAGAGTTTATAAAGGTACAATGATATTCTTTGGAATAAAGAATTTGCACGTTAGTTGCAAGAAGGTTTCTCCTAATACCAGGTAGGATCTTTCATAGTGACAAGTGATTTATGAATGCCATTTCATAGTGTATGGTAGCTTTGCATAATAACTTAATGCATTTGCATTTATTTTAACCTTTGGTTTCCACTATAGACACCAATGTTTTACAATGTCAATGTTCCTAAAATGTTTAATATAATAGTAATATAAAAAAAATTAAGTATGTTCTCAATAATTAATACAGGGTCATTATGATGTTATACATATTGATTTGGAAATTTAATTAATTTGACTGTATATTATTGTTTGTTTAGGAACTTCCTACGACTTTTACAAATATGATTCCGAGAGGGTTACCAAAAAAGGTAGTTCTTAAAGACAGATATAATAATTCATGGCAAGTAAAGAGGAAAAGAGTAGATAACAAATTTTACTTTCAAGATGGATGGGCAAAATTTGTTGAAGATAATTCAATTGAAGATGAGGATATGCTAGTATTTGAATATATTTCTCATGGAATTTTCAATGTCACGTTCTTCGGCTCATCGAGATGTGAGAAGAATATAATTGGAAAAGATAAAGGCACGAGAATAGAAGATAAAATAAAAGAGGAATCGGAAGAGGAACATACTGATGGGCCAGAGGAAGAAACTGAGGACGAGGGACATATTGATGAGGATGAAGAAGAACCCGATGATTATGAAGATGACGAGGATGAGGATGAAGAAGAACCCTATGATGATGAAGATGATGAGGAAGAAGATGAAGATCCCTTTGATAACTTTGTTAGGGAAGGAAATGTGCGGAAACAAGCAAAAACTGGTACTAATAGTATGTTCTAAAACTTATTTTCTTCAAAAACTAATTAACCGCATTGTAATTTGCAAACTAATTTTGATTTTGACGTTAATGTTTAGATGGAGCTGGTACCAGTCAAAAACGTCCTCGCAAGAAGAGAATTGCCGATATCTATGGTGTGGAGATCCTAAAATCTTACGACATCCCTATACATACAAATCGTTATTTTCTGACACATACAACAATTCGGAAGGATGAAATGGTAAGTTTATTGCTTGGAGCTTCATATCTACTTGCCTATATCGTTTTCATAAGAAACTAAATTACAAAATTATTGAGAAGGAAAAGCACAGTAGCTCCATGTGATATATATAATGGACGCTTTACTCATAATCATAAATTTAAGAGCAAAACGGTTTGTTAGGCTTTTAAAATTATATCTTCAAGTTCACCTTTAGTCTTTTATACAATACTTTTTTTTTATTTTAATTGACACTAAATTGTTCTTAAACTTGAACAAATTAAAATAATCAAACCACAATCCTCATCAACCATGTCTACACCTTCCACCCAGAAAAATGTACTTTACCCTTTTCATGTCTCAAAATCAAGTCCTAAATCCAATTCAGTGTGTGAACAACACTACAAGCTTTACTGTGTCATTCTTGCGTACTTTTTACAACAAAAACCTACCCAAGCTTTTAGCATGCTATTATTATTTGGAATTGTTATTATATATATATAATTGTAACTAATATTGTTAATTGATCATGTCAGTATATTCCTAAAGAAATACGGAGAAATAATCACTTTAAACTTCCAAAGAAGTCCCCATAGTGACAAGTGATTTATGAATGCCATTTCATAGTGTATGGTAGCTTTGAATAATAACTTAATGCATTTGCATTAATTTTAACCTTTGGTTTCCACTATAGACACCAACGTTTTACAATGTCAATGTTCCTAAAATGTTTAATATAATAGTAATATAAAAAAAATTAAATATGTTCCCAATAATTAATACAGGGTCATAATGATGTTATACATATTGATTTGGAAATTTAATTGATTTGATTGTATATTATTGTTTGTTTAGGAACTTCCTACGACTTTTACAAATATGATTCCGAGAGGGTTACCAAAAAAGGTAGTTCTTAAAGACAGATATAATAATTCATGGCAAGTAAAGAGGAAAAGAGTAGATAACAAATTTTACTTTCAAGATGGATGGGCAAAATTTGTTGAAGATAATTCAATTGAAGAGGAGGATACGCTAGTATTTGAATATATTTCTCATGGAATTTTCAATGTCACGTTCTTCGGCTCATCGAGACGTGAGAAGAATATAATTGGAAAAGATAAAGGCACGAGAATAGAAGATAAAATAAAAGAGGAATCGGAAGAGGAACATACTGACAGGCCCGAGGAAGAAACTTACGACGAGGGACATATTGATGAGGATGAAGAAGAACCCGATGATTATGAAGATGACGAGGAAGAGGATGAAGAAGGACCCTATGATGATGAAGATGACGAGGAAGAAGATGAAGATCCCTTTGATAACTTTGTTAGGGAAGGAAATGTGCGGAAACAAGCAAAAACTGGTACTAATAGTATGTTCTAAAACTTATTTTCTTCAAAAACTAATTAACCGCATTGTAATTTGCAAACTAATTTTTGATTTTGACGTTAATGTTTAGATGGAGCTGGTACCAGTCAAAAACGTCCTCGCAAGAAGAGAATTGCCGATATCTATGGTGTGGAGCTCCTAAAATCTTACGACATCCCTATACATACAAATCGTTATTTTCTGACACATACAACAATTCGTAAGGATGAAATGGTAAGTTTATTGCTTGGAGCTTCATATCTACTTGCCTATATCGTTTTCATAAGAAACTAAATTACAAAATTATTGAGAAGGAAAAGCACAGTAGCTCCATGTGATATATCTAATGGACGCTTTACTCATAATCATAAATTTAAGAGCAAAACGGTTTGTTAGGCTTTTAAAATTATATCTTCAAATTCACCTTTAGTCTTTTATACAATACTTTTTATTTTTATTTTAATTGACACTAAATTGTTCTTAAACTTGAACAAATTAAAATAATCAAACCACAATCCTCATCAACCATGTCCACACCTTCCACCCAGAAAAATGTACTTTACCCTTTTCATGTCTCAAAATCAAGTCCTAAATCCAATTCATTGTGTGAACAACAATACAAGCTTTACTGTGTCATTCTTGCGTACTTTTTACAACAAAAACCTACCCAAGCTTTTAGCATGCTATTATTATTTGGAATTGTTATTATATATATATAATTGTAACTAATATTGTTAATTGAACATGTCAGTATATTCCTAAAGAAATACGGAGAAATAATCACTTTAAACTTCCAAAGAAGTCCCCATAGTGACAAGTGATTTATGAATGCCATTTCATAGTGTATGGTAGCTTTGAATAATAACTTAATGCATTTGCATTAATTTTAACCTTTGGTTTCCACTATAGACACCAGTGTTTTACAATGTCAATGTTCCTAAAATGTTTAATATAATAGTAATATAAAAAAAATTAAATATGTTCTCAATAATTAATACAGGGTCATAATGATGTTATACATATTGATTTGGAAATTTAATTGATTTGATTGTATATTATTGTTTGTTTAGGAACTTCCTACGACTTTTACAAATATGATTCCGAGAGGGTTACCAAAAAAGGTAGTTCTTAAAGACAGATATAATAATTCATGGCAAGTAAAGAGGAAAAGAGTAGATAACAAATTTTACTTTCAAGATGGATGGGCAAAATTTGTTGAAGATAATTCAATTGAAGAGGAGGATACGCTAGTATTTGAATATATTTCTCATGGAATTTTCAATGTCACGTTCTTCGGCTCATCGAGACGTGAGAAGAATATAATTGGAAAAGATAAAGGCACGAGAATAGAAGATAAAATAAAAGAGGAATTGGAAGAGGAACATACTGACAGGCCCGAGGAAGAAACTTACGACGAGGGACATATTGATGAGGATGAAGAAGAACCCGATGATTATGAAGATGACGAGGAAGAGGATGAAGAAGAACCCTATGATGATGAAGATGACGAGGAAGAAGATGAAGATCCCTTTGATAACTTTGTTAGGGAAGGAAATGTGCGGAAACAAGCAAAAACTGGTACTAATAGTATATTCTAAAACTTATTTTCTTCAAAAACTAATTAACCGCATTGTAATTTGCAAACTAATTTTGATTTTGACGTTAATGTTTAGATGGAGCTGGAACCAGTCAAAAACGTCCTCGCAAGAAGAGAATTGCCGATATCTATGGTGTGGAGCTCCTAAAATCTTACGACATCCCTATACCTACAAATCGTTATTTTCTGACACATACAACAAATCGTAAGGATGAAATGGTAAGTTTATTGCTTGGAGCTTCATATCTACTTGCCTATATCATTTTCAT
Source organism: Penstemon barbatus (assembly GCA_003313485.2). NCBI lineage: Eukaryota > Viridiplantae > Streptophyta > Magnoliopsida > Lamiales > Plantaginaceae > Penstemon > Penstemon barbatus. Next base: position 69,196,731 of record CM064879.1, on the reverse strand, counting down.
AAGAAACTAAATTACAAAATTATTGAGAATGAAAAGCATAGTAGCTCCATGTGATATATCTAATGGACACTTTACTCATAATAATAAATTTAAGAGCAAAACGGTTTGTTAGGCTTTTAAAATTATATCTTCAAATTCACCTTTAGTCTTTTATACAATACTTTTTATTTTATTTTAATTGACACTAAATTTTTCTTAAACTTGAACAAATTAAAATAATCAAACCACAATCCTCATCAACCATGTCCACACCTTCCACCCAGAAAAAAGTATTATACCCTTTTCATGTCTCAAAATCAAGTCCTAAATCCAATTCAGTGTGTGAACAACACTACAAGCTTTACTGTGTCGTTCGTGCGTACTTTTTACAACAAATACCTACCCAAGCTTTTAGCATGCTATTATTATTTGGAATATTATATATATATATATATATATATATATATATATATATATATATATATATATATATATATATATTTGTAACTAATATTGTTAATTGATCATGTCAGTATATTCCTAAAGAAATACGGAGAAATAATCACTTTAAACTTCCAAAGAAGGTCTCCTTTGTTGATTATGATAATAGGAAGTATAAATCAACATATAGAAAATGGGCTGATGGGAGAGCACATTATGCCGGAGGATGGAGATCATTCTGCAGAAGAAACTCAGTTGGAACAAATGATTTATGCATTTGTGAGTTTGTGGACAAAGGTAGGAAACATTATATTATAGTTAGTATTCTCCGTTTTGATTAGGTCCAAGTATAAGCTTGCACAGAATGGAAATTATTTTTCTCGTGTTTATGTTTTTGTAATTTTTGTATTTGGTTCTCGTGTTTTGAACTTATTTTCTAGTTTTTATTGTTTAATTAATTCAGAAATGCCTTGTAAATTATTAATTAATTGTTATGTTTTAGTCAAGTATGAAATATTAGTGTGATGTTAAAAATATCATCGAATCAATTATAAAGTTGTTTATTGATAGTTTCAATTACTTGTTTAAGTTACATGTAAAACTATATATACGGGAAACATACTCTTAATTAAAAAGGTTGAGTTGTGAATCATAAAAAAAAATTGCTTTCTTTGATATGTTGGGCGAAATTTAAATTTACTAGTCCAATATTCTAAGTTTGTAACGTCCAAATTCTAAATGTTTAAAAGACATTGTACTTTTGGGAAGAAATATTAAACTATGATCTTATATGTTGTACTAAAAATTTCATGATTAGAATAAAATTCATTTACATTCACATATTTAATATCCCTGCCCACAAAAAAATAAAAAAAAATAAAAGAAAGAAAGAAAGAAAGAAAAAGACTAATTCAGATTTCCCTACATTATAAATAAATGCCATACTTATTTTCAAAATTACAAACACATAAAACCTTAATTGACCCACATGTTTCTCAAAATTTAACTTTCATTTATAAGTAAACTAGTCTGGTAGATTTATTTTTCTACAACTCTAAAACTTAGAATTCATTAGAAAAATTGATAGGAATCGGGCCTTAATTTTTTGTGAAGTCATAATAATCATTTGTGTTATGCTAAACCTGCACAATAATATCTGTGAATTTTTTAATTCGTAGAACGACGTTGTTCTTTTAAAAACTGAGCACAAAACCGCATAATTTTTAAAAATAAATAAGTCATTTTGGATCGGCATATTTCAAAAAATCGTTATAAAAGTACGCCATGTTGGTCCTACAACTTCACATGAAATATTTCAAAATTTGTTTCTTGAAAAAAGAAATTCTAAAACCACTTATTTATAAGATGTTAGGGGGTTTCATGGAAAGCTTTTAAAAGTACAAGGATATTCTATGCAAGTAAAGATTTACAGGTTAGTTTCAAAAAGGTTTTACTTATAACCCGTGAGTATCTTCCATTTTCCACAAAGTGATGATATTCATGAAAGCCATTTCATAGTGTGTGGTAGCTTTGCATAGTAACTTAATGCATCTGCATTAATTTTAACATTTGGTTCCAACTATAGACTCTAATGTTTTTCTAATTGTTCCTAAAATATTCAATATAGTTGTAACTAATATTGTTAATTGATCATGTCAATATATTCCTAAAGAAATTCGGAGACTAATCACTTTTTCCAAAGAAGGTCACCCTTGTTGGACCTAATAGAAGGACGTGTGAATCAACATATATAAAATGGGCTGATAGGAGAGCAAATTATGCTGGAGGCTGGAGATCATTCTGTGGAAGAAACTCAGTTGGAACAAATGATTTATGCATTTGTGAGTTTGTAGACAAAGGTAGGGAACATTATATTATTGTTAGTATTCTCCGTTTCGATTGTCTTTTATGTAGATATTTAGATATTAATTACACTTATTTTTTGTTGATATATATGCATACCCATTTTAAAATGTATGTTTCATACATTCGACCCGGATATAGTAATTTTTATTCTCGTTGAAATAAAATTAAGTTAAACAAAGTATTTTTAATATTTCTTGCGTATTAGATTATCTTTCTAGTTAATATTCACACACCTTATTTGTAGATACCTAGGGGTAATAAATTTGGTTTGAATTTTCAGTTGAGCTTGAAATTATGTTTGAGTTTGGTTTGATTTTTAAAAGAATCGATTTCAAATGAATTTCATCAGCGTGTCTCGAGTAGCTTGATTTTTACATATATTTTGTAATTTACTAGCTTATCTAGTCGAGCTTCAAATATTATCAAGTAAAGAAGATTATTCAAAATTATTTGATTTGCATGATGAACCGAGTAGCTTGTTTTGAATTTCAATTGTATAGATTTTCAAAAGTGCTATATGTAGGTATTGCGCTCATTTAAAATTAATAATGTTGAATATCTATGTCATAAATTATGTGTATAATGTTATATTATTTTCCTACTATAAATCTTTTGTTGGAATCAGTGCAAGGTAACCCAATATAGATCATGATTTCAAAAAATTGTGATAGTAGTACCTTTTATATATTTTTTTTAGAATTCTGATAGTAGTTTTAATAGAAGAATTAGAAAACTTAGTTTAAGGTTATCATCATCTCACGCGAAATAATTTGAGTTGATGATGATAACTCGAAATTAGACTAAATAACCAAGTGTATGAACCTAAAAATACCAAAAGACACAAGATTGGTTGTTTCTACAGTGCAGCCTGGCAGCATTTAGTAGAATGACAATAACATTTTCCACAGACCTTCATTACGTAAACCGTTTATTTTGATGGAAACTTGACACTTGTAGTTTTCTAGTCCATTGTAAATTAGAAAATATTATCATTCAAAATGACACCATATTTTGGAACAGGTTTTGAAATTGTATTTGCATCGGATTTGAACATGAGTTTGCTACATTGTAATTACTAGTCCATTCCACTAGACCAATATAGGGCAGAAAATCAAACCAGGCTACTCAATACTCGATTCGAGCTTGTTCAATAAAAACTCGTTTGATCTCGGTTTGCCACACAAATCAAACAAGTTTGAACATCCATTTTCGTTCGATAACTTTTAAAATTCATCTCGAGCTCAACTCGATAAGCTAATAATTATAAAAACTTACGTAATATATCAAGCTAATCGATATTCGGCTCAAGCTCAACTCGTTTAACAATCAAATCAACTTCAAACACATAATTTCATCCTTATTTGATTCATTACAGTTGCCACATCATGAAGTTTATTTCTGACGATGCATAACAAAATTATTCCAAAAATGCATTTGACAAGATTTTTCTATTCAAATATGTAAATATTAAATCCACGACCCCCAACATCACAAATCACCAACACCTACCCCATTGCCACCCTTTTTCCTTCCCGTCCTCCCGCTTTGCCTTTAGTTCACTGACAACCTTTCACGACCAGATTTGTCGTGCAAAGTTTCAGGCTCAAGGAAGATGAGCAAGGAAACGAAAAGGAAGGTAAAGGAATGGGGTAAGGTGAGTTCTTTGCGGTGGGGTAGAGGTTGGGGACAATTGGCAAAATTTTCTATTTCTTAAAATTTTTATTATGTTTTTTCTATTTATTAAAAATATAAAATAAATATATTTAAAGTAGAAAATAAATTTTTCAATGAATTTAAATATTTATATTTGTTTAAGTATGGAAATAAATTTGTTTACACGGCTCGTCGGGATGTAAGAAGAATATAATAGGAAAATATAAAGGCACGAGAATAGAAGATAAAATAAAAGAGGAATCAGAAGAGGAATATACTGACGGGACCGAGGAAGAAACTGACGACGATGGATATATTAATGATGATGAAGAGGAACCCGATGATGATGAAGATGACGAGGAAGATGATGAAGATCGCTTTGATAATTTTGTTAGGGAAGGAAATGTGCGGAAACAAGCGAAAAGTGGTACTAATAGTATGTTCTAAAACTTATATTCTTAATAAACTAATTAACCGCATTATAATTTGCAAATTAATTTTTATTTTGACATTAATGTTTAGATGGAGCTGGTACCAGTCAAAAACATCCTCGCAAGAAGAGAATTGCCGATATCTATGGTGTGGAGCATCTTAAATCTTACGACATCCATATATCTACAAATCGTTATTTTCTGACACACACAACAAATCGTAAGGATGAAATGGTAAGTTTATTGCTTGGAGCTTCATATCTACTTGCCTATATCGTTTTCATAATAAACTAAATAACAAAATTATTGGGAATGAAAAGCATAGTAGCTCCATGCGATATATCTAATGGACGTTTTACTCATAATCATAAATTTAAGAGCAAAACAGTTTGTTAGGCTTTTAAAATTATATCTTCAAATTCTCCTTTAATCTTTTAAACTATACTTTTTCTTATATTTTAATTGACACTAAATTGTTCTTAAACTTGAAAAAATTAAAATAATCAAACCACAAACCTCAACCATGTCCACACATTCCACCCTCCTACAATGGGGCTAGGATAAGGATTTTCATTTTTTATTATATTTAAAAGATATTAATGGGTTATTTCAAAATTTTAATTTAGATATTATCAATGAAGAAAAAAGTATTATAGCCTTTTTATGTTTCAAAATCAAGTCATAAATCCAATTCAGTGTGTGAACAACACTACAAGCTTTAGTGTGTCGTTCTTGCGTACTCTTTACAACAAAAACCAACCCAAGCTTTTAGGCATGCTACTATTATTTGGAATTGTTATTATGGAGTTATATATATATATATATATATATATATATATATTTGTAACTAATAATGTTAATTGATCATGTCAGTATATTCCTAAAGAAATACGGAGAAATAATCACTTTAAACTTGCAAATAAGGTCACCCTTGTTGATCCTAATAGAAGACGTATAAATCAACATATAGAAAATGGGCTGATGGTAGAGCAAATTATGCTGGAGAATGGAGATCATTCTGCAGAAGAAACTCGGTTGGAACAAATGATTTATGCCTTTGTGAGTTTGTGGACAAAGGTAGGGAACATTATATTACTGTTAATATTCTCCGTTTTGATTAGGTCCAAGTATAGGCTAGCTCAGAATGGAACGTTAGTGGTTACATTTTATTTTCGTTCGATAACTTTTATAATTCGTCTCGAGCTCAACTCAATAAGCTAACAATTGATTAAAACATATGTAAAATATCAAGTTAATCGATACTCGGCTCAAGCTCAACTCGTTTAACAATCAAATCAACTTCAAACACATAATTTCAACCTTATTTGATTCATTACAGTTGCCACATCATGAAGTTTATTTCTGATGATCTATGTTGCACAGACTCTGACTCGGCGACTCGAACTTGACACGATTCGGATTCGACGACTCATTTTCTAAAAGAATTTCAAGATACGACACGGTATGGATACGTATATTAAAAAAAACTATATAGTTTATATAAAAATAAAATAAATTAGCATGATAGTTAACATTCATTCTATTATTTCAAACACAAAATCAAAAGAAAAGATCACAAAAGATATCGAAATTCACGTTAAGCACATCGTAAATGATTCAAAACAAGTTTCACACGCAAAAAAATGAGGTAGAGAGAAGAGAAATACCTGTAAATTTGAATAAATTGGAAGAGAATTCTTAAACTAAGATTTATAAAATGAATGAAATTGAGGAGTTTAGGAGTTGTTTAATTTGTGTTTGGAATGAAGAGGAAGAGTATTCTGTAGAAGTTTAATCAACTAGTTCACAAAAGTATTTTCTGATTTTCTGATTTTTGTTTTTTATGTTTCAAATTTTCAATTTAAACCCACAATTTTGAAAAAAAATTGCAAAAAGACCCCCGCCGTGTCCAAGACTGAGTCCGAGTCCTTGACCGTATCCCCGCCGAGTCCAAAACCGTATTTTCTCGGACTCGCCATGTGGCGAGTCCAACGCGTGTCCGAGCCGAGTCGCACGCGTATCCGAGTCAGTAAAGAGTCCGACTCTGCATACTTGAATTTTTTGAAGTATCCGTGCTTCATAGCTGATGATGCATGTTGATTTCATAACAAAATTATTCCAAAAATACATTTGACAAGATTTTTCTATTCAAATATGTAAATATTAAAAAAAAAATCCACGACCCTCAACATCACTACTCGCCAACACCTACCCCACTGCGACCCTTTTTCCTTCCCGACCCCGTTTACCCTTTCGTTCACTGATAACCTTTCACGACTAGATTTGTCGTGCAAAGTTTCAGGCTCAAGGAAGGTGAACAAGGAAACTAAAGGGAAGGTAAAGGAATGGGGTAAGGTGAGTTCTTTGCGGATGTTGGGATAGTGGTTGGGGACAATCGGCAAAATTATCTATTTCTTAAATTTTTTATTATATTTTTTCTACTTGTTTATTAAAAATATAAAATAAATATATTTAAAGTAGAAAATAATTTTTTCATTGAATTTATATATTTATATTTGTTTAATTATGGAAATTAATTTGTTTACTTTACTTATTGTAGATGTATTTTAAATTAAATAAATATGCTTTTTTAATATTATAAATTCGATTTGATTATGCTATTTACCATGTATAATAAAATTATTAAAAAAAATCCATATTTATTTCTTAAATGTGGTTTTTGTATGCATAAGGATTTACAAGAGGGTCAATGTCACAAATTGTTTCTACCCGAAAAATCACCTTCTGATCGTCGGAGAATAATAGCTCGATAATGGACCAACACACAGTTTGGGCCAGATAAGGGCCGTGATATATTAAAACAGACCCAACATAAGCGAATGAGCCCAGTCAGCCCAGGAGATTGGTTCGGTTAAATAGATTTAATTAATTAATGGCTGAATGGAGTTAATTAAGTATTGTAATGGCCCAAACGTGATTAATTAATGCAACGGGCCAATCAATTGATAAGGTCTGAGGTTGGCCCATTAGCGAACATGGACATTTTATTAATTATTAAGATAATTAATTAAAAGATAATAACAAGAAGCCACATAATTAGCTGGCTAGTTTGTTTAAACACAACCAACCCCTAAAATCTCTCAAACTTAGTTATGATACATGGCAGGACACGTTTTTAAATTACTGATCAATTGTCAAACCGCCAAGAAAAATACAGAGAGAGATCCTGGAAGATAACTGCCAAGTAGCGGAGGTTGTGGTGATAGTGGAAGAGTGGAAGGCATCAACAGATCAACTTGGCAAGCAATGATAAATAGAGGAAAATAGCCATACGCACGGGACACACACTCAATCAATCAACAACTCTTTCAGTCTTCACTGAATTCGGCATCATTCCCATCGGAAGTCTAGCCACACTACTTCTATAAGTCAGTCAACAGCGCCAACTCCTTGAAATTAGTCGTTAGTTCTCAGGCAACCGCAGGACTCGATCGCCTGAAGTTCAGCATTGTCGCCTCTCAAAGTAAGCCGCACTGTTGCTTCTGTCGTCAGCGAAGCTGTTCCTCAGTACAACCGCTAGTTTTCAAGCAAGTAGTAAGCTGCAAACCATCATGCAAGTGCCTTTGTGTTTACATTATAAACTCATCAAGTAGCCATCTGCTTGATGGGCTCGTTATCAAGTAGCAATCTGATTGATAGATGCCCTTTCAAGTGGTCACCCGCTGGTTGGGAGCCCGATTGGTAGCCACCTGCCAAGGTTGGGTAATCCATTGATGGCAGTCACTTGCTGTCAATGTTATCTTCAAGTCAGCAGAGGAGCACATTATGTGTATCAACTCATTTGGCGGGTTCACTGCCAATCAAGGAGTAATTTATCAAAGAGTTAAAAGGTTTATCAGCTCATTTGGCAGTCAAATGCCAACATAGGAGTTTATTTACAGTTTTTGCATACTCTTTCATATTTGTAAATCGGAGAAACATGTTAGGCTAAGATTTCATATATCTTTATTCATCAACTTTTACGTTTATTTAATATATGGAAGTATTTGGCATTTATCTCTTGATTTTATTAATGAGTATGTCTTACATCAATTAATTTCAAAATGTCTATGTTGATACGTTGACAATCTATTAAGTTGACATATGCTAAATTGCTTCATACTTCACTCGATAATTGATTTGTTTGCAAATTCATTGAGACATCGGGTAGGCCATTAATTGGCTACAAAGTATTGGCATTTACGGAAGATTATCATAAACTGTCAAGTCCTGCGGCAAGGCAGGCATGGAAAAGAATCAAGGGTAGTGTTTGTCTACTCCGCCACAATCAATTGGTTAAATGTCAAACCTTATCAGGACATTAATCCATATTTTCTATCAATAATAATAATATGTCTATTTTAGACCGTTATGTCTGCACGCACAAACATTGGCACGCTCGTACTCACTTTATTTTACATCAACCCAATTGCACATCGAGGCAAGCCAGACACAATTTTACGCAAACATAAACGATAGATTAAGTAGTCCGTAGTAAGTTGAGATTATGATCTTTAACTATATACTACTAGTACGGTCCATCAAAAATAAATAAAAAGTTAGTGATCTTGATCCGAATAATTGATGTTGAGACATTAAAGGTGGAGGTGCTTCATAATACGATTAACATAGGACTTGACTAAAACTTGACACAGAGCTAGCTAGGGGTGAGCATTCGGACCGAACCGGACCGAAGTTAGGTTCCTGGCCGGTTCAGTCCTGGAAACAATCCGGTTTAATTTTGGCGGTTTCTCGAACCGTGCTCTGTTCTAGAGCTAGCCACAAGGATTCTACCTCTTCCCATCTAAAGAAAGATGGATTTGAGGATCAAAGTTTTTCTATATTTTTTATGCTAAATTGGCTCTATGAAACCATATGTACTAGATTATATATTCAGGAAGAATTACTTACACTTATTTATCATTTAAATTAATATTGGTAAAATTGCAGAAAACGTCCCAAACTAATTAGTGATTTTGGATTTTCGCCCCGAACTATTTAACTTGGCGAATTTCGTCTCGTAATTTAATATTTTTTTGGGATATCGTCCCAAACTAATTACTAATTTTGATTTTTCGTCCCAAACTATATCAACTCGCCAAATTTCGTCCCATAATTTACCATTTTATATGAATTTAGTCCCAATATTAAATTTCTAATTTAATGAAAATGACGGTTCAATCTTGTAATTAGTTTGGGACGAAGTCTGAAATATTATATAATTATTCATGTTAAATTTTATCATGGCATGACACTTCAGCAGTCATGTGATAATTCATCGGCAAATGCGCAATTTCCGTCTCATAATTATGGTGGGACTATATTCCAAAAAAATATTAAATTACGGGACGAAATTCGCCAAGTTAAATAGTTTGGGACGAAAATCCAAAATCAGTAATTAGTTTGGGACGATTTTTACGACACTAATCCAGTACCAATGGATTGTTACAATTTTAGCCCAGTCCCTCTCTATTTTTCATACAATTTAATGAAAACCCCTAATCCGATCTTTAAAAAGAAAAATGAAAACCCCTAATCTACAACTAAGAAATAATCAAATGATGACAAGTAAAATTAATTTCGAGTACTTGTGCAAAACTTTGAAGCTACAAAACTTTCGTCCCCTCAACCGTATAAAAAGTTGTTGAAATTATCCGAGTTGAAAACTCGAGTTAACGGCAATTTACTCCCTTATATTATTCATAATTTTCAATTTATCTCTTCACGATTTTTTTTTTTTTTTTTTTTTTGAGATCATCTCTTCACGATTTGAAAAATAGCACTTTATCTCTTATAATCTCATAAAAGTTTTACATCGTCTCCATGACATTTTTCTAAGTGGCACTTTACCCACATGTGTTATGATAAATTTGACAATCTACTCCTGTATTATGATAAATATGATAATTTACCCTTTGTGCTATGATAAATATGGCAATTTACCCCATATGTTACACAAACACTTTTCATCCACACTCAAACTTTCGACAAGTGAGTTATACTCTCCGATTGAAGGAGATAAATTGCTTCTTTAAATTTTTTATAAGGGTATAAAATGTTCTTCATCAAATTACAGGTGGTAAATACATGTAATAAATTGAAAATAACTCTTGAAAACTCGGTACCTTCACCAAGCATTACAAAAGTTATAAGTACACAACCCAAAAACTCAATTACAGGAATGTATAATGTCTCAAAACAAATAGCAATCTAATAGATTCTATTGATTGACTTGAAGGTTTGAAGCATCAAATCATTTATTCTAACATATATACACGATCTAAAAAATTTAGCAAAACTGTCAATTAGCTCTTGCACTTATGCTTGAACTTGTAAATCACATGAAGCGGATAAAACTTGCAAAAACCATCTTGTACGTACTAACGTCATTCTAATGGATACGAATATATATAATCCTTTGGGTACATATAAATTTAGGGTTGGGCATTTGGAAAGAACCGGACATAATCGGACCGAATTTTTATATCTAACCAGTTCGGCTATTTTCAGACCCCGAACAGTTTATCGAACTGAAAATTTCAATTCAGTTCGATAAAAAATCAAACGGTCTGGTTTGGTCCGGTCCAAAAAAAATGAAAGTTCATTTTTTTTTTAATTAAAACCGAATTTTTGCTTCATTGTTTTCGAATATTTAAAACTAAATTCAAGCCCTCCTGTTTTGGAAACTTGTCCCATCATATTTTAGAAAATCTCCTGGTTTTAAAAATATCCACCTATTTTTATCTTGATTTTCGAAAATTTCTTCAAAAACTATGTAGCCTTATTTTATATTTCCCTTGGTTATATTCGGCTTTGAATATTTTATATAGAGGAAGATTTTATCCGCATTCTCTAGATATTTTAATCTTTCCTTACTTTATATTCGGTAATATATAAAAAAATTAGTTTGAAAACATTAAGTTTAGTAAAAAATAATTTTACGTTTAGTAAAAAATATTTCCTTGCATTATGTTTATAAAAAAAATTAAAATTTGGTCCTATCGGTTCGGTTCGGTAAACTTATAACAGCTCTCAAGGGTCGGTTCTGGAACAGAAACCGTTTATCGAACCGAAATTTTGATTTAAGTAAATGGTCCAGATCGAAATTTTGCTTCCAGTGTGATTCGATCAGTTTACCAAACCATGCTCAGCCCTAATTACTACTGTCATGTGACCCCTTTTTGTAGCATAGTTGTAGTAGTATCAAAATTATGTTTGCATTATAGCTAATAATTGATCCTGATAAAAAAAAAAGGTAAATTTTCTAAACACTTGTTATGGAATTATATTCGGTACATATATTTATAAAATTTGATTATGCTAAAATAATGTTTTCATAGTTAAAAGTTATAAAAAAATATATTTATGATTAATTTAATCAAGAAAATTAAGTGAATTTGTTATTTTATTTATCTGGAAATAGATGTTGTTATAGAAAGTAATATGTCAATATTTCATTACTATTTTTGTACTTATATAAATAAATAAAAAATAGTTTGAGTACAATTTTAGAATTCACCCCCCAATCTGTATGTCCTGCCCTGTTGAAAAGATATTGTATTTGTAAATTACTGGCTTCAAGTTTATATGATAAATTAAAAAATATTGATAAAGAGAAAGATGGTGTAGCATGCATTGGTTAGAAAACTAAACTAATAAACATCATGTAAAGATGACAGTGTCTTTTGTTGGTGAAAAAGCACCATTAGGATAAACTGATAAAGCCTGAAAAGAAACATAATTTTACAACTTTGTAAAAAGAATAGGCCATTTTTACACAATACAATATTAATTAAACAATACAACTTTTGTTAAAGTGAAAGGGACCAAGTTGGAATCTTAATCTTTTTGCCATAATTTCCATTTGGTACAGAAATCCAAAGTAATTTCTTTGAAAGATAAAAATCCAAGTGTATGTCCACCAATAAGCAAATGAAGAGGGCTATGCAAAAGCAATTGCCTGTCCCTTTTAGTTTTTATTATTTACCTGCAAAATGAAAAGGTATCCAATTAATAAAATAAAAATGGAATATTGTAAAATGTAAAGAGAATCAAATAATAATGTATGAAGGATCTGTATTGATATCTTACCATGTCCACCAAACATCCTCCTTACAAAAGTTAGGAAGATTATGAGCAAAGCAACTCCAGCAAGTAACCCAATAATGATAGCAAATGTCTTCTCAGATTCACTATGAGTGGAATCTGTGTGATATAAATTACAAGACATTATTTATTTATATGTAATAATTATACATTTAAGGGTTGATTAAAACAAGAAAACTAATAGGGGGATTCTAGGGTGCCGCTACGTTAGGTGCCGCTAATACCACATTAGGTGGTATTATCACACAATGTGTATCACATTGTATGGTATAAGGAGTATAATTTATACCATAGAATGTGATACACATTGCGTGGTAATACCACCTAATTTGGAATAAATACTACATGATGTGGGGGTCATACTAAATATATGGGGTTAATACTATGTAATGTGATCATGTACCATAAAATGTGACACACATTGTGTGGTAATACCACCTAATGTGATATTAGCGGCACCTAACATAACGGCACCCTATAATTTTCCTCATATGATATGTCACCTTGCAACTTTGGTACGACTGGATAAGAAAATATAATTTTTTTTTCTCTTTTTTGAATCACAGGGGTTGTAAATGAAACATTATGCATTTCATAGATGGGTAAATTTTCATTAACCGTGGAGAAATTTTGATTTGAAAATGTGTCAAATGATATTAATGTTGCAAGGTGGCCTATCATGTGGTACTGAAAAAATAAAATTCATTGTGAATGGAAATGTTGAAAGTAGATTCTAAAAATTTATCCCTATTCTTGAACAACAAATCATTCATTTTCCAACCCTTTACTCCCCTATCATGAATGACATAAATTTAGTTTCATATACAAGTATAGTTTGTTTATGCAAGTGAGAGTGTTAAAAATAGTTTCCATATGGATTAAAATTTTCATATATTTTCAGTGAAAATACGAAGACATGTCTATTTCGGAGTCAATCGAAAAGACAATACAGAGTAGGTTTATAACATAAACATGTATTTCTCTCTAATTTGTAAAATGTATACAATATATTTCTAATATTAATTGTTCGAAACATACCAAGAAATATAAAATTCTAACGCGACATTGTAATTTAGTAGTATATCAATAACACGAGGCCAGAAAAAATACGTACCATGGTTCGGTCTCGCGTAAATGTTGGCCCCACTAGTCGAGTACCTCGCGTAACACTTCGCCAAAAACATATCCCCAAACACCGCCCCACCGCACTCCGTCTTCAACCGCCTTATCGCCTCCGTCAAACAATCCTGACACTGCCCCATACTCAAATCCCCCACACACTGCGCCACCCCTTGTACATCCTGTGACCCACCCACCCTATACAACCCACCCGCCCCATTCAACCCAGCCAACATCCCATCCCTACGGCCCATCTGATCCGCATTAAACCCATCCGACGGCCCACATTTCTTCATCACAACACTCTTGTCCTCGACCCCAATAAACGAGGCATTGTCGTACTTCACGAAGCAGCCTTCTAGTTGTACGGCACCACCGCATGTTTGGGAGCATAACGGGCCGAGTTGGGTCACGGCCCGAGCGACGCATGTGGCGCAATCGGGCATTGATAAGTCGGCCCGACATTGGTAGACACCGTATACTACGTCGTTTGGGCTTGAGCCCATGACTGTGTACTTGTTGTAGGCTGAGTACGTGGCTGAGTTGACGAGTGAGCTGAGGAGGGAGTTGAGATTTGATTCGTAGGGGGAGTCGGGTGCATATTTTATTTGTGAACAGCCGCCGTAGACGAAATTTTCTAGTGATGAATGTGCAACCATGATGGAGAAGAAGAATGACAATTGTAATGTTAAGAAAAGAAGAACATTTTTAGCCATGTTTAATTTTTCAGTGAAGTGCACAAATATTGTAATGGCTGTTTCCTGAATTGAGTAGTATTTATATATGCAGGGATCTAATTGTTGTTTTAACTTTTAATGTTTAGACAATATTAGTAAAGAGGAAAAAGTACGTGAACATGCAAATAACTTTTTGCAATTATTTGATTTTCAATTAGTCAATACTAGTCAAGCTACTTAACGTGTCACATACATATTATATATATGTATATATTGTTTTTTATAATGATTTTCAATTAGATAACTTAGGGCAATCATTTACGATATACTTAATCATAAATAAATTCTAGTTCAAACCTGATCTGAATTTGTTGCACATTCAGTTCAATCATCATAAGACGGATATATATATATATTAATTTATACTTATTTTATGATTGATTATTATGATCATATACAATTGATATCATGACAAAACTAAAATCGTAATTAAGGATATATAGGAGAAATTATTTTATGCTTCAATGCACCGGGGTCACCAAACATGGTGCAATTGGCCATTGTAATTACGTGTGGATAAGAATCTATATTATTCATGCCTCGACGTGGAATTTAGTATATAGTGGATTTTGCGTTCTCGGAGACATGGTTCATAACATAATTAATGTGAATTTTCACTCCATGTAATAATCGCATTAGTTTGTTGTACCATATACGTTGGTGACATACGTTGGTGACATGGTGCAGTGAATGCATAATTAAAATAATTTCTCCTCCATAGAATTACTTATATTTTTTTTTTTTTGTTTCCGAAGGATTTAATCCCTTTTGAGACGTGTTGGACACATAAAGTGAGAACCTCTCCCAACAGAGATTCGAACGTGAGTCTGCTACTTTATAATGACTAGTACCTTTCACTAGACCAATCACCTATTGGTCCACAAAATTACATATAAAACAAATAAATAGAATTATTGGGAAAATGTTTATGATCTTTTGGATGAGGCCAAATTAAATTGGGAAAATTTTCACAAACTTGTCTGGCAAAGAAAAGGAAATTGCATTTGGGACCAGATTGAAGCTAATCTTTTCTTTCCTTTTCAATTTCTTCCTTCTTAAGTTTAACTTTTGGAGGGTTGGTGCATTATTTTCTCGTTATTATATAATTGTGAATTTCTTTTACTTGACTTTTTACTTTTCAAGCGTACACATATATTTTATTTTATTTATTATAGTTTTTCAAATGAAAACCTCCAAATCTGAATTTGCTATTTTATATATAATGAATAGTCTATTTCACCAAACCAATCGCATGTTAGTAAACATATATATATATATATATATATATATATATATATATATATATATATATATATATATATATATATATATATATATAATTCAATATTAAATACGTGCAATCTATCTAAAGTTAGAATTTCCTCGATGACCCTGGAAATTGTATGTGTGTTAATATATACTAACTTTATTGAATACATGATACATGTACATGTTCATTTCCCTAAAATGAGTTTATTTGTTTTCAAACTGTTCAAATTTCAAGAGCTCAATTTTACTGATCCAGGCCGACCAAGAGATTTTCAAAACTTAGTTTTAATTTGCTTCTAAATATAATTAAAAATAAATAAAATGAAAATCACACGACTTCCTTGTAAATAAGGTGATAGAATATTGAAGAAAAATTCCTATGGAAAATGCCGAATAAATTGTATTGAGAAATAATGCTACTCTAGAACTTTCCATATACAATAGAAGACTCATATATCACTAAGATTAAAGATAAAACATTGAACTATTTTTCAAAAATATCTCGATTATCTCGTAATATAATTCGTTTAAATGTTCTCATACGTTTAGAGAATATAACTATGTTGTTCATGCTCTAGCGAAGATAGCTTTCAGTATTATCTCCCCCGTTTTTGAACTTCCTTAGTTTATTGCTTGCATTGTAAAGAAATTTCCCGTGTGGTTTTCTTAAAAAAATTAAATAAAATAAAATAAAGCATTTGTTTGGTCAGATAGATTCACTTATCAAAATTAATTCCAGCTAGGTTTATGAACTAATATGAAAAAGAAGTTAAGAGAAATTGGAACATATAAAAGAAGATTGAATATCCAAATAGTAATCTCTTATCTAAAGCTTCACTCAATAAATAAATTATATAATGAATCATACATGAATATATATACGTACGTGTAATATTCTACATCATCCAACTTTAGGAGCATTTGGTGAGGCCTTTTTTTGAAAAAGTGCCCAACCCCCTTTTTTGAAATATGTACGTGTAATATGAATTTTTGCTTACCAACTTTGTTGAGTCCGGACAAACATCAACAACTGTACCATCGCACTAGCCACTAGCCCTCGATTGAGCATATATATTATGCAATGCGTACTTTACATAAGCTGGATCCCATGCAATTAATAAATGATATATCCTTCTATGTTTTTTTCATTTTTTTTTTATAGATATGTTATAATAAATGATACACAGTTATATTTTTTTTTTTAATTTCAGGAATTATAAATGTTAATTATATTGTTTAGTGAGATTTTTCTATTATTTATTATGATATTGTATAATGTTACTTTTTGTTATAATAGTGATATTTAATTTTTAATCGTGTCAATATAAGTGATAGGCTGAAAAATATTGTTATATATAAAATGTCACTAGCAAAATCAGGGACGAATTCGGGGATGAAGTCTTGGTGGGGGGGGGGGGGGGTGAGGGTGGGTTGGCAAACTTCACTACCGTTATTTTTCTTTTAGTGATCTTGAAATTCATTTCTTTACATAACTCTAGAAATCTTTTGTTAATACAATTTGTTATATTTATGAAGATATATAATTTTGCTATGGGATAAACATAATGATGGATTAACCTTCAAAACACAATTTTATACATTAGGATTTAAGGTTCCAAATTCTTAACATTCTTTTTGTTTGATAAAATGCATCAATCATGGTTGATTTTCTTATAATTTAAAGTTTATATTAATTAATAGCTCACCATCAATTGTATAATAAATAAACTAACTAGTATGAATGCATTATTACATTATTTGTAATTTAGGCAATAAACATCCACTATAACGAGTCAAATTCATTTTATAATTGGACTATATACTAATAGTACTAAGATATTGTTTGTATATACGCACATATATAAATATAAATCATAAATATATTTTTAAAAAATCTTGGGGGGTCCTGAGCAAAATGTCATGTGTAGAGTGTGACTACATGAATCAATGTCACACTGTAATAAAAATATCATAAAATGTCACTATTTAGTAGAAATAACATTTATAATTTGTGATATTTTCTAAAAATATGGCTATATTAAATTTTTGTAACATTTTCTTCAAAATGTCATAACGCATGGTGCCACAAAAGACAATTTTATTGTAGTGCAGGTCAAATACATATGCCAATGCGTGTTTGAATTAAATTTGGGGGAAAATGGGCACTATGACGAACACGGTTGATATGAGGGGTGCGAACACGTTTGGACACGGCGGAATTCTCTCGTAAATTTTTTATATTTAGAGGCTAAATTTATTAGAGCAGAAATATTAGTAAATACAAGAATACCCCATGATATTTATCTGACACAAAAAATTAATCCTTGATTTATTCATCTTAGCAAGAAAATCTCATTTGTTAATATTTATTAACAAGAAAATCCGTGTTAATATATTATCAGTTCACAACATCCATTTGAAAATTAAGAATTGACCTCAACGACAGATTTGAAGAGAGTTATTGCCAATTATTCAAGTTAATAGGAGGATTTTTGCTATTTTTTTTTTTTTTTTTTTTTTTGGAGGGGAAACATAAGATATATTATATCAAGATGAATCAGTGATTACAATGTCAAGAACCACATTAGGGAGGACAGAAACGAAAGGAAAACAAGTAGAAGCAAGTTTGGCCAGACAATGTGCCGCTTTATTACACTCCCTAACAACATGGGAAGCCTTGAAAAAGTTTAGATCTCTAGCGAGACGTTTGATGTCTTCATATAATGGACCAAGGATTCCCGATGAATCGATAGAAGTATATATTCCTTGGATAACGGATAGGCAATCTCCCTCGATAATAAGATTTTCCCAATTCGAGTGACGACAAAATTCCATGGCTCGTAAGGCTGCCAATGCTTCCGCTGATTCGGGTGACAATGGAAGATGGATTGTGAGGCCTCTCCAACCAACACATTCACCAATTGAATTTCTAGCGATAAGGCCAATACCAATAGTCTTTCTACTTGAGCAAACAGCAGCATCCATGTTCATTTTAATACAACCAGAAGGTAAAGGGGTCCATTTTGCAATTGCTCTATTTACTTGAACAGACCGTAGGTTGCTCAAAGAAGATTGATGTCTATCAAAAAAGCCATTAGCAAAAGAACAAAGAGAATGCGGCATAATATCAAGACCTTCCCAAAGAAGCTTATTTCGACTAAACCAAATCCACCAGCAAAGTATAGTGAAACGCCCAAACTCTTTCGAATCTAAATTAGAACGTACCTTATGAAACCATTGCTCCGGCTCTTCAAGTTTGTTGTTGTAAGCAGCAAATGGAATTCCCGAAATGGCCCAAATTTGTCTTGCATACGGGCAACTAAGTAAACAGTGAACTATTGTCTCGGAATCTTGACCACACCGAGGGCAGGTGCTGTCCGAAGTTACCTTACGATGATGGAGGCGTTCACGAACTGGGATTGCATGTCGGCAACAGCTCCAGATGAAAATGCGAACTTTCGGTGGGACTGAAGTACACCAAATCCAATTCCAGTTTCGATCGAGTCTAGTACTAGATCCTCCCGACTGTGCTTCTCTAGCGATTGTTTTGAGATCAAGATGTAACCGGTAAGCCGATTTAACCGTGTATTGTCCAGATTTTTCATAGTGCCAAATCAAGCGGTCTTTAGTACTCCGATGGCCAATTGGAATAGAGAGAATGGCATTAGATTATTCTTCCCAGAACATTTCATCGACCAACTCTTTATTCCATGTGATTAAATCTACATCCAACAGGGCACTAAGCCACTAACAGTAGCATTTGGCGCCAACAAATTTTGTGGGGAGCAGATTTTAAAATTTCCTGTGCGAGGTAACCAATTATCGCCCCAAATTTTAGCCGTTTCTCCATCACCTATTCTCCATCTAAGGCCTGACTTCAAAAGGGGTAGAGAGTTACAAATCCCTCTCCACGTCAACGAAGGCCTCGATCCAAGCGGTGCATTTAGTAGATCACAAGTTGGGAAGTATTTTACCTTCAAGATTCTGCTAAGGAGAGCATTCGGATTATTTAGAATACGCCAAGCCTGTTTCGCTAAAAGTGCCATATTGAACGAGTCCAAATCTCTGAATCCCATACCCCCATCCCGTTTACTAATACAAAGTGAGCTCCAACTAACCCAGTGAATTTTTCGCCTATTAGTTTCATCCCACCAGAAATTTGTAATCATTGACTCAATCTCTTTTATTAGGTAACACGGTAGCTTGAAGCAACTCATCAAATAGGACGGTATTGCTTGCACCACATCTTTTATAAGAACTTCACGACCCGCCTTTGAAAGAGTCTTAACCCTCAGACTTTGAAGTCGTTGCCAGACCCGTTCTCTAATATAGCCTAATACTTCCCTCTTGGATTTCCCTACAGTCAACGGAAGCCCAAGGTACCTATCATGATTGTTCTCCCTTCGAAGTGGAAGAACCGATAAAATGGAATCAGTCAACGAACTGGGAGAATTCTTGGTGAATATAACGCTCGACTTATCAAAGTTGATGCTTTGACCCGAAGCGAGACCATAGGAATGTAGGAGATCCCGAATGCAAGTAGCTGCCTCCACCGAGGCCTGACAAAGTATCAATGTATCATCAGCGAATAAGAGATGGGAGATTTGTGGTGCCCCATCACTAACTGCAATCCCGTTAAGAAATCCTTCCATTTCCTTCTGCCATATAAGAGAGCTAAGGCTTTCTGCACAAAAAAGAAATAAGTATGGGGAAAGGGGGTCACCTTGACGGATTCCCCTTTCCGGTTTGACAAAGCCAATTTGAGAACCATTCAACACAAAAGAGTATGAAACCGTAGTCACACAAAGCATTATAAGACTCACAAAACGCTCATGAAAACCTAATCGGATCATTACAGTCCTAAGAAACTCCCATTCTACTCTATCATAGGCTTTACTCATATCCAACTTAATGGCCATATAGCCCACGTCGCCTTTTGTTATTGTTTTCATGTAGTGAGTAGTTTCAAAAGCTACAAGTACATTATCAGTAATTTGCCTACCTGGGACAAAAGCAGATTGGTAGTCGGATATTACAGAGTTCATGATTGGCTTGAGACAATTGGCTATTATTTTGGAAGCTATTTTATAGATCACATTACATAAACTTATAGGTCGAAATTGAGTCATCAATTCAGGATTAGGGCATTTAGGAATAAGAACTATGTTCGTAAAGTTAGAATTAGGTTCACAAATGCCATGGTTTAAGAAATCGAGCACCCATTTTGTGACGTCTACTCCTATATATTTCCAATACTTTTGAAAGAAAACAGGGGGAAAACCATCAGGACCAGGGGATTTGAGGGGATGCATAGATAGGAGTGCTCGATATACCTCATCTGCAGTGTACGGTTGGAAGAGGCACTGATTATCTTCAAAGCTCACCCGCAGCCCTATCGCATTTAACACCACTTCAAAATCCTCTTCCAAGGGATGAGAGGAAGTAAATACAGTTCGGAAATAGTCAACAACCGCTGTCTCAACCTCAGTTTCGGTTGTACACCAACGGCCATCCCCTTTTCTAATGCCACGAATTTCATTTTTCTTCTTCCTACCCGATGCCCGCATGTGAAAGTAACGAGTATTCCAATCTCCTTCCCTCATCCAATGAGCCTTAGCTCGTTGTTGCCACATTTTTTCCTCCTTGTCTAAGATCTTAGGTTGCCTTCTTTTTTCTTTGACCACTCAGACATTACCCCTGTACGAAGCCTATGAATTTTTTCACGAAGTTTATTGATTTTTCTCTTAATACTCCCAAAAGAAGTGCTGCTACAAATATCAAGTTCCTTACCGCACATGTTAAGCTTTCCAAGAACATTAGAACCGCTGGCAGGGTGTGTCCAAGATGCCTGTATAATCTTCGAACAGTCATTAGAATCCATCCACATTGACTCAAACATAAACCTACTTTTCCTAGTCCTTTTATTATTGATGACTTGGTCCCTGATCCGAATAAGAATCGGTGCGTGATCAGAACCACCAAACTGTAAGTTTACAACATTGCTTGACGGGAATCTTTGAAACCAAAGGCTCGAAACGCACGCCCTATCTAATCTCTCCTTGACGTTGTGAGGATGATCCCATATGTTCGACCAAGTAAATGGATACCCCAAAAAACCCAGATCAACTAGGCCCGAGTCGTGGAGGGCAGCCCGAAAATCTCGAATTTGATACCCCGGAATGTTATTACCCCCTTCTTTCTCTGATTGACTCAACATAGCATTAAAATCATCCATACACAACCACGGTTTCCGGCTATGTGCAGCAAGTTTTCTAAGTAGATCCCAAGAAGATTTTCTTCGGCTAGAGTCTGGATCTCCATAGAAACCTGTAAAGCGCCAACCTCCCGGTTCTTCATTGCTATAGACTAGAACATCAATGTGGTTAATCGAGAAACTAAGAAGATCCACTGTCAAATCCTTCTTCCAAAGTAACGCGAGTCCACCTGACTTGCCTCTCGCATCCACACAAATACCATTCAAATTTAAGCGCCTCTTTAGTGACTCTATCTTCCTTCCCGAACTTTTAGTTTCTGAAAGGAAGATAATTTGGGGGTTATGATCCGGAATGTGAAATTCGAGAGTACGAACTGTCAAGGGACCCCCCAACCCCTGACAATTCCAAGCTAGGCAATTCATGATGACCGGCGGGGCTGCCCGGCAGCCTCCGCCACTTGATTAGCCAGAAGAATTCTCTTTGAAGGTCTTTGTTGAACAACAGAAGTATCATCTTCCAGCATGCTATTATTCGAGATATCACACAAAGCAGTCCCAGGTAAAGAGCTGGTGTTCGAATCAGGTTCCCGTTTTCTTTTTAACATCTCAGTGTTATCTTTAGTAGGAATGTTCTGTTAGGGGTGGGCGTTTGGGTCGGGTATTTTGGGACCCGTCCCGACCCGTTTGGGTATTTCCCGTTTGGGACAAAAAAAGGGTATTTTGACATTTGGGTTCGGGTACCCGAACCCGAAATATATTTTCGGGTAGGGTATTGGGTATTAATTTCACACCCGAACGGGTATTCGGGTACCCGTTCGGGTATTTAAAAAAAAAAAATTGGCCCAATTAAATAATTGACAGTCCAAAATAAGTCCAATATTTATTTTAACAATTAGTTGGGCTAGAAAAGGAAAAAAAAAACTAAACTGCCTATTCACAGTTTCACACTCTCCCCTGAAAATTAATTTTAGTATTCCTACTGCTCAATCAATTATTCAATTTTACGCCCAAATCTGAAAATTCAGCCAAGAAGAGAAGCAATTTATATCAAATCTTCATTCAAGGTAATTATTTTGTTCATTTGTAAAGTAATTTTTAATAAGTTCATATCATTTTTAAATTCGCTTAATTATTTACAATTTTACGTACATATATGTTGAAAAAAAATTCTTGAAAAAAAAAGTGTGAAATTTCGGGTACCCAATACCCAATACCCAAAATACCCGAAAATTTCGGGTACCCGAACTTCAGGTACCCGCCAAATCGGGTAGGGTTTCGGGTATAAAAATTCACTACCCGCCAAGTCTGGTACCCGACCCGAAATACCCAATACCTGAAATACCCTACCCGCGCCCACCCCTATGTTCTGTTTCGATTCAGTTTTAGTTAGCATGGGGTTATTTTCTTTTTCTTTGTATTTTTTCCTTTTCAATCCATTAGCCTTAGCAGTAGGTGTTTTATTATCAATTTTAATAGGTATATTGACAAGAGAAGTGGGGATGGGAAACGAGAAGGTATGTGAGTGTTGAGTTATAGGGCGAGATTGGCCAGGCTGTGTAGAGTGGTAAGGATTGTTTGACTGTGGGGTTGAAATGTTAGGGTGGGTGGGCTTGTTGTTCTTAAGTTCGGTGGGGTGTTGATAATTAATGTTGTTGGTTAAGAGAGGTTGTTGATTCTGTTGTAGATGGGGTCTTTGGGTGTGGCAAATATGAGGTAAATCAGATTTGGTGTTCGGGTATGCGGGTTCGGTGATCGGGGCAGTTTTACCTGGACTTATGGGTTCAGTTTTAACAGGCAAGAGAGGAATGTGGTTGCTGTTGTTTTGGAATTGATTGTCAGGACGGCTTGAATCGAGTTTTGTGGGATAGGAGTCGGGTATGGGTTCGGGTGTGTGAGTTATCGGATTTTTTGGTGTGGGCAGGATGTGGGGGAAAGAGTTGTGGGCTGGTCCAGTTTCGGGTACTTGTGTGATAGGAGATTGGGCTGATTTTAGCTTCATGTTTTTAATGAGTATATGTGTGGGGGTGATGGGGCCTAGATTTTCAGTAACAGAGGGTCCAGAGGAAATTAAATTAGAAGGATACTTAGGAAATTGACTAACCTTGGAATTATTATGGAGCTGATGCTTCGGATCAGAGTCTTCAGAATCAATTTATTGACTTTCCTTTACCATTATCCTCTAAAATCTTAAAGTCATTATTTTCTCCCTTATTAAACGGCTTAGTTAAGTTAGGCGAATCTCTAGCTAAATCAGATCCCACCAAATTAGCATATTGATTGACTTTCCCAGCTGGAGGGTCATTACCATAGTTAACTCTAAAATCTGTCCGTTCGAGTTCGGGCCGCTCCAAGTTCCCGTTCGGGCTGTGAGATTTTGCCGGAAAATTTTCCGTCGCTGCTGGAGAAAAAATGTCAGATCCCCTGACCTTGTTGCGAAGAATATTAGATTGGTTCGAATCAAATGATTTCCCGTAAACATATGTACCAGCAGCCATTTGCCAACCATTTGACCCATTTCTTCCCCCAGTTGGTGACCTCAACCAGCCCCCGTAAGGCAGTTCCGATTGACTGAGTTCTCCTCCTTCATCATATCGACCATCACACATAGACGATGTATGAGTAAACAGTCCGCAATAATAACACAGGTCTGGAAGCCGTTCATATTTAAAGGTCACTACAATTAGGTCCCCTTTATCATTGAAAACTTTCATACATCTAGGTATTGGTTTTGATATATCTATCCCCACTCTAGCACGGATGTGTTCTCCAATGTATGAATCGGGTGAATCAGCTTGGATACTACGGAGTCTGCCTAGCCTCGAACAAATTTTCTCGGCCATGATTTTGTTTGCTTTTGCGAGAGGAAGCCCAGAAATAAGAACATAGAAATCACACCAATTCAAATCTACTTTCAACGGATCATCGTTTGGTTGAATTGAATTCAAAACTACTAACTTCTTTTCGAAAGACCATGGACCGCCTTCAAGTGCCCTACGTTTATCAATTTTATGTTTGAAAGAGAAGATCAACCGCCCTTCCCCAATATGTTTCACCTCCATACCCTTTCCAGGACTCCAAGCTTTTGAAAGAATATTAGCAACCGATTCATCATTCACTTGCTTTTTTTCGAGAATTTTACCCACGACAAGAAGATCTGTAGAGGAATCATATTGGCTCCAATCGTCCCCGGGAAGACAGAAGCCCTCTTCTATATCCGTCAGATTTAATTTCCTCCCAAAATCGATTTTGGAAACATCCATGGTGCAAAAATGAAATAGGAGCGAGGGTGATGATTTGAAGAAAAATCAGTATTCCACCAAACAGTACCTGTAGAGAGAAGGGTAGACAAAAGAGATTAGAGAAAGAAAACAAAAAAGAAACAAAAAAAGAAAGAAACTCAGTATAATCAACAATAAATTGGGGCAAACGTGTGGAAGAGAGCAAAAACAAGATAAGTAAAAGAGAGATAGGGGAGATAATGATCCATTCTACACTCAGAAGAAAGCTCCCCACTAGAGAGAGAAAAAGCTCCCCACTAGAGAGAGAAAAATGGATTTTTGCTAATTTTTAAGTAACAAAGTGTTTTCGCATTTTATTCCAAAGAAAAAAATACATATATATATGGATAATTGCCACCTACAGTAACTGAAGACATTGTGGTATACAAATGAGGTAATGTTTTGATTTGTTAACACAAGAAATTTGCCAATCCTAATAACACAATTGCCTCCTTGGTTGAAATTGGTATAAGTTCCTATAAATGAATGAACTTCAAAATTCATTATTTTAACATGTGAGTAAATAACAAATATGTTATAAAATTATACTAAAATAATAAGACAACTAACAATGTAGAGAATAAAGTAGTAGATAAATTATTTCTTATTCATATGAATTGATTTTACAAGCATCATACATGGGCACTATTTATAGGCCTTGAATTTCAAATACAAAGTGTAGGTTACAAAATAACATAAATGAGAATATACAATTTATTAGGGGGTTACAAAGTTGGGGATTATAAAATTGGGGGTTACAAGATTATGCTTAATTGTGAGAATAATATTTGGGAGTTATGGACATTCATATAATTTTAAATTATTTACAACACTCCCCCTTGGATGTCCATAAAATAGTTATGTGCCACGTTAAAAACCTTACTAGGAACAACCCAGTGGGACAAAAACCTAGTCAAGGAAAAAAGAGTGCAACATGTATTTACTCCCCCTGATAACAAAATCACTTAATGGATTTAAGTCGACACATCCCAATTTTATTAATCAATTTCTCAAATGTGGCAGTTGGCAATGCCTTGGTTAACAAATCTGCTAGATTTTCAGATGAACGAATTTGTTGAACATCTATGTCACCATTCTTCTGAAGATCATGAGTGAAGAAGAATTTTGGTGAAATATATTTCGTTCTATCTCCTTTAATGTACCCTTCTTTTAGTTGAGCTATGCAGGCTGTGTTATCTTCATATAAAATTGTTGGGGTATTTTTCTCAAATATTATACCACACATCCCTTGGATATGATGAGTCATCGATCTTAGCCAAACACACTCTCGACTTGCCTCATGCATTGCGATTATTTCTGCATGATTTGATGAAGTGGCAACTAAAGTTTGTTTAGTAGAACGCCATGAAATGGCCATTCCTCCATTTGTGAACACATAACCTGTTTGAGAGCGGGCTTTATGTGGATCAGATAAGTATCCCGCATCAGCATAGCCAACCAATTGTGATTTTGAATTATTGGTATAAAATAACCCCATATCAATTGTTCCTCGGAGGTATCGAAATATATGCTTCACTCCATTCCAATGTCGACGAGTAGGAGAAGAACTAAATCTTGCTAATAAACTTGCAGCAAAAGATATATCAGGACGTGTACTATTAGCAAGATACATCAAAGCTCCTATAGCGCTGAGATATGGTACTTCAGGACCAAGGAGTTCTTCATTATCCTCACGAGGACGAAAAGGGTCTTTTTTCACATCTAGCGATCTTACAACCATTGGGGTACTTAGCGGATGTGCTTTATTCATATAGAATCGTCTTAAAATATTTTCTATATAAGTGGATTGATGAAGAATAATTCCGTTTGATAAGTGCTCGATCTGCAGACCGAGACAAAACTTTGTTTTTCCAAGATCTTTCATCTCGAATTCTTTCTTTAAATAATCAACTGCTTTTTGAAGCTCTTTTGGAGTTCCAATAATATTCAGATTGATGAGGGGTGACTTGGGTTCAAAACCTTACTAGCAACATAATGAGGTCGAAAACATATTTTCCGATCTCATGAATATATATTCGAGCCAGGAGCACATGAATCCCCCATTAAGTCTATTACGGAAAATTCAGGGTCCAAGATCGCTGTTGGGCCGACCTCAGGCCCAAGGCCTATGGGCTGAGTAATATACACATGTGGGTGGTGCACCTGGTCCCAGATCTCAACTATAAATACCCCAAGCATTTATGACGACGACAGAACTTCCCAGGTGCTCTTCCTTCGAGACAGCTGCTCGGACTCACTTGGGAATAATAGCATAGGCTAGCTCGTATATATTTCGCCCTCTAGTTTGTACGGCATCCAGTAATGCTCGAATAGGACTCCTAATTATTGTAATCTGTACTCGATCACATTGAATACAATATTATTGATCTTTTATATCCATTTACTTACGTTGTGTAGCATTTTACATCACCCTCGTCGATCCAACGAAATCGCGTAAGATCAATTGGCGCCCACCGTGGGGCCTTATTCGAGTGTTAGATCGAAATATGCCTACTACGAGGAGAAATACGTACAACCGTGGGTAACCCTCCCATGCAGTAGGAGCGCAGAATTCGGTCAATAATGAGCCCGATAATCTGTCGCGTGCGGCTCAGCAAGAGGTGGTTCCACCGGTTATACCGCAGGATAATGTTCCAATTCACACGACGGTTGGAGATCTAAGGTCCATCATAGGCACGATGTGTCGAGAATTTCTGAACGGGGGAAGGGCCGATCAGTCACCTGTAGATCAGCCAGCAGTCCACGGGAGACCCGAAATACCATCTTCGAACGTCCAAAGGGAGAACAGTGTACTGCGATCCATATCGCATGCGCCAATGACAAACCCTCCTCGGGGTGTACCATCTCGATCAGAAATTCCGTCGAGATCAGTACATGATGTGGAAGATTCAATAGTGGGGGAGAGCCACCCTTCTGGTGTTGTCAAGGACAAAAAATCGACCTACAAAAGGGTTACTGATATCGAACTGGAAACAATAGTCCAAGAAAGAGTGGCTAAGGAGTTGGAGAAGGAAGGTACATTGATAGGAATTCCTCGCGGCATTGTCGCCGACAGGCGAGCGGGAAATTTTCCGAATAGAGAGAGTCTGCGAGACAGGGAGATTTCGAACAGTATTATGCGTTGTTCCCCATTTTGTCAAGAAATACGCGAAGCTCGAAACGCGGAAACTGTACCGACCAGACTCCCACGGTATAACGGGACTACCGACCCCGGCGAGCACATTAACAGCTTTATTAATGTGATGAACTTGTATGGACATTCCGAGGACTTTTGCTGCAAAATCATGGTTACTACCTTCGAGGGAATTGCCCTCGACTGGTTTGGAAAGTTGTCACCTAACTCAATATTTTCCTTTGAGGAATTTTGTGATAAATTAAAACATCAATTTGCTAGTCAGAGGAAACCGAGATTACCTACTAATCATTTGGGAACTGTAAAACAATTGGAGGGAGAAACTTTGAGGCAATGGTTAGCAAGATTCAGTATTGAGCTTCTCAAAGTTGACACTCCGCAGATTGAATATCTCTCCTCATTAATGTTCGAGCTGACAAGAAGTACTCAGTTCGGGAACGCCTTATGTAGAAAACAGCCGAAATCCTTTGAAAGAATTATGGAAATCGCTGAGAAATACATGATTCAGGAGGAAATGAATAAGCTTAAAAGCTCGAATGCTGTAAAACTTCCTCTAAACAAGAAACAGGATCGGGCTCCTATCCCAAAGCCCGGGGATTACGGAGGGACGAACAGAGGATCTGTTTGGCAAAGAATTAACACCTACAAACCAAATATGCCACCTCAAGGGCCGAATCCCTATGGACCTTCCTATGAACGAGCTCGGCCTCCCAGAACGGGAAAAATCCAATTTACTGAACTTAACAGCTCAAAGGAAGAAGTGTTAACTGTACTGGAAGAAGGAAATTTGATTCCTGAGGCTCAAAGAATCACGCAAGCTAGGCCAGGTACGTTTGGTTACGACCAATACTGTCGGTATCACCGGGCTCGGGGGCACAGCACCGAAAATTGTTACCAGCTGAAAGTCGAGATAGAGAAATTAATTGCAAAAGGAAAACTAAAGGAATTTGTCAAGGGAAGCAACTATAACAATCGTTATAGGTCGAGGAGTCCGAGAAAGTTCAATACTCAGCCGAAGCAAGGTCAAAATCAAATGGAGGAACGATCAAACGGAGTGATAAATATGATTGCTGGTGGACCAGCAGGGGGAGATAGCAGAAATGCTAGAAAAAGAACACTAAGGTCAATAAAGGTTGGAGTCTCTACGAAGGGGGAAATTCTATCCTTGGAATTTCCCTCCATGGAAAACCAAGTTGTAAGTTTCAGTGAAGCCGATCGACCCGCGGATGTCAATTGGGATGCAAACGAAGATGATCCGGATTTTTCCATGGTATTGACATTAAAAATTGCCAATTTTGAGGTCAAGAGAGTACTGATCGATAATGGAAGCTCGGCAAATATTATTTCTTCAGAAGCTCTCACAAGGATGAACCTTTGGCATCCACGTCTGGAAAAAGTAACCACTCCTTTGGTTGGTTTTGGGGGATCGGAGATCATCCCGCTGGGGACCATTCTTTTGAGTACGACTCTAGGAACCAAGCCGAAGAATATAACAAGAATGATTAAATTCCTAGTGGTAGATACGTCATTCGCTTACAATGTCATATTAGGGAGACCAGCGCTGAACATTTTCAAAGCGGTGGTTTCTACCTATCATCAAAAGGTAAAGTTCCCAACCGAGGGAGGAGTAGGGGAAATGAGGAACGACCAATACATGGGCTGGGAATGCTATAATTCATCTTTAAGCATTAAAAAGAAAGTGGAACCCGAACTTCCGATTAAAAGGAGAGCAGCGAAATTGGAGCCTGGCATAGACTCCACAATTCCCGACTGCGAGAAATTACAGGGAAAGAAAGGAAAAAATATTGACATGAGTGTGCAGGCGACAGGCCACAAAAAAATAACTCTGGTTCCAGGATCCCCTGAGAAATTCACCAAAATTGGAACGGAATTAAGCGAAGGCATGGAAACCATGCTCATCGAATTCTTACAGAAAAATGTGGACGTTTTTGCCTGGAGCTCGGACGATATAATTGGAATCGACCCACGGGTAATAACACATTCATTGAATATCGACCCAAAGGCAAAACCTGTAAGGCAAAAGAAACGCAATCACGGTCGCGAGAAGGACAAAATAATCAATGCGGAGGTCGATAGATTACTAGCAGCGGGTCAGATCAGGGAAATAAAGTTCACAGAATGGCTATGTAATGTGGTCCTGGTTTCTAAGGGCGAAAAGATCGAAAACAAATGGAGAATGTGTAATGATTTTACGGATCTAAACAAACTATGCCCTAGGGATCCGTATCCATTGTCTCGGATCAATATGCTTGTAGACTCAACCGCGGGGTTTGTATTTTTCAGTATGATGGACGCTTTTCAAGGATTCTATCAGATCTTTATGAATGAAAGAGACCAGGATAAAACAGCGTTCATCACCGAACAAGGAGTCTACTGCTTCGTTGTCATGCCTTTTGGCTTAAGGAACGCAGGCGCGACCTACCAAAGGTTAGTCAATATGATGTTTAAAGATTTGATAGGGGAAATTATGGAAGTTTATGTAGATGATATGCTCGTAAAGAGTATGACGGAGGAGGACCACATCAACCATCTTGGTCGGTGTTTTGGAATACTAAGGAAATATGGGATGAAGTTGAATCCTGCTAAGTGCACTTTTGGCGTACGATCAGGAAAATTTCTCGGATATCTCGTCCATGAAAGAGGCATCGAAGCGAATCCCGAGAAGATTCGAGCAATTACCGATTTACATCCGCCAAGGAAGCTCTCAGATGTTCAGAGCCTAATCGGGAAGATTATCTCATTGAATAGATTCATTTCGCGATCTGCTGACAAGAGTTTGCCCTTCTTCAAACTGTTGCGCAAATCTAAGAATTTCGAGTGGAACGAAGAATGCGATAAGGCGTTCGAAGACCTAAAAGCATACTTAACCTCACCACCAATGCTAGCCAAGCCATCTGAGGGAGAACCTCTATATTTATATATAGCTGTGTCAGAAGAGGCTATTAGCTCGGTCTTGGTAAAACTCGATAAAACCGAGCACAAGCCAGTGTATTTTTTGAGCAAGTTATTGCAGGGTGCGGAGAAAAATTACTTGGAGATTGAGAAATTCGCGCTGGCCTTGGTGGTAGCTGCGCGAAGATTGAGGCCTTATTTTCAAACATACAAGATCATTGTCTTAACAAATCAGCCGCTAAGACAGGTCCTGTCGAAGCCTGAAGCTTCCGGTAGATTGATAAAGTGGGCAGTTGAGCTGGGTCAGTTCGAAATTGAGTATCAACCACGAGTTGCTATAAAGGCACAGGTATTGGCTGACTTCATAGTGGAATCAACAGGAATACTGAATGCGGAAGAAGGGGCAATCTCTGAGGTAAGAATGGTTGAAAAAGCGGAAGATCAGGTATGGCTGATGCACGTGGATGGTTCCTCGACCAGGGAAGGAGGAGGAGCAGGAATTCATTTCCAAGGACCCAATGGGGAGGACTTGAGTTATGCTATCACTTTGGACTTCGTCGTTACTAACAACGAAGCGGAATATGAAGCACTGATTGCCGGATTTGAAATGGCCATAAAGGCAAAGGTAAAATCAATTGTTGTATTAACAGATTTTGAACTCGTTCATAGACAGGTGAAAGGTACTTACGAGGCCAGGGAATTCAATATGATTGAGTAAAACAAAAAAACTGATCTCTGAGTTCGACAAGTTTGACATTCAGCCTATACCAAGGGAGGAAAATATTTGGGCAGATCTATTATCAAAATTCACGGGGCTTGCTGATGGGAAGAGTGAAAGGATAATCACATGGTTATTATCGAATACATCTGCTATCGATCTAGATGTGATCCCCACAATCGACATCATGGAAATTGATGAGCCTAAGAGTTCTTGGACCGACCCTCTTGTCGCTTATCTCAAAGAGGGGAAGCTTCCAGAAAACTTAAACGAAGCTCGAAGGATTAAATACCGAGCGCCCTCGTTCGCTCTAGTCGACAATCGGCTCTATAAAAGATCTTATTCTGGAATTCTGTTAAAGTGTGTCTCTGAAGCGCACTATGATGCTATTTTAAAAGAAGTTCACGAGGGAGAGGCAGGAAGTCACTGCGGTGCTCGAGCATTAGCCCTTAAATGTTCGAGGTCAGGATATTATTGGCCGACTCTTTTTTCTGATTCTGTTGACTATGTGAAGAAATGCCACCATTGCCAAATTCACTCGAATTTGATCCATCAACCGGCCGAACATATGCACTCAATCCCAATCTGTTGGCCTTTTGACAAATGGGGCATTGATATCGTGGGACCTTTCCCGACAGCAAGAGCCCGGAAAAATTATGTGTTGGTGGCGGTAGAATATTTCAGCAAATGGGTCGAATGCATCGCTCTAACAAAGATCACTCAGTTCCAAGTTATAAATTTCTTGTGGAAAAATATTGTTTCCAGGTTCGGAATTCCCAGGATGTTGATATCTGATAACGGAACGCAATTCGCCGGGAGAAGGATTACAGAATGGTGCGAAAAATTCGGAATACAGCAGAATTTCGCATCAGTGGGACATCCTCAGGCAAATGGACAAACTGAAGTCGTGAACAGAGAGATCGTTCGATCTCTGGAAAAGCGCCTGTCTGAGGGAAAAGGAAAATGGCTTGATGAACTGCCAGGGGTATTGTGGGCCAATAGAACTACTGTTAAAGCTGCAACAGGAGAAACTCCGTTCAGTCTGGTCTACGGATCGGAAGCCGTTATTCCGGTTGAGAGCCTCGTGCCTTCTCGCAGGGTCGAATTTTATGATCCCAAGGAAAATCAATCTTTGAGGGAGATGGAAGTCGATCATGCAGATGGTCGCAGGGACCGAGCGAGGTTGAAAATTCAATCCACTAAGTCTAGCATGGAAAAATCCTACAATCGAAATGTTCGAATCCGAACATTCAAGGTGGGAGATTTGGTGCTCAAGAAGGTAGAAGTATCAAGGCATGTGGGGAAACTTCAACCTAACTGGGACGGCCCCTTTGTGGTTGTCGAGGTGGGAAATAAAGGATCCTACAAAATTGCTTATCCTAATGGAGAGATCCTGCCTCGATCCTGGAATGCCGTTAATTTGAGGAGATATTACGGAAGATGAAGACGATTTGCTAATACTATAGGCTATTACTATCTAGTTATCCAGTCCTGTTGCTTTGTTTCTCGCAATTAAGTAAACCGTATGATCAATGAAAGTTTATTCCGAATTAAGTTATTTATTCAATGGAAGTTCATTTCGTCGTAATCTTCATCTATTCGTCATATTCTGAATATTATCGATCTCTGTTCATCTATTATTCTGTTTCTACTGGCCCTCGTCTACTATTTAAAAGGGTGAAAGCCGTTGCTATGCCCCTTAGATCGAAATTATTAAATGGGTGAAAGTTGTTGCTACGACCCTCGAGCTAAAAATGCTCTGAAAAGACTAAGGGTGAAAGCCGTTGCTATGCCCCTTAGATCGAAATTATTAAATGGGCGAAAGCTGTTGCTATGACCCTCGAGCTAAAAATGCTCTGAAACGACTAAGGGTGAAAGCCGTTGCTATGCCCCTTAGATCGAAATTATTAAATGGGTGAAAGCTGTTGCTACGACCCTCTAGCTAAAAATGCTCTGAAACGACTAAGGGTGAAAGCCGTTGCTATGCCCCTTAGATCGAAATTATTAAATGGGTGAAAGCTGTTGCTACGACCCTCGAGCTAAAAATGCTCTAAAACGACTAAGGGTGAAAGCCGTTGCTATGCCCCTTAGATCGAAATTATTAAATGGGTGAAAGCTGTTGCTACGACCCTCTAGCTAAAAATGCTCTGAAACGACTAAGGGTGAAAGTCGTTGCTATGCCCCTTAGATCGAAATTATTAAATGGGTGAAACCTGTTGCTACGACCCTCGAGCTAAAAATGCTCTGAAACGACTAAGGGTGAAAGCCGTTGCTATGCCCCTTAGATCGAAATTATTAAATGGGTGAAAGCTGTTGCTACGACCCTTGCTAAAAATGCTCTGAAAAGACTAAGGGTGAAAGCCGTTGCTATGCCCCTTAGATCGAAATTATTAAATGGGTGAAAGCTGTTGCTACGACCCTCGAGCTAAAAATGCTCTGAAACGACTAAGGGTGAAAGCCGTTGCTATGCCCCTTAGATCGAAAATTATAAACAATTGAAATTCTATCACATCTCTTCTGCGTAATGGTTAAATGGAAGATCAAAGAATATCATTCGAGCAAAAAGAAAAATCTCTTCTAACTCATGGAATCTCCGAAAATTCGATTGGAAACCATTTTAGGAAGCAACAAGATTATGAATCATTAAGCGACGAGAATAAAAGTTCGTTTCTATTAAATGCTTTCGATAGGCATCATAAGTTAACGAGGTAATGGAACGATGAAGTCGCAGGAGATCGAAATCACTATCCGTTGGAATAGAAAAAGAGAGTTATAAAGGTAGACAATTACATTTATAAGCTGTTCGAACAATTACAAATAATTCATCGAGGTACAGAGATAAAGTTACAACAAAAGAGGATTCGAATTCGAAGACATTACATTCATCCCTCTCCTACTACAAATACTACAAATACTAAATCCGGGATCTCTGGCGAGAAAACAGTTTTCCAGCATTCTTGCTACCGGTTCCTCGCAAGCTCTCCAAGACTATTATCCGATCAAGGGAAGAAGGACACATATCATGTCCACTAACCGACCGGATGAAACAACAGGGTATCGGAATTCTAACCCGTCACAGAAGAGATGAATCCAAAGAAGCAAGTCGCCTGCCGGTACCCTAGTCGCAATCCTTTTCGCCTGTCGATACCCTAGTCGAAAGTTGTTTCCCATATAAGGACGTTGAGGAGGTCAAGAAAGAAAGTTCGAATTCGAATCTCGAACAATTTAATCGCAGAATTCAATTGAAACATGAAATTGATCGATGGGAGTAAAAACACAACAATGCCGATCGAACGAAACGTGTACAGACAGTTAAAAATATGAAGGTAATTTTGGAACTATATATAGAGGGAGGAATTTAGCATCAACAGTGTAGATCTGGTGGGATGAACGGCTACGATACAAAGCATTAAATGCCCCGCCCTTCCCACTTCCAAAAAAAAAAAAAAAAAAAAAAAAAAGGGGAAGATAGAAGGAAGAACAACAGTTCGACAATATTACCATTACAACCAGCATATGTTACAACAACGAAAAAATCTTCGCAAACTTATGCTACAACGGAAGAAAAACTTAATACAACTAAACGAAATTATTCTCGAAGAGGATTTTTCGAACTTCAGCACTACGATCAGCATAACCACGAGCATAAGCTTCCCTCTCCCGAAGCTCGAAGCTTTTCTTCTCACGAACATAGATATCTTTGAGTCTCTCAAATTCTGAGCTCAACTCATTCCGAGACAGTTTCTTTTCAAGAAATTTATTAGTCTCCAATGCATGGTTCAGCTCAACCTTTTTCCTAGCTAACTCGAGAGTAATAACAGCTCGTTGATCGATCTCATGCCTTGCCAACGCATAGAGATCAGAGAACTCTTCGCCAGCCTAAAATGAGAAAACATATCAAGGCTAAGAATAAAAAATTAGAATGAGGAAGTTAGCATAATTACCCGGGTGAGAAAGTCCGACCCGGACTGAAACAGGAACGAAGGATATTCTATGTTTGATAAAATTGCCTCGGAGATAGAAATATTGCCCCGAAGAAGCCTCAATGCGGATTTCTCATGTGAAATTTATCAAATTGAGTTATATCCCCCTTTAAGGTAGAAGCGCCAGAAGGAAACAATAAATTGAAAGACTCAGCAGCTTTTGAAGGTACGCACCGAATAGGAAAAGACGCATGCTCAGATACATCCCCTCCAAAAGAAACCTTTTTAACTTTCTTATACAAGCCCGTGGTTTTCAAGCATGAGGAAAGGGCGACAGTCGAAGATTTACCTCCTCTATGGAAGGTCTGCTCATCGGCAGTAATGGATTTAACCGAAGCTTGTCTCTTTTTCATTATGCTTCTACTATAGTTGGGTTTGGAAAAAGACACGGAAGGAAATACAGGAGCGTTCGAATTTTTATCCATCTCTTGATTTTCAGATAGTTATTCGACCGTAAAAATTTCCTAAAGCTCCGATCACTGTGTTTGATGTTATCGTAAAGACAAGGTAAAATGGCCTTAGTATTTATAAGAGATATGGCATCATGCGATTTACAATGATTGGTAAGTCACCACTCCCAAGAAAGATTCGATGACGCAACCAAGTATGCAAGAATGACGTTATAAGAGTTCAACTAAATGGTTAGACGGGCAATGAGTTAGGCACGACACTAAAGGAAAAATGCGAATTCGAGCATCCACCAGATAGAAAAAAGCAGGAGACTATAAAAACTAATTTGGAATTACAATAGTTCGCTAAGTAAATCCTATTACATGATAATTATTCCTTTACACCAGAACCATGGTCCGATCTCTCTTGTTCTCTCCCTTCAGTAGAATCACTTTCCGAGCTCTCAGAAGCATCACTACTCGAGCTACTCTCATCTTCATCACTACTTTGCGCACCAGCCACAGATTTGGTTGAATTGGAAGTCGAAGTGCCTTGCTCTCCCTGGTCGCGGGAATCCCCTTCAATATCCACATCTTCATTCTCAGATTGAGCTTCGAGCGCGTCAGGATTTGGCATTGTCACTCCAAATTCTTTAAGAAAGGGAGCAAACTCATGATCACCTAACTCTTCGGGCTTCGGAGGAAGAGAAGAAGCTTTATAATCTTTACCAAAAATGTTCTTGTAAGGATCCATGTAAGGAAGAAAATCGTCAAAAGTGCCCTGAATCCTTCCAGCCGAGAGAAGATGTTGAATTCCTTTGTAATAGAAAGCTTGGTTAATTTCACCCGACCGCAAGCGAACTAGGGCGTCAAGGAAAGGTGACTCTAAAAACTCTCTTATGGCAGGAAGTCTGCCCTCTTCTCGACCTCGGGCATAGGCCTGTTCGGATAGCGCCTTAGATTGCTCAAGATCCGACCTCAACTTGGCTACCTCTTCCTCGAGGGCCCTCTTTCCATCTAGGCTTTTCTTGACTTCCTCGAGCTCCTTTTCAGCCTCAGATAACTTAGCCGTAATATCCCTCAACTGATCAGCCTTGGTGGCCTCAGCCGTAAAGACGTTATGAAGGGCACTCTGAGCCATCTGGGATTCCTCGTTTAAGGTGGCCTGTCGATAAGCTTGATGACTGTACAAGTCACCGACCTAGAGAAGAAATTAAACATTAAAGGAGAAGCAAAATTATGAGGATAAATTAGTATTTGTAAAAAACCTATATACCTTTTGAAGGGCATAGGCAAAATCACCCGCGAGCTCGAAGTCGCTTTTAAGGAATAGCGCAGTATTGTCATCCTTAAATCTCCCGGCCATGAACATCCGAAGAGATTTATCCACTGTATGTTCCCCGTTTGGGCCCAAATAGGACTCAATGGTCCCATCCTCCGGGAATCCAGCCGCCCTTGGTCCTTGGAAATGATCCTCTATGAAATCAGCCAGGTCTGGCTCAGAGTGACCGGCCCGGCATCTGATAGGTCCCGATCCTCGACCGAAAGGCTTCACCCTTCTGGAAGACTCAGGGATATTACTGCTTTTCTTGCGAGCCATCCTCGTTTCTAGTATCTTTTGAGCTCGGACCTCTTGTAGAGCATAATGGCTGAGTCCTTCCTCATTCGGGTTAGAGGGGTCGGTCGGAAAAACGGACCGGAGATCGAGAGCTTGAGATTGAGAAGTCCCCTCGGCCGCGGGATGAGAAGTTCCCGCGACGACAGTCTGGGAAAAAGTCACCACTGCATTCGAAGCCACTGCAGTATCGACCCCGGAGGTGGACATTATTGCCTTACTGGAAACCTTCGATGTTTGGCGACGAGGCCGACCTTGAATACCCTTAGAGAAAGAAGCGACGACCGGACCGGATATCGAGGTTCGGAATTTATCAAAGATCCCAGCTGAAAAATAAAAGGAAATTAGGTATAAACGTAAAGAAATAAATCGAGATAATTCAACGCACCTAATGTGGAGGGGGCGTTGGCAGGATCGATTGTGGCTTTCCCATATTCGATCGGAAGGGCAGGAAAAGAACACGAGCTGAGCTCGGCCAATCGCAAAACCGCCTCCTGGGTCATCAAAGGAGTCTGATAAGGATCGGCTCGAAGGGATTGCAAGAATTCATCAGAGATCTCATGAATCATATCTCCCTTAAGACGCCGTTTGCCGTAGATCCATGATTTAGCTCCGGGCCATTCATGCGGGGTGGACTCGGGATTATCTTCGGAAGGCGGACAATCCGGACCACGAACAAAAAAGAATTCGTGTTTCCAACCTTTCAAATTGCTACTAACATTGGAGGATAAAACCGACGTTTTCGGTCTCTGAGAAAAGTATACATAACCGGCGTTCGAAGCCGTGGAGGAGCTCATCTGAAAAATTCTCCAGAAATTTTGGAAAGCTGCCTTCTTTCCTTTGGCTTTCATCAGCACGCAAAAGGCTATTATAAGTCCAATTGAGTTCGGCAAAATTTGAGAAGGGGTTAACGTAAAAGCTTCCAAAATACTGCAGATCAAAGGAGGGAGAGGAATGCGTAGGCCATAGTGGAAGTGTTTAGTGTAAAAAGCTTGACATCCCTCGGGAGGATCTGTAACTCGTTGTTCGGGGCTCGGAATAACAATCGAGTACCCGGTGCCAATATATTGTCCGAACTCCTTCTCCAAGTGCTCCCGATCTTTCTCAGTAAAGGAACAAATGATCTCATCTGCCCTATCCTCAGTCATATTCAATCCCGCGCTGGTCGATGGCTCCACCCAGTCAAAAATCGTAATCACAACTCTTCCACCTATGATATATTTCATTTGTTCATTCTTCCCTAATGGGAGATTGCCGTCCCCTTCGACCTCCCCGTCGGAAACTGTAGCCTCATCAGAATTATTATCTTCGGTATCCTTTGAGTCAGGATCCGACTCTTCCTCCTCCCTGTCGGATTCGGAACTGGGAATTGGGTCACCAATGTTCTCCAACACGGGTGCTCGAACATTCTCAACCCGCCCTTCTTCGGAGTTATTTTCTCGACCTTCCATTACCAGGGACTTGCCTTTCGGATCTAAAGAACTGGACATGTTGATTATACGAGGGTGGATTGATAGAGACTGCTGAAATTCACTTATCGATCTATTTGCTCCGATCTAGGGTTTTTCACTCAAAATTTATGCTGAACAGCGGTCCCCAATCGAGATGCATATATATATAGGGACAAAATGGGAGATTGCAAACCGGTCCCCGAGTAACCGCGACGGTTAAACTCCTCAAGGGTGAATTTGAAGTCATATTCCCGATAATTGCACTTATGACCCCGATATTTTCTAAAATTACAAAATTGAGGACTAATGTGGAAAAGTATATATTTATGGGAGGGGGGGTCGGTTCCGCTTTCTGCTACCAACCCACCCTATCAAAATCAAGGGAATATAGAGATATTGTTAAAGATCGGCTAAAAGCGTCACAACCGGCAACAGTAAGAGGATCACAACCTAAAACCCTATATCAACACTAGACGACGAGGGAAATGTCACGATGACACCGTTGTATAATTTCCAAGATATGCACTCTTTTTCCCTAGCTCGGATTTTATCCCAAAGGGTTTTTCCGAGTTAGGTTTTTAATGAGGCATATCCGAAACTTACCCGAGGAAAACGGCTCGTCTCATTCCAGCATTCTATTTATACTTCTTCGAGTTTAAGCTTCACTTTACACTCGAAAAGTGGGGGAGTATTGATGAGGGGTGACTTGGGTTCAAAACCTTACTAGCAGCATAATGAGGTCGAAAACATATTTTCCGATCTCATGAATATATATTCGAGCCAGGAGCACATGAATCCCCCGTTAAGTCTATTACGGAAAATTCAGGGTCCAAGATCGCTGTTGGGCCGACCTCAGGCCCAAGGCCTATGGGCTGAGTAATATACACATGTGGGTGGTGCACCTGGTCCCAGATCTCAACTATAAATACCCCAAGCATTTATGACGACGACAGAACTTCCCAGGTGCTCTTCCTTCGAGACAGCTGCTCGGACTCACTTGGGAATAATAGCATAGGCTAGCTCGTATATATTTCGCCCTCTAGTTTGTACGACATCCAGTAATGCTCGAATAGGACTCCTAATTATTGTAATCTGTACTCGATCACATTGAATACAATATTATTGATCTTTTATATCCATTTACTTACGTTGTGTAGCATTTTACATCACCCTCGTCGATCCAACGAAATCACGTAAGATCACAGATCATCAACATAAACAGCTAATATAACAAACTATGATCTGAATCTTTTTATAAATACACATGGGCATATCGGATCACTTTTATAACCTTCTTTTGACAAGTATTCACTAAGCTGATTATACCACATACGCCCAGATTGTTTTAGTCCATATAAAGATTTATGCAAGTGTATTGAACAATTTTCCCGGGAGTTTCCACATGCATTGGGAATTTTAAATCCTTCAGGGACTTTCATATATATTTATGTATCCAGCGAGCCATATAAATAGGCTGTAACAACATCCATTAGACGCAAATCTAGTTTTTCACGTACTGCCAGACTAATAAGATATCTAAACGTAATTGCATCCACCACAGGAGAATAAGTCTCCTCATAATCAATTCCAGGTCTCTGCGAAAAGCCTTGTGCCACTAGTCGTGTTTTATATCTAACAACTTCATTTTTCTCATTTCGTTTTCGCACAAATACCCATTTATACCCAACGGGTTTTACTCCTTTGGGTGTTTGGACTACTAGTCCAAAGACTTCACGTTTTGAAAGTGAACTTAATTCTGCTTGAATTGCGTCTTTCCATTTTGGCCAATCTATTCTATGACTACATTCTTCAACAGATTTAGGTTCAAGATCCTCATTCTCGTTTATAATTTTCACAGCAACATTATATGCAAAATTGTTGTCGACAACTGTTTTATTTCGGTTCCATCTTTCTCTCGTAGTGACATAACTTACTGAGATCTCTTCATTTTCATTATTTTCAGGTACCTGAACCTCTTCTGGAGTATTATCATTAGTTATGTCATACGACTCTTGAGTATTTGCCTCCACAATATGGCCATCTTCAGTGTTTGCTCCTTTTCTTTTACGAGGATTTTTATCCTTGGAACCGATTGGTCTACCACGTTTTAGACGTGGCTTAGTTTCATTTGCACTAGCAGATTGTCCTATTGGGACATCAATATGAATTGGAGCGTTCTCAGCTGGTATATGAGATTTAGTAACTCTTTTTAGATTAGTAAATGCATCTGGCAGTTGATTTGCACTATTTTGCAGATGAATTATCTTTTGAACTTCTAGTGTACACTGATTTGTTCGAGGATCTAGATAAGATAATGTCGGTACATTCCATGTAATTTCTTTTACCAGCTCTTTATTCTCTCCCCTAATGTCGGGAATATTGTTTCATTAAAATGACAATCGGCAAACCGTGCTGTAAATAAATTTCCCGTCATTTGTTCTAGATACTTAATTATAGAAGGTGATTCATAACCAACATATATTACCAACCTTCTTTGGGGACCCATCTTTGTGCGATGTGGTGGGGAAATTGGAACATATACCGCACATCCAAAAATTCTAAGATGGGAAATGTTTGGCTCCTGGCCAAAAGTTAATTGCAATGGGGAGAATTTATGATAACTTGTTGGTCTGATGCGCACAAGTGTTGCTGCATGTAAAACGGCATATCCCCACGCTGAAATAGGGAGTTTTGTTCTCATAAGTAATGTCCTAGCAATTAATTGAAGGCATTTAATGAAAGATTCGGCTAGTCCATTTTGTGTATGAACATGGGCAACAGGACTTTCAATTGTTATTCCAATTGACATACAATAATCGTTGAAAGCCTGAGATGTGAATTCACCAGCATTATCAAGACGAATTGTCTTGATTGCATAATCTAGAAATTGTGATCTTAATTTGATTATTTGAGCAAGTAATCTCGCGAACGCAAGGTTGCGAGTTGATAATAAACACACATGTGACCATCTTGTGGATGCATCTATCAAAATCATAAAATATTTAAATGATCCACATGGTGGATGGATGGGCCCACATATATCACCTTGAATTCGTTCCAGAAATGCTGGAGACTCAATCCCAATTTTCACTGGAGATGGCTTACTTATTAATTTAACTTGAGAACAAGCAGCACATGAGAATTCTTTAAATTCAAGAATCTTCTGGTTCTTCAATGAATGACCATTTGAATTCTCAATAATTTTACGCATCATACTTGATCCGGGATGGCCTAACCGGTCATGCCAAATAATAAATGCACTTGGGTCATTAAACTTTTGGTTTACTACAACATGCGTTTCAATTGTACTAATAGTAGTATAGTACAAACCGGAAGATAATGCGGGTAGTTTTTCCAATACACGTTTTATTCCTGATGTAACAACTATAATATGTAAGTACTCCTTATTATTCTCATTTGTAGTCTCAATATGATATCCATTTCGGCGGATATCTTTAAAGCTCAACAAGTTTCTTTTGGACTTACTAGAGAATAAAGCATCATTTATAACTATTTTGGTCCCTTCGGGTAATAATATAGTAGCTCTTCCGGAGCCTTCAATTAATTTTGCGGTACCCGATATAGTGTTAACGTTTGCATTAGTTGCTATCAATTCATAAATGTATTTTTTATATTTAAGTATAGTATGTGTTGTAGCGCAGTTTGCGAGACATATGTCATCATGTTTGATATTGGGTCCAACCAAAGAACTGGGGAAATCCATATTCTTCATAAAGAAAACAATACATCGTAAGAGATATTTTATTCATACCTTAAAAAAAACGAAATTACAACTAAAAACATCCTAAAAGAAATACTGAAAACAAAATTTTATTTTAATTTTATTTTAATTTTTAATTTTTTTTTTTTTTTTTTTTTTGAAACATAACTTCAAATGAAACCAATAATTTAATTATTCTTAAGTATTTTTA
Organism: Penstemon barbatus; assembly: GCA_003313485.2. NCBI lineage: Eukaryota > Viridiplantae > Streptophyta > Magnoliopsida > Lamiales > Plantaginaceae > Penstemon > Penstemon barbatus. Next base: position 69,153,483 of record CM064879.1, on the reverse strand, counting down.
TCCCCAGTTCTTCCACCTTGATTCTCAAGAAAATCTTCAACATCCAAGTGGGTAAAATCATCAAGGTTGTCAAAGTTATCATCTTTGTAGGCAAAATTTGCTTCAACATTATAATCAACGCCATCATCTTTATATCCAAAAGGGGCATTTGCATCATCATTTTTGTATGTTAAATTAGTTTCCGCATTTTTCCCCTCGATTGATGCTTGATAAAGTTTTACGAGATGTTCAGCTGTACGACAGGTGCGTGACCAGTGCCCTTTCATGCCTCATTTAAAGCATATGTTTCCAGTGCCTTTTGAAGGATATTGCGGACCACCTTTTGAAGGGTTGCTTGGACCACCCTTCTTTTTTATTTCATTATTGTTATTCTTTTTGTAGTCATAATTATTGTTACCACCATAATAATGGTAATTGTTACTTCCTCGACCACGGCCACGACCACGGCCTCGACCACGGTATCTTCCATTGTCAAAATTACCATGCACTGCTACATTCACTTCTGGGAATGGAGCAGATCCAGTGGGTCTTATTTCATGATTTTTCATTAACAACTCGTTATTTTGCTCAGCCACCAAGAGGCATGAAATTAAATCAGAGTATTTTTTAAAGCCTTTTTCACGGTATTGCTGCTGCAGGAGCACATTAGAAGCGTGAAAAGTTGAGAATGTTTTCTCTAACAAGTCCTCATCAGTTATTTTTTCTCCACATAATTTTAATTGATAACTAATTTTAAAAACTACTGAATTATATGCACTTACGGTCTTAAAGTCTTGTAACCATAAATGTATCCAGTCATAACGAGCCTTAGGTAAGATTACCGTTTTTTGATGGTCGTAACGTTCTTTCAAATTATTCCATAGTTCGAGCGGATCTTTGACAGTTAAGTATTCCGCTTTTAATCCTTCATGTAGATGATGACGTAGGAAAATCATTGCTTTTGCCTTATCCTGATTGGATGGTTCTTTTTCTTTCACAATTGCATCTCCTAGACCTTTAGCATCTAGGTGAATCTCAGCATCTAGTACCCACGATAGATAATTCTTGCCCGAAATGTCAAGGGCCGCGAACTCGAGTTTTGTGAGATTCGACATAATGCAAGCTTAGATTAAATAAATAGAATAGTTAGAATAATGCATTACAAGTATTAAGGGATAAACCAAATATCTTTAGATGTCTCAAATAAAATTTTAAATAAAATATTTTATTTGAACATATTAAAATGAAAGACCTTCAGTTTTTTTTTTTTTTTTAAATTGTTTTGAAGACATTATTTTCAACGATGAACAATAAAATTGATTTTTTTTTTTCAAATAATCTATTATATTCTCTTTGTTAAATGTTGGTGGTTTAAACTTTGCCAGATAGATTACAACAAATATTTATAATATATAAAGCTAATCAAGCACGGCTCATGTTTATAATATGTAAACCTCGATTTATAATCAATAAAAAATCTGAAAGTGTTTACGGAATTGGGGTTTAATCATCACAAGAAATCCCAATTGACCAGAATTATTTTTTCATTTCGGAATCAAACATAAATAATAAATTATACCTTAGATTAATATGCAGCAGCAATACTTGTGATGAATCAAGAACTTTCAACTTCCAACTGTTGGTTTTAAACAACATACGTGCTTCAAATTCATATATTCGAAGCAAATAAAGTAAAAGGGATCTTACTTAACAATGGAACCGGCAATTGAATCACGAATTTCTTATTTCTGACTTCTGGAAATTTTCCAATACTCTGGTCGATCTCCAATCACGAACGGAAAGTAGACACGAATCACAGCCTAAGAACCCTGCACTTCGATGTTCTTGATTGATCAAATTAATTCTCCACAAAGAATTAATTGTTTTCTCTCTTAATTTTTACTCTATGTATATCGTTTTCTCTGATTTTCAATTTTGTAAATTAAACTGTCTGAGAGAGAGAGAGAGAGAGAGAGCAAATAAACGTCTCTTTTATTAACTGATTAGTAAGAGAGAGAGAGGGGGGTTATCCCACAATAATAGGAGTGGGGAGTTAATTAAAACTCCCCTCAACCAACTGGATCCGGATCCGGTTCGGGTCAGCCCACATGGGCGCACCCGATCCGACCCGGCCCAATTGGATCAGTCCAACATCTCCCACTCGCACGTGCGGGCTGACCCCGTGCTTTCAGTGATCAATTCAATTTACATCCGAAGTTCCGTATGGGCAAATAGGCCATGTGACCCGGCGAGTATATGAGCACGTTGCTATATACCTGTTAGGATGATATAGCTGCTCAAGGAAACAAATTCCAGAAGAGGACTATTCTCGCTATTCCCTAGATATCTTTCGTACTACACCAGTCGACATATCCTTTATCCCTCCAACCTTGGTTATAGGGCATACTCGACTCCTTGGCCAATACTACTCTGTATTCACAACTACATCTCAAAACAATTAAGTTTAATGTAATTAGCTAGCTGGTGAATGCAAGTAGGGTGTAAGTCGAAGATAATCTTCCTTTCCTACAAGGATCTTCTGATTTCACTTCAGCAGCTTTCCTAGACACGCACCGCATCGCCGTATGATTCATGGCTATTAGTAACGTGCTAAAGTAGCAACACCAATGAGAAACCATAAGAAACTGTCAAAAGTCTTAAGGGCATTAATTTGAGATTCCCTTGAACCTCAAGGTCTCACATAATGAGAAAGCAGGGATACATTTGCTCATTAACCTTTGTGGTCACCTTGCACACGTGGTACGAAAACACATGTTACGATACTTTTCTTCCCGAGCAGAAGCGTATGTCATTTACAAAGGGACTTGTAAATCTGTATCGTACAGATCTCAGTTTAAGTATTCCTCGATACCCAAACTCGAGTTTTCTTCTTTCGTCGTCCTCGGCTCAACTCCCAAGAAAACTCATATCTGGCTTAAGATAAGTACAATGGATAGTGGGGAATCCATTTCGATTACTTTATATATAGTAACCTCATCTCTGCATATTCCAAAATATCAGAGGCGATATCTCATGTGAACGAGCCAATTTCATCTGATTGAGAAAATCTCATCTCTGCACACTCCCAGTGTCAGAGGCGATTGCTCATGTGAGAGAGTCAATCTCTACTTATCCGACATACTTTTAGTGAAGACATTTTAAAATAGATCTCAAAATATGTGTATATTCATAAAACATTAGTACATCAATGTCAGTGGCAATAACATTCTTAATAGAATCCAGTACATTAAATTCTACGCAGTCCTAAAGACTTGGTATGACCTATGAAAGCTTCTTTAGCTATAGGTTTAGTGAAAGGATCAGGAACCATCTGATGCGTAGATATGTACTTGACAGTCACCTCTTTCTTCTCAATGATATCTCTTACAAAGTTATATCTTGTGTCAATGTGTTTGGTCAGTCCATGATATTTGGGATCTCTAGTGTAAGCCATAGCTGCTTGACTATCACAATAAATAGTCACAGCTCCTTCAGAGTTACTCACTATCCCCAAATGCAGGAGAAATCTCCGCAACCAAACAGCTTCCTGTACTGCAGGTGAACATGCCACGAATTCTGATTCCATGGTTGATAGTGCTACACACTTTTGTTTCTTGCTGCTCCATGATATGGCGCCATCATTCAGTAAGAAAACATATCCGGAAGTGGACTTACGATGATCCAAGTCTCCACCCCAGTCAGCATCTGTGTAGCCTTTCAGCGATAATCCCTTTCCTTGAAAACAAAGGAAATAGTCTGCAGTACCCTTTAGGTATCTTAAAATCCTCTTTACAGCAACCCAGTGTCTTCTTCCGGGATTGGATTGATACCTACTTACCAGACCTACGGCGTAGCAAATGTCGGGGCGAGTACACATCATAGCATACATCAAGCTCCCTACAGCACTGGAATATGGTACTTTTGACATTTCTTGTTTCTCTGCTAGATTCGTTGGACACATCTCCAGACTCAGGCTGTCGCCTTTCATCACAGGAGTATCTATTGGCTTGCAATCGTTCATTCTAAATCTTTCTATGATCTTCCTTATATAAGATTCTTGAGAAAGAGCAAGAAGTTTCTTTGAACGATCTCTGTGGATCTTAACGCCTAGTATGAAATTTGCTTCACCCATATCTTTCATCTCGAAGTTAGACGATAACCATTCCTTGACGGTGTTTAAGAATCCTTTGTCATTTTCGGCTAACAAAATGTCATCGACATAGAGAGATAGTATTACAAAAAATTTGTTTGAACGTTTGACATAGACACAGTGGTCTTCATCCATCATAACGAAGTTATAAGAGGTTACAGCCCGGTGAAATCTCAAATACCACTGCCTTGATGACTGCTTAAGACCGTAGATTGATCTTTTCAATTTACACACTTTGTGTTCTTGGTCTTTAAGAATAAATCCTACTGGTTGATCCATGTAGATTTCTTCTTCTAATTCTCCATTTAGAAAAGCAGTCTTAACGTCCATTTGATGTAATTCTAAATCTAAGTTAGCTACAATGGACAAAAGGAGGCGAATAGAAGCAAATCTCACTACAGACGAGAAGGTTTCTTCGTAATCAATACCCTCAAGTTGAGTATATCCTTTAGCTACTAAACGAGCTTTATATCTATCAATGGTTCCATCTGCCTTCTACTTAATCTTGAGAATCCATTTATTCCCGATAGATTTTCTGCCAGAAGGAAGATCGACCAACTCCCAGACTTGGTTTGATTTCATTGAATCCATTTCTTCTTCTATTGCTTTCTTCCATTCGTCCTTCTGAGGACATGACAGAGCTTCATCAAAAGATTTGGGCTCTTCATCTTCTATAGAGGAAATATTAAAAATATGTCCTTCTACGTCGTAATGGCGTCTAGGAATATTTCCTCTAGAACTTTTCCTAAGTTGTGATTCAGTAATATCATTCTGGGGTAAATTACTCCCACTTGGATCAAGTGGTCCAGTCGTATCATTTTTCACCAACGATTCGTCTAGCTCAATGCCATTCGCTGAATCAGTTAATTCGAATAGAGGTTCTCGACTTTTGATCTCACCTCTTTTAGGAAATTCGTTCTCTAAGAATGTCGCATCTCGTGAGTCGATTTCAGTGGTGCTACCCTCTTCATTTTCTCCTATGAACACGTAACCCTTAGAGTGTTGAGCATATCTTATGAAGATACATTTCTTTCCTCTGGGGCCAATCTTGCCATATTTGTTCGACGAGTCGAGCACGTAGGCAGCTGATCCCCAAGGTCTAAGGTTGCTTAGATCAGGTTTCCTACCTGTCCAAAGTTCATATGGAGTGGTAGCCACTGATTTTGATGGCACTTTGTTCAGTATATAGGCAGCAATTAACAAAGCATCTCCCCAAAAGGAAATCAGTAAGTTAGCTTGCGCCATCATGGACCTAGTCATTTCTAGCAATGTTCTATTCCTCCTCTCAGCAACTCCGTTCTGCTGAGGTGTGTCAGGATTAGTTAATTGCCTAGTTATCCCCTTTTCTTTACAAAAGTCCTTAAATTGACCTGATAGATATTCCCCGCCTCGATCAGTTCTCAAGGATTTGATCGTTCTGTCTAATTGATTTTCTACCTCATTAAGGTAACGTCTAAAACACTCCAGTGCTTCAGACTTGTGCGAAATCAAATAGACATACCCAAAACGAGTGAAGTCATCTATGAAAGTAATGGAAATAGGAGGCTCCATGTCTCGCCATAACACTAATCGGACCACAGATGTCTGAATGGACTAATTGCAATGGAAATTCAGCTCTAATAGCCTTTCCAAAAGGTTTACGAATAGATTTTCCAGCAAGACAATTTTGACAAGTAGGTAAATCGATTTTAGATATTGGACCCAATAGTCCTTCTCTAGCAAGACGATTCATTTTATCTTGTCCTATGTGACCTAATCTAGCATGCCAAGTATTAACATTCACAGTAGAATTACTGGAGGAACAAGCATTCAAAACATAACTACTATTAACATAAAAGTTAAAATTATATCTGTTACAATCAAAAACCATAAAACCATCTCGAAGATGTCCAGAACCATAGTAAACATCGTCTAAATAAACATGAACAGAATTACGACAGAAGTTCAAATTAAATCCTAATCCTAGAAGAGCAACAACTGAAACTAAATTCCGTCGAATTTCTGGAGCGAATAAGACATCTTGTAGGATTAGGGTTCGTCCACCATGCAAATCAAGTTTGCAAGTACCAATCCCTTTAACCTCCACTCTGGCATTATTTCCTACATATATCCATCTTGTTCCAACAGGGACTCGACGAAACTCTACCAACGATTCACGGTCTCTAGTCACATGGTCTGTTGCACCTGAGTCAACAATCCACACAGGATATGATTCAGTTAATAAAACAGTACTAGATACATGAACAAAAGACAAAGACGACTCATGGTGTGCTACCTTATCCTTCTTAGGATTGGTGCACTCTCGAGCAAAGTGCCCGAGTGCTCCACAGTTGAAGCACTTCATCTTGTTCTTGTCTTTCTTCTTCTTAGCAAAACGCTTACGTTTACCGCCATGGTTGGGGTTGTTGTTCTTCTCACCAGTCTGCTTCCCAGGGTTGCCTTTCTTCCAGTTCCTCTTACGTTTGAAGCCCGAAGCTTTCTTGGAACTAGTCTCAGCAATGTAAGCACTTGACATGGATTTTGCAACTCCAAGTCGCTCATCCTCAAGTTCAACGTGGCGAGCAGCATCAGCAAAGGTTTTGATGCTATCATTATGAGTCAGATTGATTTTCAGATGCTCCCACTTGTCAGGAAGTGACCGGATTAAGGCTTTAACTTGCTGCTCATCAGAGAGGATATGGCCAGCTGACACAAGCTCCCTAATCATATTAGACATCACCCTAATGTGTTGCTTAATGTTATGATTGGGAAATTTCTTATAAGTGTCAAATTTGATTGTCAGCTGCCTCAGACGAGTGATTGTCGTACCCCCATATTTCTCCCTGAGAAACACCCATATGTCATGAGCGGTAGGGTGCTGCTCACACTCGTAAATCAAATCATCAATCACAGAGCTAACCAGGATTTCACGAGCAGTGGAATTTTTCTTTTTCCACGCCTGGTAAGCCTCTTAATCCCTTCTCTGTTGGACACTATTTCCAACACCTGGGTCATCCAAGATTCGGTTGATGCCGTCCAAAGCATCTTGCTCATCGAGCACATACCAAATCTTATGACGCCAGATGTCATAGTTGTCACCGTTCAGTTTGTCACATTTGTTAAGGTCAGCAATTATTGATTTTGATGCCATAGTCTGTTATGTAAGAGGTGATTAAATGTTAAAACCCTTATACACATATTTTATTTTATACTAAGTCAATTAAGCTCCATTAAGACTCGACACAAGCAATGGATTCGAAAGTTCACGCAATGTTCCCAATCATCATCCATTTACAAGTATCTCATAATTATGGACTTAATATCAAAAGTATAAAAACTAAAAGTTCTTGGTGATAGTCATTCTAAGACCTAAGAACTCCCACTGAAAAAGATGTTAAACATGCTAAGGCATAACAATACATATATGACCATAAATATGTAAGCAAACAAAGCATCCATTTCGAATCAAAAAACAACTAAGATCCAAACAAACAATTATCAAATCCAGTCTCATGTAGAAAACAAACAACAACATAGAATATCTTTAAATGGAAATAAATTACAGAAATCATTCAAATCGGAAAATCGACCCTCTGGTTCGATTGATTGCCAAGACTGAACAAAAACTTCATTGGCAATGGCTTGAGACAGCCTGTCACAAGGTACTTGCTTCAAGGACCGATGAGTTGATTTCTTCCTCATGTCGGACCTCAAGTTGCGGAGGTTAGAGTTCAGACTAAGAAATAAAGTCTTTTCAGCCTTTTTCTTGAGGTATAATCTCCATCCATTATGCATGTTGTTAATAAAGTTTTCTATAGAGTTATCTCTTCCAATATAGTTTCTCGCCTCTTCCCATACTTTATGAAGTTCAACCGGAAGAGATTGCTTGAAGACATCACACCGTTTTTCAAACGGATGAATGTCAGTATCATAAAAGTGAACGCGGCGGTGTAACTTTCTCATTACCCTCCAATGCTCTTTCAAAGAGTGTTTGAGATCCATTTGGTACGACACCAAATCTTCTATGACCCCCGGTAGCTCATGGATACGTCGCTCAAGGGCTTCTCCCCGAAGTACCCTATATCTGCTATAGATCAAAGGCATACCTTAAGGATGAGGGTAAATATTAAATGTTTGCGGAATTTTAATATTTTCAGTGATTGAAATACATTTTGATACTTTCAAGAATATTTTCTTTGCCAAATTTCAAATAAAATACGCGAAAAACAAATGCTCAAGCGAGAATAAACGAGCTTAATTTTTCTAAAGTATCAAAAATTCAATCTCAGTAGCCACCCATGAAGGACAATTTAATTTAAATTTTCTGGAAAAAATTTGGAATTTTCTGATGAAGAATTTTATTTTCTGTGAATTTCTAAAGATTTAAAACACAATAAATCAAAATAAATTTTAAACATTGTTCAAAAAATTATTTTAATTCACAGATAAATCACAAATAAAATTTCAAGTTTACAGAAAAAATCCGGTCGAAACCGGCGGCCGGAAGACGCCTCACGCGCCGGCGGTGCGCGTCAATTTTTTTTTTTTTTTTTTTTAAAAACAGCTTCTGCCACGTGGCAGTTTCTGACTAAAACACGTGGCAAGGAACAGTGACGTGGACACCCACGTCAGCGACACGTGGATGTACACGTGGCAGTGACGTGGCAAAATAGGTTTCCGAATCCTACGTGGCAGACACGTGTGTCTGACGTGACCGCCACGTGGATGTCCGCATGTGATTGGACAGTTTAAACTGCCCATGCTTTGTTCCACTCGCGGAGGTGGCGCGTGTACAACACGCGCCGCCTTCTGTTCGTTATCCAGCGTCGTCCTTCGGGCTACCCTCCCCCCCCATTTTCGTGCCTTCCGAATCCATTGGTGCAATCAGTTTTACGTTTTGAGCTCTCGACGTTGGAGTGTGCGTTACAACCGCTTAGGAAGAGAGTGGCGAATGTATTATGCATTATGTGTTATTAATTAATTTCCAGATTATTAAGGTAAGTAGGCAGAGACTTAAAACTCAATTTCCGTACGAAATATTCAGCCAAAAAAAATCTGGGCACAGATCCAGAAAGCTTATTTCGAGACGAACGTAAGCATATATGGTAGATCGCATAATTCCAAGTAACACATCGGGAAAACGCATAATACGATTTTAAGAAAACAATTTTTCCAGAACAGAATATACATCAAAAAATTCTGATATAATTCAGATAATTACTACATCATATAAGCATGCTTCAATAAAAGTTTCAGCATAATCCAACAAATATAGCATGCTTCGAAAAATAAAACAGTATAACCATAATTCCACAAATTCGAAAAATCATTAACAAAAACAATTTGTCAGGAATTACAAAGCACATACAGCATGATTTTCGAATATAATCAGAAATGAAAGAGTTTCGAACTCAATTGCAACAATGGCTCTGATACCAATGTTGGTTTTAAACAACATACGTGCTTCAAATTCATATATTCGAAGCAAATAAAGTAAAAGGGATCTTACTTAACAATGGAACCGGCAATTGAATCACAAATTTCTTCTTTCTGACTTCTGGCAATTTTCCAATACTCTGGTCGATCTCCAATCACGAACGGAAAGTAGACACGAATCACAGCCTAAGAACCCTGTACTTCGATGTTCTTGATTGATCAAATTAATTCTCCACAAAGAATTAATTGTTTTCACTCTTAGTTTTTACTCTCTGTATTTTTCTCTGTATATCGTTTTCTTTGATTTTCAATTTTGTAAATTAAACTGTCTGAGAGAGAGAGAGAGCAAATAAACGTCTCTTTTATTAACTGATTAGTAAGAGAGAGAGAGGGGGGTTATCCCACAATAATAGGAGTGGGGAGTTAATTAAAACTCCCCTCAACCAACTGGATCCGGATCCAGTTCGGGTCAGCCCACATGGGCGCACCCGATCCGACCCGGCCCAATTGGATCAGTCCAACACCAACTTCGAGCGAATTCGTGCTGATAACGTGTTATAAAATTATATTAAAATAATAAGACAACTAACAATGTAGAGAATAAAGTAGTAGATTATAAAATTATACTAAAATAATAAGACAACTAACAATGTAGAGAATAAAGTAGTTGATAAAGTATTTCTTATTCATATGAATTGATTTTACAAGCATCATACATAGGCACTATTTATAGGCCTTGAATTTCAAATACAAAGTGTAGGTTACAAAATAACATAAATGAGAATATACAATTTATTAGGGGGTTACAAAGTTGGGGATTATAAAATTGGGGGTTACAAGATTATGCTTAATTGTGAGAATAATATTTAGGAGTTATGGACATTCATATAATTTTAAATTATTTACAACAAAATATTCATATTCTTGTTCCAAAATATTCATATTCTTTGTTGACTTTAGGGGTGTTCGCGGTACGGTCTATTGCGGTTTTATACTCGTCCAAACTCAACCCAATATTTGCGGGTTTTTAATACTCTAGATCAAACCCAACCCAATAAGTCTAGAGATTGCGCTTTGCGGTCCCTTCGGGTTGGGGCGGGTTGGGGCGGTTTTTGCGGTCTTAGCTTTTCCTATTTTAATGAAATATATTTTTTTAGACTCTACTTTAATCTATTACCACTTACTATTATCTAATAATAAAATTCTTGAATGTTCCATAATCATATGAACAATATTACTTTTTCATAATTTTTAGCTTTAATTTGTTAACATATTTAAAGTCTACACTCGCTATATAAAGATCAATAATTGTTACTCAAATACAAAATCGAACAAGACTTTTTCAAACAATAAACAAAAATAAAAATTACTTTAATTATTTATTGGTGGTTGTCAATCGATAGAATTTAACTTGGATTGTTAATAAATTGTGTCGAGTAATTTTAGGGGATAAGTTAGGCTTTGGGGTTGGGACGGTAAATTAAAAGTATGTATGTGCTTAAATTATATTAAATAATAAAACACAATATATTATTTTTATATACATGCGGTTGGGTGCGGTTTATGCGGTTTTTTAAAATATAAACCCAAACCCGATCATAATTTGCGGGTTTTTATTCACGAAAACCCAAGACCAACCCATTCATTGTTCAACCCGCGAATTGCGGTCGTTTTGAGTTGGGGCGATTTGACGGTTTCGTTGAACATCCCTAGTTGACTCCATAAATTTACACACACACAAAAAGAAAAAAGAAAAGTTATTCTCAATTTCTTTTATTTCTAATTGAATCTAATTTTGTTGTTTTTCATGTTGATGGAAGATGTAAAATTATGCTTTCCGGGCTTGTCTTCGATCCTTGGGTTTTCCTCTATCGAGTTTCTCAAGGTCTCTTCTAACCTCTTTTTGTTCCTGCTAAATAAACAAAGACAAAGTTGGGGGTGTTCTGACGCAGCCTTCTCCGATGTTTAAGAAAGTGATTTGTAGTTGAAAACAGATGAACATATTGGCTAGTGTATATATATAAGAGAGACATCAAGATAAAGACGACGTTTTTTTATGAGCCTAATCTTATTTCTAGACTTTCAATTAGAGGCACTCAAAGATCCAGTCAGCCTTAATCATAGTTGCATTCAGGGGCAGAGGTCTTAATCCGATGAAGTCCGATTATAGAATATCTTGTTCAGGGGCGGAGGCAAATGGGGTGCGGTTAGGGCCTAGGGGCACCCGCACCCCCAGCCAAAAACTAAAGTTTAATACCACACCATAATTGTACTATATGCAACCTATTTAGTACATCAATTTAGCTGATCCCATTCTTTATTCCTTTTCTAATAACATCCTAGCATTTACAAGATTCCAAAAGCCCGAACTATTTAGAACAAACCCAGTTGCAAATAGAGCCCTCGAATATTACCTTTTCAAGTAGTAATTTAATAAGGAAAACTTTCTTCTTAGACGTAAATTATTAATAATTGAATACGGAAAGACCGGTGATTGAATTTATGCTAAATTTTATTATTTAGATGTAATGAATTTTATTTCTTATATTTATATTATGTTTGATTACATACTTGTTTCTACTTTGGTTTTGATTTCTTGATAATTATAAAGAATGATTTGGTTAGATTGTTTTAAATTGAAAATAAATATAAGGTAATGCTTGGTTTTTTATCTTATGTTTATTTTTAAAAATCTATTTGTGAAAGACATATTTTATAGTTTTTAAATTAATTCAATTATATATAAATTTAATGTCACGAAAATATCTAGAGAACAATTTAGGATGGCTAAATAACATTTAAATTAGTGATATTATCCATTTGTATATCTTGCTATCTTTTAAAGTCACTCATATTTTTGGTATGTCATAATTATTTATCTCATACTGTGTAACTGATTATATATTTAGTATGGATCAAAATTTCGTTTCTTATGTATGTTTCTACTAGTTAAATATTGGAAACTTTTCAAGAAGTTTACGGAAAAGTTTTAGAAACACTGAGAAAAATTATAAAAAAATTATTAAATAAAAAAAGTCCCAAGGCAAACAAAGAGTTTCGAAAATACACCTTTAATTCAAAAACAGAAAATTTTCAATGGTGATTATTTTGTGATAAAATTGTAATGATCATATATAGTTGATTTATTTGTGGGAAAAATATGTCATGTTAAAATACTAGCCCCCCTTGATTTAAATTCCTAGCTCGACCCTTGATTTTGTTTGATCGGATTTGTAAGTCCAGTTCACACATATAACTCACATACTTTTCTAGTTATAATAAAAAAAAATGTGTTAAGAAATTCTTTTGCACCTAATTGTAATTAAAAATAATAAATCAAATAATAAGATATTCAATTTGATGTTACGTGCAATCTAAGTGCATTTTTCCAATTTTTTTTTTTTAGGGAAAACAGTAGCCTGTATATTAAATCATCAAGAGTGTTCCAAAGATACAATGTTTGCAATATCAAAAGGAAGCTCAGAAGAAAAAATAAAACCATTGGATGCATATTTTGCTAATCCATGTGCAGCAGAATTAAACTTTCTAACTACGTGGGTTGCTTGGAAGGATGCTAGATCACTAGTGATGTTTTTGATATCTTCGAAAATAGGTCCAAGCACTCCCATCGATGGAGAAGGATCCATAATCCCCTTAATAACCGAAAGGCAGTCCCCTTCAACACATATATTCCTCCACCCCAATGAGATCCCAAATTCGACGGCCCTCAAAGCTGCAGTTGCTTCAGCTGCTTCAGGACTCAAAGGCTGGTTCAAAGTGTGAGTTTTCCAGTCAATACAGTCCCCTTCTCGGTTTCTAGCTATAAGGCCGATGCCAATCATATCCCCTTCTCGGCTAAAGGCAGCATCCATGTTAATTTTGTAGCAACCATTTGGTGGAGGAAGCCATCGAGTCATAGATTGGCAAGGCAAATGCGGCGGACCCCGAACAGTAGAGTTGAGGAACCTATTGTGAACATCGCGGGCAAAAGAACAAACAAATAACGGTGGGAAATCAGATTTTTCCCACAACCACTTGTTCCTACTGAACCATAAATACCAACAAATAACAGCAAAGTAACCAAAATCCTTCAAGTCCGTCTTCGCATGAACCAGTTTAAACCACAAATCAATATCAGCAAGGTCACTATTATAAGTATCAAAAGATAAGCCAGAAAGAGCCCACACTTGCCGAGCATACGAGCATTTTAATAAACAATGACTAATAGTTTCAGAATCACAACCGCAACGAGGACAAATACTTTCTTGCACTAACCTTTTTTGACGGAGCCTATCACACACCGGAAGGGCCTTGACACAGCAACTCCAAAGAAAGATTTTCACCTTTGGGGGTGCAACGGTTCTCCAAATCCAGTTCCAATCCCTAGATTCTCTATCACTTGATCCGCCAATACGATCCTCCAAAATCGAGGCCTTCAAAGTCTGTTGTAAATGGTATGCCGATTTAACTGTGAAACGCCCCGATTTTTCGTAGTGCCACATAAGGTTGTCTCTATTATTTCTTCTTCCTAGCGGTATAGATAGGATACTACTAGCCTCTTCTTCCAAAAAAATGGATTTGATGAGTTCCGTGTTCCATAAACCCAGATTTTCATCGATGAGATAATTCACCGTAGCTTCATAAGGAATCAAAGAGGGTGGCGACGATATTTTGAAAGCATTAGTTCGGGGCAGCCATTTATCCTTCCAAATTTGTATTGTTTTTCCATCTCCAACTCTCCATCTGAGACCCGCTTGCAAAGTATTTAATGAACCCCAAATACCCCTCCATGTCAAAGAAGGTCGACTACCAAGTTGTGCTTCCAAGAGGTCGCAAAACGGAAAATATTTCGCCTTCAAAATTCTTCTAAGTAACGTGTTAGGATTGCTAAAAATCTTCCAAGCCTGCTTGGCCAACAAGGCTGTATTAAAGGAGTCAATATCCCGAAAACCCATACCTCCATCTCTTTTGCTACGGCAAAGTGAGTTCCAGCTTACCCAATGAATTTTCCTCCTTTCCTTTTCGTCCCACCAAAAATTGGCAACTATCGATTCAATTTCTTTTATCAGATACCCCGGTAGTTTAAAGCAGCTCATAAGGTAAGACGGAATGGCCTGTATGACTGACTTTATGAGGATTTCTCGTCCTGCTTTAGAGAGCGTATTCACTCTTAAACTCTGAACTCGGCTCCAAACCCTCTCCCTTATAAAATCAAATACTTCTCGTTTAGATTTCCCTACATTTAAAGGTAGCCCCAAGTACTTGTCATGAGAGTATTCTCGTCGTATCGGCATGACTGAAAGAATAGGATTAATGAGAATATCCGGAATATTCTTTGTGAAGACGACGCTCGACTTGTCAAAGTTGATATTCTGCCCTGAAGCCAAACCGTATGTGTGAAGCACTTGTCGGATGCAACTAGCAGCTTGAACAGTAGCTTGGCAAAGAATTAATGTGTCGTCGGCAAAGAGAAGGTGTGAAATCTGCGGTGCCCTCTCGCAAACAGCAATTCCAGAGAGATATCCATCCATTTCCGCTTGCCAAATAAGAGAACTTAAACTTTCTGCAATAAAAAGAAATAAGTACGGGGAAAGGGGGTCACCTTGACGGATCCCCCTTTTCGGTTTGACAAAACCAATCTGGGATCCATTCAGCACAAAGGAATAAGTAACTGAAGTAACACAACGCATAATGAGATTAACAAAAGTAACATCAAAACCTATTCGGATCATAACTGCCCTAAGAAACCCCCACTCTACTCTATCATAGGCTTTACTCATATCCAACTTAATTGCCATAAGGCCCACGTCGCCCGTAGATATTGTTTTCATGTAATGAGTTGTTTCGAAGGCAACAAGGACATTATCAGTTATTTGCCTACCGGGTACAAACGCTGATTGGTAATCGGATATGACATGATTCATTAAGGGTTTGAGGCGGTTGGCTATGGTTTTAGATGCTATTTTGTAGATCACATTACAAAGGCTTATAGGGCGGAATTGGGTCATAATTTCAGGTTTAGGGCATTTTGGGATGAGAACTATATTTGTGAAATTACAACTATCATCAAAGATACCATTATTGAGGAAGTTCAGAACCCATCTAGTCACATCTACCCCGACCTGACCCCAAAAATTTTGATAGAAAATGGGAGGAAAACCATCGGGACCAGGGGATTTAAGGGGGTGCATAGAAAATAAAGCGGTTTTTACCTCGTCTGCAGTATAAGGTTGAAGGAGATACTGGTTGTTCTCAAAATTCATCCTCGGACCTAACGCTCTCAAAGCCACTTCAATGTCTCCAGTCGACGGTTTGGCCGAAGTAAAGATTTCCAATTATATATAAAAAAAAAAAAAAAAAGAATTACAGAGGAATACTTACATCTAATCATACTTAAAATAACATAACTCAAATGATAGAATATTCAACAATTATCAGTTGACCATACAATGATTTTAATAAGTTCACATATGAAATTAACTAGGTACGTGCACTACATGTGGATTTTTCTAGTTATAAGAAAAAGTGTGTTAAGTAATTATTTCACATCTAGTCATTAAAAAAAAATTAATCAATAAAATTCTTATTTATTGTACATCAATATACATTTATAAACCTAATCAGTTGTTCATCATTACTTTATTGTTCATCGGTAACCTATACTTGATAGGCAGTTTAAATCCAGGAAAAGCCAATGAAAATAATCGTTCATGACATAGGAATGATATAGGGAACATAAAAGAGCTTGGTTGTGAAAAAAGAAGGTGGTCTCGGTATGATTTTGTCAAATAATTTTGTAGACGATTTGATTGATGAAGCTTGCTTTATACCTACAACTGTCGTGGGTCAGATTGTTGGCGACAAGATTCAAACGTACATTTTTCGGAGCCTAATCCGATTGCTAAACTTTCATCAAGAGGCATCCAAGGAATGCAACCAACACTAGTGCTAGCTAGATTCAGCTCTAGAGGTCCAAATATGATCACACCGGATATCCTCAAGTTTGATAGCACAAGGAGTCAACATTTCTTGAAGGATGGAGGGGAATGATTGGCTCTACGGGATTGGTAGAAGAGGCGTGGAACATAAGCTTTCAACATAATTTCCAGTAGTTATATGCCATGCCCTCGCGTAAATGGAGCATTGCAGGTATAATATCAACACTAATGACTACAACTTATAATAGATACAAGATTGGATACATAATCCAAGATCTTGCAACAGGATTGCCATCAACGCCATTTGATTACGGTGCCGGACATGAGGACCATGTAAAAGCTCTTGAGTCTTGACTTTGGTCTTGTCTATGATGCCACCTTTGACATCTATGTGGATTTTGTTTGCGCTATAAAACATAGTTCAAGTAATCTCAGGCCCAAATGCACTACAAAAAATTTAGTTAAGTCTTCTGGATTCTCTAGAAATACAGTAAATCAATCATTAGATGAAGAGAATTATACAATTTGTACGCGTAAGCTCACAATATTTTATGGGACTTTCTATCTTAATTTACACCTGTTAGAGATAGCTTGCCCAAGTGTACATTTAATTAAAGAGTTAAAAATCATGTCGAATTTTGAATTATTTATTTATCCAGGAATATTAGTTTTACTTACTAACCTACGTACGAATGTTGTCTTAAACATGTTAGAATAATGTTATGCTTTAAAATAACTTTTTCACGATGATATTTTGTTATATAATCATTTTAAACATTAGTCATAATGTTGGATAAATTTACAGGTCATTTATCATATGAATTGAAAATATTAATTGTTTTTCATTGTCAATTGACACAATTGTGACAAAGCTATTTCTAACCAAAATAAAAAGAGGAAGTTGGACAATGCTTTGTTCACTGGTCAATATTTAGATTGGGAGGTGTGTAATTAGAAATTAATTAAGGGTTGATCGATCTTAGAATTATTAACACGTAAAGAGGCTATTATTTCGCCAAACAATCGTGGAAGATCTCATGCTTGAATCCAACCCAAGCCACATCATGAATTGCGACCTAATAAAAGATCAAAGTATGCAAGTGATCTATCCTACCTATTACAGGATCGAAATAAGAATATCCCAATCAATCATTATGTGAATTTGGTTCGATTATGCATAATTTTGTTTTCGAGAAACTAATATTGGAATTTTATTTCTTATATTTATATTATGTTTGATTACATACTCGTTTCTTCTTTGATTATGATTTCTTGATAATTATACGAAAGATTTGGTTAGATTGTTTTAAATTAAAAATAAATGTAAGGTAATGCTTGATTTTTTATCTTATGTTTATTTTTAAAAATCTATATATATTGAGAAAGACCTAATTGTATTTAAAAGATAAATAAATCAAATAATAAAATATTCAATTTGATGTCACGTGCAATGTAAGTGCATTTTTCCAGTTATATATAAAAAAAATGATAAAGTAATACTTACATCTAATTATATGTAAGTGCTTTGATGTAATAAAGTAGTTAACCGGACTAAATTAAATTTGGTTATATTAATAAATAATTACCTGAGATACATGGAGTTAACCAGGGGTGGACCGCCTAAGGACCGCCCCCCAAGAAAATCTGGAAGAAATATTTTTATATATGTATTTGTCAAGTATGTTCAAATGTAGTCAATAGTGCAGTGGATGGTGTATTGCATTTCCAATAAGGAGTCCAGGTTCGATTCCTGACCTTCTTAATTGATATAGTTTTTTAATTATAATCTATTTGTCATTCTTTCCTCCATTTTATTATAAATATATGGGCTAATGTGGCATATGTACTAACATTATTGTAAATATTTTTATGTTAATAATTTATTAGTGTCTTAATTATAATCATCATATTTTATGATACAAATATTTGATTTTATAAAATGCTTTACAATAAAAAATAAAAAAAAGTTCTAATATTAATTTATAATCTATTTGTTTTTCTTTCTCCAGTTTATTATAAATATATGGACCAATTTATAAACATTAACGTGGCATGTGTACTAACATTATTGTAAATATTTTTATGTTAATAATTTATTAGTGTCTTAATTATAATCATCATATTTTATGATAAAAATATTTGATTTTATAAAATGCATTACAATAAAAAAAAAAAAGTTCTAATATTAATTTTGGTACTTTTGATAGCATTTTTTTTTTTTTATAGAATTGGGTTTATGTTGTAAAAATATTTATGTGTTTTAAGATTATTCAATATCTTGAACCATTTGTTGAATGAAACTCTTTAAAAAAAATTACTAGTATATTTTTCACCTATTATTAGATAAATATACAAAATTACTTATTTTCATTAAGTTGTCATTTTATCTCAATAACAAAAAATATCAAATTTACCATTAAAAAATCGCCCCCCCCCCCCAACCAAAAGCCTCTAGGTCCGCCTCTGGAGTTAACACACCATATTAATGACCAAGCAAGTTCCATGGATTGTGGCAAGAAACAGTGGAAATTTTGCACTTTTACTCTTCTCTTTGATCATTGGCGATCTTCTCAATTGATTGTTTGATAATCCGAAATTCGACGTAATTTGATCATTTGATAGTATACCTGGGGGTGGCAAACGGTCGGGTCCGGGTCTGGTTGGAACGGGTCATAAACGGATCGGGCTTTAAATGGGCTGGGTCTTAAATGGGTCGGGTCGGGCCGGCCCTTTTTACAAGAATTGGGTCCTAGTTCCAAATAATAAAATGAATATGCAAATAAGAGACATAATTTACAAGCCCCTAACACAAATTCTTAATCAATAGAAACTTCAATAAAAACATAATTTTCAATATATTTGTGGACTTTTTATGTTTTGATAATCTTCTTACAACATATTCATAAAAATAAAATAAAAAAATAAAAAAAATAAAAAAAGAAACGAGAATTGCTTTCAATATATCTCAATTTTGACTAAAGAATTTATAAATGCTAAAGCTCATGTGACATGATGCATATTCAGTATCTAGGTTTTTAATATTTTATTATATTCTTTACCCAATTCTAAAGAATTTATATATCATGACATGATGCATATTCAGTCCAGGTTTTTAATATTTTGACTAAAGAATTTATAAATGACCTTCGAGCTCTTACACGAGTACAAGGTGATGTAGTGAAGTCTGAAGAAGGCTAAAATTTAGTCTTCAACTTTAGAGAATTAGAGTCCAGAGTAAGTCCTTTTAATTTTTTTCAGACCCGTTAAGGACCCATCTCAAGGCCCACTAAAAACCCTCTAAATTTAATATTTGTTCAGACCCTACCCAACCCAATAAATTATAGTCACTAATGGGTTGGATCTTAATGGGTCTGGGCAGGTCTTTGCTGGCCCATTGGGTCCAGACCCATTTTGCCATCCCTAAGTATACCCACTTTTGCATATCGACATATTAACGAATATAACACCATTGTTCCACCTGAAATGAGGACAACAACGACTTCAACTATATATTTTCATACATGTAACTAATCCAATTTAGAGTACTTACCATCACCATTTTTGTAAGCTTTCAAGATAATAATGAAATATTTGATCATGGGAACGAAGATGAGAGTGTGAATGATTAGGGAAAGTACTTCGAGAATATAGTTTTTGTAACAATTCCTTTATTATATGATGCAATTAACATATGACTGTAGTTAGTCACATGAGATATATGTGCACTATTCTAATAATTAATATATTATTGAGTAACAAATTAACTAAAAAATATTTTAAATACCTAATTGTATTTCAAAGATAAATAAATCAAATAATAAAATATTCAATTTAATGTCACGTGCAATGTAAGTACACTTTTCCAGTTATAAAAAAAATGATAAAGTAATACTTACATCTAATTATACCTATAATAAGATAACTCAAATGATAAAATATTCAACAATTATCAGTTGACCATACAATGATTTTAGTAAGTTAACATATAAAATTAACTAGTTACGCGCACTATATGTGTATTTTCTAATTATACGAAAAAGTGTGTTAAGTAATTATTTTACATCTATTCAAAAAAAAAATTAATCAATAAAATTCTTATTTATTGTACATTGATATACATTTATAAACATAATCAGTTGTTCATCATTAAACCCACAATGGAGCATTATGTTTGATTACATACGTGTTTCTTCTTTGGTTTTGATTTCTTGATAATTATAAAGAATGATTTGGTTAGATTGTTTTAAATTAAAAATAAATATAAGGTAATGCTTGCTTTTTTATCTTACGTTTATTTTTAAAAATCTATATTGAGAAAGACATATTTTATTGTGAACAATATAAAATTGAAGAACAAGAGAGCACAAGATAGACAATATTTTAGTAAACTTCTTATTCATTTTTTTGGTGTGTTTGTACAAACAAAGACTCCTCTATTTATAGGTTAAGTGGATACATAATAGAGGATATAAAATCAAAGGTAACATGCATATATTAATTACAAATGGTACATGTATCTAAGTGAAGAGTTAGATACATTTGACTATAGTAAATAGATATGAATGTGTCTTGTGTATGTATTCTAATGGCATCCAAATTACATTGATTTACAACAATTTTAAAGTTTTTAAATTAATTCAATTACTTATAAATTTAATATCATGAAAATATCTGGAGAACAATTTAGGATGGCCAAATAAAATTTAAATTAGTAATATAATCCACTTGTATATCTTGCTATCTTTTCAAGTCACTCATATTTTTGGTATGTCATAATTATTTATCTCATATTATGTAAGTGATTATATATTAGTATGGATCAAAGTTTTGTTTCTTATGTATGTTTCAACTAGTTAAATATTGGAAACTCTTCAACAAGTTTCCGGAAATATTTCGGAAACACTGAGAAAAATTGTAAAAAAATTATTAAATAAAAAAAAAGTCTCAAGGCAAGTGAAGAGTTTTGAAAATACACCTTATTCTCGTTCTAATAGTTCAAAAACAGAAAATTTTCAATGTTGATTTATTTTGTGATAAAAGTGTAATAATCATATGTAGTTGATTTATTTGTGGGAAAAATATGTCATGTTAAAATACTCGCCCCCTTGACTTTAATTCCTGACTCCACCCCTTGATCTTATTTGATCGAATTTGTATTAATTCAATTCACACATATAACTCACGTCCTTTTCTAGTTACAATTAAAAATTTGTTAAGAAATTCTTTTCCACCTAATTTTATTTAAAAGATAAATAAATCAAATAACAAAATATTCAATTTGATGTCACGTGCAATGTAAGTGCATTTTTCCAGTTATATATAAAAAAAAATGATATAGAGTAATACTTACATCTAATTATACCTAAAATAAGATAACTCAAATGATAGAATATTCAACAATTATCAGTTGACCATACAATGATTTTAATAAGCTCACATATGAAATTAACTTGTTACGTGCATTATATGTGTATTTTTCTAATTATACGAAAAAGTGTGTTAAGTAATTATTTTACATCTATTCATAAACAAAAATTAATCAATAAAATTCTTATTTATTGTACAATATTGATATACATTTATAAACTTAATCAGTTGTTCATCAGTAAACCCACAATGGAGCATTGAAGCTATAAGATCAGCACTAATGACTACAACTTATGATAGATACAAGATTGGACCATGTAAATGCTCTTGATTTTGGTCTTGTCTATGATGCCACCATTGACAACTATGTGGATTTTGTTTGCACTATAAAATATAGTTCAAGCCCGATTGGTGGTAGCAGCGCACCAACTGTTGTTAAATACACAAGGGTTTTAACAAATATGGGCAATCAATCAACTTACAAGGTCGATGCGTTTCAAGAAATAAAGGTACAAAAACCTTATAATATTTTGTCCAATTAAATACATATGCATGTCATGAAAGATTCGGAGTAAACTGAATATGTAATCAGTCATCATTCAAATTAATTTGAAATAATTTGGCTGGAATAGAGCTTCAAGGGGAAGAAGTGGCATTCGTAATTGCATTTGGTTCTAGAGATTTTGTTAAGCTAGGTCAAACAATATTACAAATCCAATGGGAGAAAAGGTTTTTTATTTTTTGTGATTGTTTTGCGGCATGTAGCCGTCTCGGATTTGTATAAATTGTGCAAAGAATATATATTGGGTTTCAAAGAATTGCAGTTGCTAACTGCAATTTATTTAAATAAACCGTAGTTAACAACTGAGATTTGTTTTGATAAACTACAGTTGATAATTGTGCCTTTTAAATTAACCACAATTAGCAATTTCAATTAGTAACTAATTAGTGATTAATAATTTTTTTGATAATTAACCCAAAAAAAAAGCGAGTTACTTGTAATTTTTCAATTTTACAAAATTACGAAAAATTCATCGTTGACAACTACGATTTTTCTATAGAATCGCAGTTGCTAGGTGCGAGATTTTAAGAAAAAGGGACATTCAATGAAATATTTTGGAGCTAAAGACATTCTGGGAAATATTGTGGCCGTGAATGCCGGCCATTTCGAAAAAAGATTCCATGCTATCAAACATTGCACGAAAATGCGACTTTAAACACATGCTAGGCAATATGTGCCGCCCAAGTATGGTAGCTAGCTCTAGAACACAAAAATGGAGCAAATACACGACCTACAGCATATACTGGGAGATAACCTAATCCTTGAGAATTTGGCTCCTATAAGAAAAGAGCCTAACAACATAATCACGGTAACGCATTTATATACGTCAGCAAGGTACACCTTTTAACCTAATCTTCGTTTATTCGAAGTGTTTACTCTCTATTATAAATTTTATTACCAAATCACTAGCTTAAACATCATAGTGAAAACATCATAGTTACTCTAATTTAGGTTCTACGATGTCTTAAATTAAATAACTAAAAAAGAAGGCCTCTTCGACAAAATTGTAGAAAAAAATTATATAATGTCGAATATTTAAATTAAACACTCGCACGGATAATTATTTTAATGAGGGAAAATATTTTTGATACCAAACATTAGACAAAAAAACACATTTGATACCAAGCTTTTCAAAAAAATACATTTCATACAATGATTCACATCTTAACACATTTAATCTTGTCGTCAAATTTCGGGCAAAATTCAGTACATGTCGCTCACGTGTCCGTTAAGTTGACAATGGGAGCTAAAACAGGCACGGGTTTTATAGACCCATCATTGTGAACTCAAAGGGCATGCTGAATTCCATCCGGAAATTGATCAGAAAAGTAAATATGTCAAGGGGGTACGAATCATGGTATAAAATTTATTTTTCAAAAAAAAATGATATCAAATATATTTTTTAGACTAAAATTTGTTATAGAAAGTGTAATTCCCTCATATTTAAAGTCTTATTATTAAAGTCTTCTTTTTTTTGGTCAGAATTATTAAAGTCTTCTACAATAAGGGGTCCTAAACTATCCATGTTTGCAAATTTCATAGAAATGTGTTGTATGGACAATAAGTCTGACTAAATGTTATTTGAGAAAAGGCCAGTCAAAGGAGATAAAAAGATTGGGCTTTATTGAATCTGAGCCCAATCATTTCAACCAAGATTGAAATATATCCTGATTTTCATTGTAATAATGGACTAGACTTAGTTTGTCCATATATAATATTTACTGGGCTTACCAAACGGGCCCTTATGTACCTCTCTTTCTAATGACAACCTTTGCCACTTTCTTCATTAGGATTAGGTTTCCATCAAGTCTTCCTTTCTCTTTCTTTATTTTCTTCATGTTTTAATTTTATCTTAATCATATTTTTTCCTTAAGCGTATTTATGTTATTTTTCCCTTAAACAAAAGCTAGAAGTACTCACTGCAAAGTGCAAACAAAAATTATTAATTTTTCATAATTTATGAGCTAAGATCATAAATTTGTTATTAGTTTATCTTTGTTATTTATTTTCAATGTAAAAGATTCGATATTGAAATTGATGTAATAATCTATTTATCATTTAAAAAAACTATAATAATTCTGGCTAGAAGACTTCAAAGGAAGTTATAGGGATAAATCGTGCATCGATTCCTCGAGAAGAAACTAGTAGTTCGTACATAATCCGAAACATAGATTAAAGTTCAAAAACAACTAAATGAACTAACTCCAAGCAATTTACGCTATACAAACTTACAAATCCGAGAAAACAAAACAAGATTTAAGACGTTGCCAATCTTGCCTCGTTTTCTTCAAACTGAAGTCACTCGCTACATGTTTACAAGTTAGATTTTCTGCTCTGGCCAAGTGAACCACAATCCATATTGGCCTCATTACATTGTGAAGTAAGACGATTAACTAGTAATTCTAAGGCTTCCTTCATCCACCAATATTGACATGATTTCCTAGCTTCTCTTACACTTACCCATATTCTTTGCCGGACATCTTTCTCCGGCCAACATTCGAGTTGCTCCGTAACAAGTAATGGAAACATGTGACCCTCATAGCTTGTGTCATTGTTTTTGTTCTTGAAGTTCCATTTACCCAATTTTTGCTGCATATTTCATAATCATGGATGAATAATGTTTTGAGCTTAAGGGCAATTCTAAAAAAAAATTATTCTTGGATTTATATTAAACAAAAAAATTATTGTTGACCATACTATAGGGTTAATAAATACAAAGTTTCGCTCATTTATATATAAGGAAAATGCACGATATTCCTCTATTTAATGGGGAACCTGCACAAAATTCCCTCTGATATTATTATAGCACCAAATTTCTTTGTGCTTTCAGAAACCATGGAATACCCTTACTCTATTAATCGTCTAACGCCGCAAAATTGTAATACGAAATGTTACAAATGAATTTTGTGCTAAAATAGAAAGTACAAAGATATGATGTACAAAAAATGTAAAGTACAAGATATTTTGTGCAAAAGTTTAAAAAGTAGAAGGGGAGTTTGTGCACACACCCTATCAAAAAATTGACCGAAGTGGACGGAAGAGCTTCTGAAAGTACAAGGGGAATTGGTGAAATTGACAAGTTTTATATACCATGGGAGTAAATTGCATTTTCCTCCAAATATATTGAGTTAATGCCAATTTACCTCTATGATTTAAAAAAATAGTACTTGACCCCCCCCCCCCCCCCCCTTTTTATAATTTTAAAGGAGCATTTTACTTCCTTCAATCAGAGTGTAACTCATTCGTTGAAATTGAGAGTGATCATAACAAGTGTATGTAACATATGGGGGTAAAGTGCAACATTTATCATAACACAAGAAGGTAAAGTGTCACATTTATCATAATGCGAGGGGGTAAAGCGTCACATTTATCGTAACATAAGGGGGTAAAGTGTCACATATAAGAGAAAAAGAGTTTTGTCATTTTGTATTTCTTTTATGTTTAAAACGCAATGGAGACAGTGTGAAACTTTTATAAGATAATAGGGACGGAATCGCTCTTTTTCAAATCACAGAAAAGGTAAATTAAACACTATGCATATCACATGGGGTGAATTGCCATTAACTCTATGTATATTTGTCACTAAAAATTAATGGATAGTATTGATTTAGATAAAAGAATCAACCTCAACATCACCAACTACTCCGGCTTCCTCAACCGTTTCGCGTAATGCTGCATCTTCAATGGTTTCATCTATTTCCCAACCACCCTGAAATTTTAAATTAATGTCCATCAATTACTTATAAGTTGAATCCAAATTAATTTCAAAATTACTAAACCACAATTAAAAATAATCAGAAATTAATTGAATTCGTACCTTTGGAAACAACAACCCTTTTCCTTTTCTTTGTGCAGTAATAACAAGAACTTCAATTTCTTCCTCGTCTACAATTGATGCCCCTTTGCTACTTTTATATCTATATGGAATACATCTGCAAATTAAACATAAAGAATACTATAAATTAACTAAATAATTAACTAATGGTAATGACTAAATAACATTTGAAGCAAACTTCAAAATTGGGTTTTCTTACAATGACTTAATTACCCTTTCAAAAGTCCACTACAGATTCATCTTGATTAAGTCAAACATATACCAAATTGGAAAGTTCCTAGAACCAAATAATTAATTATTAACAAATAAAATTCATGATCACACTCTCTTTTTGTCATTGGGGATTAAACATCATTGCCATAATTTGAACTATTTTTTTACTTCAAAAACTTCCAATTACACAATGCACATTATTTTATTATATACCCACAAAATCGACTATACCTAAAATTGTCTAAAATTGAATATTTCATGAAACTCAAACTAAATACTCTCTTTTGCCCATTGAAATTTCACTTCATAGGAGAATTCAGTGCATAAACTCAACACATGGTAATTTCATGCAGATTTTTTATAATAATATTTTACACACAAAAATCAAACTCATTATTCTCTTTAATTTCCCCCAATGAATTTTTCACTTCATATAAAAAGTCAACTCTTAATTAATAATAATAATAATAATAATAATGATAATACATGGAAATAGTGAATTTCCTCCAATTTTACACTTGTAAAAGAAAAAAAAATAAAGAATATATATATATATTGTGTGTGTGTTTTAGAGAGAGAGAGAGAGAGAGAGACGAACCCAACAACTTGGCGGTGTCCAAGAATATTGTAACGCTGCATATGTCTTCCAGTGCGAGAAACAAGAGCAACCATGTTCTTCAATTCCATCTTAAATAAAATTAATTTTCTCTTTAATTTTATTTACTCTTCGAATTGTAAGTACAGAAAGTATCAATATTTATTGTTGAAGATAAGTACATATATATAGAGAGAGAGAGACGAAATGTTGATAATGAAGTTTGCATAAGATTTTCTTTCAGACAAAAGCACGAAGACTTTGTCCCTATATTTATTATGTTTCCATTGGAAAACCGTTGGAGAAATAATGGCAATTTTAATCTTTTTTTTTTTTAATATGGATTATTGTTTAAATGGATTCTTTCGGAAAGACTGGGTCGACGTGTCTCTGACGCGTCAACTGTGACTTCTATTTGAGGTTTTTGTTATTTTGTTTTTTTTTTTAAGAAAAGTTTTTGTTAGATCAATAATCAAAACTCTCAACGATTTTTCTAGTGCCTTCAGAAATTATTTAATACAATCATTGCACGGATAATATAATGCGACAAATAGTTAGAGGATTATATGGAGTTACTTTCAAGATCTCATCTCTTCTGTGTGTTGGAGAGCAATTCAATTTTAAATGAATTTTCATTATTTGTTGCACCACGTCATTCATGCAGCGATTGTATCAAATAGTCACTCAATCAAACTTATTTACTCGACATTAACTTTCATCTTTAGTCGAGAATCGAGATGACAAATTAGACTTTAACTTAATTTCTCTTTTAAAAAACGAAAAATCGTATGTTATGTAAAAAGACGATTTTAGCCAAAGTTAAATATGGTGCCCATTTTTTAAAAACAAAAATAAGATTTTAGTCATTTAAGCTTAATTAATTATTCTTCACATTATATTTCCTTTCATACAAATGATTCCCCATCATTTTTACATAATCTGATGTTTTTATTTTTACGCCATTCGGATTTCAAATATTAATATCGAAGGAAAATAAAGTTGATGTTCAATTACATACCATATTAATCGGAATGATTTCGGATTGCATCATCTTCCTCATCCGGGATTGTAGAATAATGAACCAATTTTTAGTTTTGTTAGAAAAAAATGGAAATTGTGATGAACAAAGTTGGTCTTGGCCTAATTACTTCAACAAAGTAATTAAAGTTTCTTAATCGTCAGAGAAGAGAAAATTTTTCTATAATTTTCTTTAACTCACAATTAAGTTGCGAGAGATTATTTGAATAAATAAGTTATATTTTTAATCAATTGAGTATAAGGTTATAAGTGAGTAATTAGTAATTGAATATTATTAAAGATTTTTATATAGTCTAAGATAATCGAAAAGATTATAAAAGACTTTTCCCGTTTTAGTTTGTAATTTTAATTTATCTTTAATATTTAAGATAGGGGTCTTATGGACACATTAAACTAATTATAAGTGGTCAAATTTTATATATCTTTAATATGCATTTTAAACTAATTATAAGTGGTCAAGTGGAAACAGTATAAATTCTAAAAAACTCCGGATTTTATCCATATTTCCAACCTTTTCTAATTAAGTAGTAATCAGTTTGTAGTAAACTTGATGACGTTTTCGTAAAAGTATAGGATATAGTTAAATATTGACTAAATAAACATAGTACTTTCCGACTTTAGTAATAATTTTTTTATTATTTTTCAAGCTTTATGTATTACTTCTAATATTCTACATACTCCCTGTTATAAGAAATAGCTGAATCCCTTTGTAAATTATTATATTATGTTAATTTTTGCCATGTAGTGTTGTAAATGTATGTGTCTAGTTAATATTGTAGTTGATGACCAATACTGAATTAGAATAAATTCGTACAAAAATAAAATTATCGATCTCTCCATGCATATAATAACATAAGAGGCCGATGCGTCTCGGATTAAACCCTTGGAAAATCAAAAATAAAAAAATAAATAACATAAGAGGATATATATGTCCTTTCAAAAGTTGTAAAGGCCAGATAATCCAAGACAAAGCAATGTGATTAAATATAATAAGCACATGGAAATAATTTGTCTATTAATTTTCTCAATGTGGTAATTGAACATTGCGATTATCACAAAGGAGTAAGATGTCATTGACTCGAGGTTTTTGCTAGTACGCCCAAACTTTTTTGGTTGCTCTAGGCAATATTTAAAATTGATAATATATGTCTAAAAAAATATTTATCACAAACGTATTTTTCTAGACATATTAATTTTCTCTCTTTTAATCTATTTTTTATGCATGCGTATATATACAAGCAAGGGGGATCTCGACGATATATACTGGGGACATGATTTTTGGAATATTGGTAAATATCTTTAAACGCGTTAACTTTGCATATTCTGGTATTAGATGTCGTTAATTTTTTTATATATATATATATATATATATATATATATATAATATTTTTATCAAGGCAAACAAATTTGCAATTTGATATATCATCATAAAACGTGATTTGTCCCTTCAAATGTTGAGTTAACGATCACGTGTGATACACATGTCCAATTTTGTCCGAATATTAATAAATGATTTATATATGGGCAATTGTGTGTTAAATCATAAATGATATGAAATGTCTTGATACCAAGGCCGTAAATCATTCTATTATATGATACCAAAAAACAATTTTACCATATATAATTTCATTACTTAAAATGGAGTGGTGCTATGAATAGTTAATTTTGATTATTAATCAAAATAACATAGAGAAACTTTAATAATTACAAACAACATAAGAGAGTAAATTGCAAGAAAAAAGCTAAATACATGATATTTAATTTAAAAAAAAAAAAAAACTCAATCGTTCCGATTAATTCCATGAAGTTGAGTTCAAACGGATTACTGTTCAAATAGCAGAAAAAGTAGATGTTAAATGGATTTAAACTTTAACGTGAAACTTATGCGCGCCGGAAACAAGAGAGAAATTTAGTGAGAAAAATCAGAAGTTTCTTTAAAAATAAAATAACAAAAAGACGAGAAAATCCAGAGGTTTTTCCCTTTAATTAGATACATGTTTATCATGCAATTTCATTAGCACGCATTTGACGTTTAGCTGCACATTAGTAATTCCAAGAACTATTTTATTTTTCTTAATTTAGTAAGTTTTCTTAATGTTTAAATAAATATTTCCGGGAAATTTCAAAAAGAATTCAATATCTAGTTTTTCGAGACATATCTTGGAAACAAAATTTTGATACACGGTACTTGTAAGCTATGTCATTATTATTCCATATGTCCCTAAATTTCCATTACTATTTCTTTTTTTGAATATCTCAAAAATAACACTATCCTTCAATAATATAATATTTTTTCTCAAGAATTTCATTTCACATAATATAATGATAAGATACCATTAACTCTCGAGTTTCAACCACCAATTTTAAGGGGCATCTATATCAAAATTCCTAAATATTTAAGGACATGTTTGTTTGGTGTTTGGGAAAATAGTGGATGTTTGTGAAATAATCTCGATTGTGTAATGTTGTTTGTTTGGGCTTTGAGATAGTGGTCTGAGAAATAAAGTATGTGTAGGTTATTTTTTTAAGAATGACTTTATGTCAAATCATGTTTGTTGTGTAAAATATATATTACTTTATGTCAAATCAGAGTAGATTTTGTATAAGCTTTGTTTAGTGATAAAAAAAATTATTGTTGGTTTAGATTTTGAGATAATAGTTTGAAAAACTTGAAATATAAAAAATTTATTTTAGAAAACAGAAAATATATTTATTTGGCGTTTTTCAAACATGAAATTTTTTAAACAAATTGGTCCTAACATTTTTAACTTTTACCCGAAACTCAAACCTCATAAGAAAAAAAATATGTTTTGAAATTTTTTAAACAAATTGGTCCTAACATTTTAACTTTTACCCGAAACTCAAACCTCAAAAGTAAAAAAATATGAGTAATACGGAGTAGAAAAAAAAGGGACAGAGAAAGCACCTTACCAAAAGCTATCAAGTTGTGTGCCTTATTTTCTTGAGACTAGTGTAGAGTAATTAATGTTTAACAGTTGGGACCACAGCCATTGACTCCCTTTTCTCTTTTCTGCAGGTAATATGCACAGACAAATTAAAGTCGAAGTTTCAATTTTCAAGTTTAAAATTCTCTCAAAAAAAAAAAAATTTTCAAGTTTAAATTTAATTTAATTTGTGAAGAAATTTTTTCTCGCGGTTTCCATTCAAGAAATGTCAATCTAGCTATCCAGCCGCAAAAACAAAATTTATTACTACTATTACTAGTATTCAAAAACTTTGGTACATCTAATCATTCACGATAAATTTTGAAATGGTCTAGATCCATACAAGTACGAAATGGTCTGAAACCACATACAAATCGCGCCCACACTTTGAGAATTGAAGTCTATGGATCGATTTATTGCACGATTAACGTATACGAGGGGTTACAATTTAAAAGTCATTCATATATATAGGGGCGGATCCGGGAATAACATAGCATCAGTAAAAGTAGCTTAATAATCAATATATATTATTTACATTTTCTTTTAGATGGTGAATATATTGTTACATCAAACATGCAATATATTGAACCGAAACTTTACAATAATATCAATGTACTAGTATTAAACTAGAGAAATGCTAGTATACATGTGGGTATTTTCTTTATTTTATTTACATAAGGACTCAAACATAAAATTATCTATAAAACATACTATCACAATATTTAATATAGACTTCAAAAAAATATTTTTTATTTAATAAATTCAGAATTATCACGACATTTTTCGTAGCATAAAATTAGTTATAATAAGATCAATATCAAATTCGGGAGAAAATGCATATTACTACCATGTGATATCGGAAACCTGCAAAAAACAACCCTGTGAAATTTTTTTGCGCCAGACTTCCTTGTATTTTTAAAAACCCTGCAAATACACCCATTCCGTCTCCCTCAGTCAATTTTTTGACGCGCGTGTACTCTACGCGCCAAAAATGCGATTTTTTTTGTTTCTGACGTAATTTTTCATTCAAAATGACGAGAATACCCTTGTACCTTTGATTCTTTGCAGAAAACTTCCTTATGTTTTTTAAAGTTTGCGTAAAAGTTCCTTGTGTTATCCACCGTTTGCAAAAAACTTCCTTGTACTTTTGGAAGTTTGCGTCAAACTTCCTTATG
This sequence comes from Penstemon barbatus, assembly GCA_003313485.2. NCBI lineage: Eukaryota > Viridiplantae > Streptophyta > Magnoliopsida > Lamiales > Plantaginaceae > Penstemon > Penstemon barbatus. The sequence continues at coordinate 69,121,271 of CM064879.1, read as the reverse complement.
CTTCGAAATGTTTGCAAAAAACTTCTATGTTTTTCTTAATGTTTGTAGAAAAGTAACCCATATTTTTTAATGTTTGCGCAAAAAATTATTGTACTTTGAAACGATTGTTCAAACTCCCTTATACTTTTATACTATACCCATAATTTTGTATCTTTTAAACTTCGCACATAATATCTCTTCTTTTCTTTGTCAGTTCCATATGAGAAGTGAGAGAGAAAAATTAGCGAGAGTTTTTGTAATTGTAAAAATATATTTTTTTTTATTAATATTTAAGGGTTAATTTAGGTAATTCAATTAAAAATTAACGGTGTCAATGATTAACAGTGAATGAGTGTAATTTGTAGGGTTTTTGAAAACACAAGGAAGTCTGGTGCAAAAAAAATTTCACAGGATAGTTTTTTGTAGGTATTCGATATCACAGGGTAGTAATATGCATATTTCCCTCAAATTCGCAACAATCCTCGTTCTCAATGTAAATAGTTGAATCGTGATATTGTTTATGTAAATTATTCATAAAACATCGATCTCATATCTTGTTTCTAAGCCTATTTTGATCACCAACTTTATTACTTAATAACAATTAAGCTAACATCATTGTACTTGTACTATTACTTAAGTTATACACAATACATACAATAATTGAATGAATTAATCACAATTTAATTAGATCACACTGTTGGTAAATATATTATATCACGAATGACTTAAAATAACATGTTTTTTATATCAATAAAAACCAATATAAATTAATAATGCTGTAAGAATATAGTATAAAAATTAAAATTTTGGGGGCCATGGCCCCAAGGGGCAATGTAGATCCGCCCCTGCTTATATAGTGCCAAATGCAATGTCTCCAATTAATACAAACTCATTTTAAAACTTAGGAACTGTATAGAAGCATGGGGATCCAGAATTGTGTTTTTTTCCACCAATCATATAGCTTATATAGACCAAATCAAATGTAGGGTCTATTAAAATGAAGATTCATAGTATCTTTGAACGAATAGTGTGAATAACTCGTGTAGAAGATAATACTCCCTCCATTCCTTTTTATCTACGCGTTAGAGAAATTCTTTCGTTTCAAAATATCTATCCTTTTAAGATTTCCTGCTTATAATTTTATTTTTATATGTTTTTAATTATCATTTAAATTATCTGCTCGAGTTTGAAGCATTGTCAGATGATAAATGTTATTCAAGATCAACTTAATTAGTCCGTACATGAATGAGTATTTGACAATCAAACTTGAAGTGAAAGTACTCAATTAATTTGTGTTGATTTCCAACCTTATTGAAAATATGGAAAAGAATTTCCCTATTTAACATTTATGAATTGCTAATATCATAAAATAACTCTAGAAGCAATTCTATGAAGGAAAGAATGAGACACGACATTGAAATTTGATTGCTGAATTATTATTTCTTGTATAAGATTCTTTCGGCTCTTAACAAAGGAAAATAAACGGCATCATTCAAGAAAAGAAAAGGTCTTCCAAAACATCTTTCTGTAACATCAATATTATGTGGGGAAAATGCAAGATACTCCTCTTGTTATGCTAAATCTGTAAGAAACTACCCTGTGAAATTTTTATTGTACCAAACTTTCTTGTGTTTTCAAAAGCCCTGCAAAAAACATCCAATTTGTAAAAAATAGGTCGTTTTGGATCGACATATTTCAAGAAATAATTTCTAAAACACTTCAAGTTGGTCCCTACAACTTCATGTGATATATTTTTTAAATAATTTCTTGAAAAATGCCGATCCAAAACGACCTGTTTTTTACAAATTGTGTGTTTTTTGCAGGGTTTTTGAAAACACAAGGAAGTGTGGTGCAATAAAAATTTCACATGGTAGTTTCTTGCAGGTTTAGCATAACACGGGGAGTATTTTGCATTTACCCCATATTATGTACTCAAATTATTTCAAGAATTAAATAGCTAGTTTAGTTATTAATTATAAAGTAATCACATTTTCTGAAAACTAAATAAATTTGTGCCCTAATCATAATAATTCAATTCTTGGCCAAACTTTTTCTAATCTAAACACAAAATTTTAGTGTTACACCAAAAATTAGGCATGCCAATATTCTTGAGAAGTAGTCATTGCACCCACGTGCAAATTATAACTTGATCCTTTGCATCATGTATATACAAGTAATATCAGCATCAGGAGGTTAGCATTTTCAAAATCATGCATCGTGAGTCATGCAATGTCGGTGTTAAAGTCAATTAGATAGAAACTTTTTAAATCTTGAATATTATAAAATATGTGCTTCTGTTTGATTTGATTTGATGAAGTAAAGCATCGTTATGAAGAAATATATTTTGTCAATAGAGAATTTCGCGTATCTTAAAATGTAAAATGTATTTGCATATGTTTCTAGTATTGAATCTTTAGTCGAAAATATATAGAGCTATAAAGAATTTAACTTTAATGAATATGAAATTGTGTATAATTATGTAACGATTGTTAAACATGTGGCATCATATATAGGGCTAAAAATCAAATCAAGTTACTCGATACTCGACTCGAGCTCGTTCGATAAAAGCTCGTTCGAGTTTGGTTCGTCACACTAATCGAACAAGTTTAAACAGTTAACCTTTGAAGCTCGTTCGAGATCGACTCGATAAGACGCTGAATGGTCAAAATCCCCATTTTTTTAATGAAAAAGACGTTTAATGGTCAAAATCCCCATTTTTTATATCACATGGCCTGCACATGAGGGAATTTCGAGCCAATTTTGAAATTGGACCTCAACTGGCACCAAAACTGCCACCGATGTTGAAGTTGTGGCACCAAATGTACCAGCCCAAAAAGTTATGTGGTACAAATGCTAATGACCTATAGTTATGACACCAAAATATAATAATCCCTCTAAAATATCAAGTTACTCGATCCTGACTCTAGCTCATTCGAGTTTGACTCGTTTAACAATCAAACCAAGCACAGACATAAAATTTCAAATCGATAAAATTCATATCAAGGAACAACACACTCAACTCGATTATACCCCTATTCATATATTCATTATTGAAGAAATAAAAGAGTTTTTGACATTTTGCACCCTGGAATTATAGGGTTTTGATACTTTGCACCCTGACTTAAAAGTTTTGGCACTTTGCACCCTAGTGTGTGTTTTAGTGAGAAAATTCATTGGTAGAAGAGTAGAATAGTTACTTTCAATTTTTTTTTTTCACTTTGCACCTTGGCAATATAGATTTTGCACCCATAAAATATAGAATGTTGGCATTTTGCACCCTGAAATTATCAAATATTCCCCGATTAAAATTTTTTGGCACTCTGCACCTTCAAAATATAATATGTATGACATTTTGCACCCTAATGTAATTTTCTTAGTAAAACTCATGAATGTTGGCTATGTAGAGATAAAATGGTCATTTCTACTCACAACAATCATAAACTTGTTATTCTAAATTTATTTTATTTTATAATAACTTATTTTAACATTTTCTCTCAGGAAAATTTAGATTAAAGAAAATACATTGTCTTCATTTTGTTTTCAAATATCCCCTAGATTATTTGCTTTATATCTGAAATATAAGTTTACATATCTAACATATTATTATATTGCATGTTATATATATTATTTAAATTACTATATTAAGTCGGAGTTGAAAATGCCAAAAAATTTATTTTTTGGGTGCAAAGTGACAATATTCTATATCTCATAGCGCAAAGAGTCAAAGAGTCAAAATCAATACTTTTATGGTGCAAAGTGTCAAAACTATTCGAAAATAACTATTATGCTCTTCAATCAATAAAATTTTACTTCAAAACAAACGCCAACACTTTTAAGTTAGGGCGCAAAGTGTGAAAAACCCACAAATAAAATAGTTAGATTTAAATTTTAGAACTTAAAAATTCAAAATTGCGTACGAAGGCAAATTAAATAAACAAAACAGGCCGATATGATGTCCCATGCAATATTTTGTCGTCGTGTGTGGAATTTGCCTCGCAATGGGCTCAAGCATTATAAGCTAATTTAAAACTTCAAAGATTATTTTAGAATATCTTCAACGATTAATATAAGAAGTTGGGGACAAAATTTAGTTAATCAAATAATTATTTTTGTACTTCGATGCATGTAGGGTGGTTGATGATAAGTAGTTAGGGTGGCTACAGGCTACAAGAGAGACATTAATAGTGAAAATTGCTTGGCCGGCAACCGGCATAAATCTTCCTTGAGGTCTTTATACTCTAAAACTAATTGTTTGGGAAAATTAATCAATCAAAATTAATTTATGAAAATGACAAATTAATTAGTCAATGAACCCGTAGTTTAACTTCAAATTTTACTGATACGAGTCATTTTCTAATTTAATACCAATATTGATAGTAATTATTTTATCTTTTAAGTTTTAATTTGATAGTAATCAAATAGATTTTCTGATATAGTGAATTGATTCTCAAAAAAGAGGAGTATTACATCTACAACTCAGTGAAGTTTTGATGAAATTACATATATGTATTTCTTATAGATTTCAATAATTACAAACACATTCCTTAATTTAAGTTACACACCTGTAGTTAATTTTTCCATGTAAAATATATATGTCATACCAATACAATAATGAATTTTGCTCAAATTTGACCTTTCATTTCATCAAAAAGTTGTTGTGTACATGTGGTGGTGATACCTTTTATTTTATTTATTTTTATTAAATAACTAACTATATTTCCTAGATATAAATAAGTTCATTCTTGGGGTCTGGGGAGCCATTAGAATTTGATTTGACCAATTAATGACTATTATCATCATTTTTAATAGTAATTTTGAGGATAGGACATGTTAAAAGTATCATCGATTCATCGTATTTAAGTTTCTAATTGAGTTTGATTAGAGATGACTTTCAAATTATTGGAGTATCTGGGTATGTATTATGTAATATCATCAAACATCAATGAATTGGGATTTAATTATTTAACAATTAAAAAATAACGGGCTTCACAATTGAACAAAAATTGACTGCTTGGAATCTGCACGTAGCATTACACTTCCAGAATGAATAATTATGGTTTCGTATTTAGATTGTAATCACAACTGTCTTATTTAATCAGATAATAAGATTTTATAGGTTAATCTTAATGATGATGGACGGCCGTTTCGGTAAATCCAAGTTCCTACACAAAATCAAACAAAATAGAAAAATAATTTGGTTTTTGGTTTGGGTTTTTTGCGGTTTATCTATCATTTATCAAACCAAATAAAATCACTTTCAGATTTAATTTTTGTTACTTCAGTTTCCATCTTTTTCCCATTCAGTTCAAGCAATATAAAATCGTTTAGAAATATACCCAAACCAAATTTGACGCACGAGGGAAATTTCTCCTTCGAGATTAACCTTTTGAAAAAAAAAAAAAAAAAGACGGTTCATTTCATATAAACTTTATCCGGATCCGAATCCGAATCCGAGTCACAGTCTCTACATGTTAATATCACAAACAAAAATAAAAATCCCATTATAGTACATTAGAAAATGTCATGATATAACAACGTCAATTCAAATTCCATACACTGTTCAGTTTTCCTTCCTGATGTAACTAAATAAAATAAATAATTGCACACTTAGCAATTATCATATCTCCCAACACACATACAAAATTTACAAGCTGCACAACTAGAAATTGATGCACAAGGAGTTGGAAAGCCTACCACATTACTCCGAACTCTTCTATTCGACCGGCTCAAATTCATCTTCAGATGTAACCTCTGACCCTGCATCATCGTCGTCGTCGTCGTCATCATCGTCACCATTGTGATCGGCATCATCATCTCCCTCCTCGTCAATCCTACTTGTTGTCTTTGTGGTTAACCTGGACATTGCTACTGTCTTGCTTACCCTTTGAGAACGAGTGCTCATCACTGCAGGAGTTTTAGGAACTACAGAAGTGGGAGAATGCTCGTCTTCAGAGGAAGATTCTTCCTTGTCCCTTGCTCTTCTTCTGACACGGTTTCGCCTGGTCGTTTGTGGTGCTGGAGTCGGTGGCACTTGCATGGACTCACCCTCGTTCAGATCGATTTCTAGTTCCAACCTTTCTGTTCAGAAACAGGATATACTCAAACATTAGTACTTTAATATGAGATCATGTCATTGTAAAACACTCAGTATGACCAAATTTCAGTTAATGAGCATCCTAAGCTGTTAGTTACTATAAATTATTCCTCCCCAAATTTAAGTTTTACCAAGCTTGCCTCTTAAGACTGATAAACTTATGATAAAGGTCCTTGGTTGCTACTCATTTGCAAAACATTGTTAGATTTAATCCTATCTTCCACAATAATACACTATTATATGTATAAATCTTCTTATTTCATCAATCTCAATCAAATGAATAAAGTTTATTTGCTTAAATATGTTCTCGTTTTTCGAAGCTACAGAGCTGACCTTTTACATGTCATGATCCTTTTTAATATGGTTTCAGATTCTTGTACTCAATTGATAATTGTTTAATATTTTTTGTGAAATTCACCCCAATTAAATTATTGATATCCTTAAGTATAACTATTCAGAAAATGAAATCGATTGAAATATGTAAGACTAAGTTTTCCTTACCTAAAATCGAATTTGTTTGATCAGGCGCCAATTTTTCATCTGGCTGATTATCTATTGCCTGTAGGCGTTCAGCCATCTGCCTCAACTCCTTCAAAAGATCTTTTTCAGCTGCTACAGATACACTCACTCGATTTAACAGGCTCCGCATGAGCTTCACTGCCCCCTGTTCTGATGCCCGAAAGTGAAGCAAGACAAGTATTCTGCAAAGTGCAGAGAGGTATGCTTTCTCTGCGGCTGTCTTCTTGGCATGGAAACTTGCCACCTTTATTTCGGGGAACAACAAATTAGCATGTCAAATACATAGAATAGGGCAAGATTTCATCAAATTGTGGACTAGAGTGTGCCAAACCTTAGAAGATCTTTCGGAACATGGGCACAACATTGTAAAAGAAGAAAATTTTATTTAAATATGACAAATTAAAAAAAGTGTTTTTCCTAATATTGAAGGCCATGCATCTCATTATTTCAACGAATCCTGTGAAAGCTGCTCATTGAACCCTTGCAAAGACATCATACATAAAGTACAAATAAACTAACCCATCTCTGCGGTACTTACGTAAACGATAAACATTAATGAAGTGCAGAAGAGCATAAAAAGGTAAAAGCTATAATAGTTCTTGAATGTTTATAATTCTATATATATTTATTTATTCCAGCAATGACAAATTAATGTATGTACCTCTACTGCGACACGTATTGCAAGGCCTTCTTCTCCACTCTCAAAATCCAATTTAGAATCAGTTTCAACCTCTACTTTCTCATTTTTATTATCATTTGAGTTTGTAGTCTCCTTTGAATACAAGGGAACTTGCATCATTTGCAGCATAAAGCGTGACGCTTGCACAGCACGCTTACGCATGTTAGACACCATAAATGTAGATCCTGCAGCATTGCCATTGATACCAGGCCACAAGGAACGAATAACTGGCATAAAAGCCTTTGATAAAAATTTCTGCAATTTAAGGGAAAATATTTTTCATGAGCCAAGCGCGACGCGAGTGCATAAGCTAGAACATGTTAAATTAAAATCACATTTCCATATCAACTCAGACCTTGTGATTCGCAGAAAGGGATGGATAATGCTCAAGGAAAACCGATAGACACTGCTTCAACCTACAGGAGCAAATATTGACAAATTAGTTAGATTTCCATTATGTTCATATTTACAGGCAAACCTGGTGAATGGTGATAGCTAGAAGAAGGTTACCTCTGAAGCTCTTCGCCATCTCCATTGAAGTACATACTAATGAGCTTAGCCAACAGCAAGTGATGTACAGCATGTGATCCTGGAAACTTATTGCTCAGTAAAAGAAATTTTGCAAAACCTTCTCCAATAACTCCTTGGATCGACTGATTTTCTTCAACCTCTACAAAAGCACCCCAATCATGTTCAAGTCCAGCATATAACAGATCAAGTAGTTGAATATTTGGATCCTCGCTTCCGCTGCAAAATTCAACGGGGTTTAAATACATTTTATGATCACAAAGTGGTGATACGAGATCACAGTTCATCATGGCTTTGTCGATTTCATCTGGACCATGCCAAATTCCAAGATCAAGCAGCGCCTTAGAAGCCATTATTGTAATGGTTGGTGGGCCTTTGACAAATGAAGATCTTAATTGTTTTACTAGATTCTCGTTAGGCTTCTTCTCTACCAACCCAAAAAGACCAAGGCACCTAATAGCAGCCCTTTGTACATCCATGTGAGCATGTTTTGCCTATATTTCACAAAACCACCAGCTAAACACAATGAGTGTGGGAAATGAACCAAAAAGTTAACAAAACTTGGACAATTACAAAATGCAAGAAGCAAGCCTTCTCCCATGCCACCACATAAAAAATAAATAAAAAAGTGTAAATAATATATATATAAACAACACCACAAACTTGCGTAGAAACATACCCCAGGAAGCAATAGAGAGTGAAGAATTTCAACAGGATCCATGGCCCTTCCCTGCATATGACGAAATGAAGTCGTGTTTTCCAGGAGAAGTGCAGTCACAGCAAGGCAGTGCAACCACTGCTTGCAATCTGCTGTTCTCTCCCTGCAAGGCTGAGCAAGCTCTTCTACCACTAAAAGTACAACCTCTTCAAACTCTCCTGTGGTTGCATGAACTTTCTTTGCCAATTCTGCCACAGCAGCAGCCCAATCTCTCTCCCCTCCTAAATTGAAGCCATCTCCCATGACGATTTCGTTTCCATTATCATCCAGTTCATGATCGAGGGGTATGTGCAGCAAATGCTGAAGAAATTCAGCAGCTTCCTTCCTGTTTGAAGCATCAGAGAAATCAAGCATAGCGCCCAACAGCAGCAGTTGTCGGGATGCAAATCGGTAATTTGGCCCTGTAAGATCAGAAGGCATGAAAATGATAATATAAAACAAAAAGGAAGTTATATAAGGTAACTTTCACCTACCAGCGGCAATGTGAGCATTAACCAACTCAACATATTCAGAAATAGAAGCAGGAAGAATACGATCAAGAAGATCATTGTGGTCTGAAGCTTCCGCTGCATATACTGCAGATTCTGTGCCCATAGTCATTGCAGCATCTGAGCCCTTCATCTGATTGATTATTTAAAAATTGCATTACATTAGTCACTTCTTTACACCTGTGCAGTAATTCTTCGAAAATCAAAATAGCAATTATGTAGCCTATTTCAGCATCATAGAACCGCATGTATCCATTCTAAAGGTAAACAATTCACCAACTTATTAGAAAATATTAAGAACCTGTCCAAAACAATAAATCTACAAGAAATGAAAACAATGAGGCTTTAATAAATCAGAAAATTGGTTGTACAGTTTTCTAGATGAGTCGGATGTAAAGTCTACATTATTTTTTCATCAACCAAATCAGGGGTTAATGTTCCTTAAATTCCTTTGAGTTATAAAGAGAACAGAGAGTGACTTTCATCAACAATCATTTCACAAGCCAGTTAGATTAACTGACATACAGGTAACTATAGAGTAAAAACATGCTGAGGAGCCTTACGTTTGAACAGCAATTTTAGCAACTAAAAGACAGAGAATAAATGATTTATAGAAGGAAGCATCACCTTAACCAGCTTTTCAGTTACAACTGAAAGAAAGGGGAAGGAATTGATAAGTGCTAAAAAACATACAAAATGGAAGTGTGCATCATAAATAGGATCCCCCTCCATGACTACTACGATTGCTTATAAAGCCTGAAAGGAATATTTCACTATAGAACCCACCATTCATTGATCCATCAATGTGTCACATTGTTTTGAAGTCATATTGATTACAGAAGTTATACAAACATCAGATCAGAAGAGAGACTAGGAAGAACTAAATATCAACTAATCACAAACTGAGATATGATCATCTATCACTGCAATAGGTCTGACAATATGAGTCTGGGCAATCACATTTGACATTTCAAAAGCTGCAACTCAAAGTTCTCATAATGCCATGAAAGATGGGAAGAGGCTCTCCACTATATTATAGAGATGAACTGAAATGAACTAAAGAATGCACTTTTGATATCACAAAGTGTTGGAAAAGCTCAGTAACTCTATCAAATATCAATTGCTAGTTCTAACACGAATAACGGAATAAGCTCCCAGATCAATTGCTGCAAGTGCATATACGATAGTTGAAATGACTTGATAGAACATATACAAAAGTAGGTTAGTTAGTAAAATACTAAGATTGAAAAATCAATATCAGAAGTATGTCTCACAAATCTAAAGAAGTTCTACTTACATAGATAACAGATTTAAAAGTAACAAAAATTGTAAAGAATAGCATGTGAATGCATTTCAATCTAGTAATAGAAACATTTCATAGTCAAATCTTTAAAAGAATCCTAAAAAATCACATAACAAAGTGTAACAGTGGATATTAACTACTTACGTGCGCTGCAATCTGCAGGTGCTTACAGACCATTCTCCAAAAAAGTGCTACTTCTGCATCCATTAGCTCAACAAAAGGATCACAATTTCCTGCTTTTTTTTCACAACATATATGGTTATGAACTCTCAAACCTATCACATTTCTGGTTACATTTATATAGACTGCACAAAGATTTAAACAAGTATTATGACCAACCAGATTAGCAATTCTGAAATGTTGAGTTATATTTATCCAACGGACAACAAAATTAATATATACATATATATACATACATATACATATATACATATATATTTATATATACATGTATATACACACACACACACACACACACACACACACACATATATATATATATGCATCTTTCTAATATTTAAATTGCAGAACAATAACTGTAGATTTTAGCTCCAGAATTCTAAGTAAAACTCCAGCAGGCTTCTTGCTGAATTAAATATTTCAGTCAACATATGTAGGATGTGCTTTATAAATTTCAACGACGACAAATTGCTGACTTTACCAAAAACTACAATTAAGAATGTCTCTTGCTACTGCACCAATGACCTCGACAGCTATATGTTTTTGTAGAGCAACAACATATTAAAAAATATTTTGCATATCTTGCAAAAATTCTTGTACCTTATGGGACATGATGATATAGCAGTGGCGGCGGGAGTTTGATAAATGTTAAAGATGGTATCATATTTAAATGTATGAATCATGAGATGACCATTTATTTTACTTTTACGTACCCTAGGAAGATAAACAAACATCCAAGGGCATAAGTCAAGATATATATCATACTGACCTTCAGCTGCATTACTATTTACAAAGAATTTCCTAATACTTTGATCATCTTGCAATTTCACTAATCCTTCTTTCAGCAGGGTGTCCATCACCGACTCCCCAACGGATTCGTAGGTTTCGACATCAAGAAATTTAAGTAGCTCTATAGGGTCTCCACTGCAACATTTCTCAAGCCACTCATCTTTCATCAGTTTCAAACACTCCTTTGTGACAGCTGTGGATCGATCAGCGAGGCCCCTCTGAAGAATAATTGTTCTGAACTTGATGCTGTAAACACATTATCATATCATGTGAGAATATAAATATGGAAATTTCCTAGACACTAATCAAAGAGGCCAAGCTGAAGTCTTGGTCCGTGAGATTAAGCAGTCTTATGTTTCCCATGTGAGAATATACATATGGAAATTTCCTAGGCACTAATCAAAGAGGCCAAGCTGAAGTCTTGGTCTGTGAGATTAAGCATGATTTTATGCTTCCACTTCTTCAAGCAACATAGGACATCAGAATCTAAATTGAGCAGTTTTACTTATATAATATAAGTACTGCATAGTACTGCCTCATCGGTTGAAGAGTTTTTTAAATTAGATCATACATAAAATAAAATAAAATATTATTTGACCATGTAACAGACGGTATGTGAATTAATGATTTCCTCAGCAGAGGTAACCATTATGGCCTGTTTTAAGCTAAGAAGAAATAGTAAAAGAAACACTAAAATTGAGTTTTAAGCAGAAAATGAATTATGTAAAATTTGTATTGGAACAGCCATTGGTGCATTTGGCAGCTGAGAGTCTGAGACTTTGGAATGTGAAGTTATCACCAGATCTCATGAATTGATTCTTCCTAGATATAGAGACATCAACGAGTAAAAGAGAACTTTTGGCTCATTATTGTTATTATCACATTAAGAGACTACATGATTATAAACTAAAAGACCTTACAGAAAATTTTGTTGCTTTCACAAGTGAGCAATGTTGGAGAAAAACAATTTAAAACTTTCAAATTAGTTTACTGCAGCAAGTAAAACTGTCACATTGTCTGATAATCTTACTGAAAATATGGAAATGTATTCTACACTAATTGCTCAGGGCACCTATTATTTGCTTCAAATATGCAATCAACAATTCAGGCGTTCAAATTTCACATCAATACTAGATCAATGGATATTATTGGTCAACAAGTTGCATGAAAGGTATGACATAATTGTTTCATTTTCTGATCAGAATTCCCTTATTTTGGGGTGTTGGGGGGAGTTGGAGATTTGTCGACATATAACCAATCTTCGCATAATACAACCATATAATCACGTGTAAAGTGATTACTATTCATAAATGATAAAAAAAAAACGGCTCAATCACTAGTTTAGCTGCAGGGAACCCTTCTAGCAGACATTGTGGTCCAGGGAGATAAAGGCAAACTGTATATAGAGATGGGAGTTATCTGACTAACCCACATTTAGTATTTTCAAGGATCAAAAACTAAAGAGAGATGGCAACATAAGAGGTATCCATATAGACTTAAGGGAGATGGCGATATAGCAGGTATTGTATTTCCTTTAGGTGCTCTAGCCAAGTGTTAGGAAAACTAGAATGGAGAAACATATCACAGAAAGCCGGAAAAATGTTAAGTAAATGCCTCATAAATAAGTTGATGACTTGAAAAATCTCCTTGAGTTCAGCCATGGAGTTCCAGCATAAGGTATTACTAAGCTATGTTTGGTTGTTGGATTTTAGAGTGTAAAATGACGAGGAAAATGAACAAAAGACAAAGCCTTGTGTTCTATCATTTGATGCACAAAAACCATATTTTTAGATTTTTAGTTTGCTAACTTAGTTTGAATGTTTATTCGCTAACTTCATTGCAAGTGAAGTTGGGCAAAATTGTAAATTCATCCATCTCTTCTGCATAACTTGTATTTCAACCTAAAATATTCAGGAAAATTACAAAGACGGCCCCAATTTGTGCTCTTCGGTTTTTTTGTGCAATCAAACCGAACACAGTACAGGTTATTGAACTATCGCACCGAACTAACTACCAAAAATCGGCTCAGTACGGTACGGTTAGGTAATATCAAACACAGACCCTAACCAAAAGAAAAAATGGTATAGAACTAAAAGATTCAGTTACATGAGGCTCTCTAACGGGAATTTACTGGGTTAAACTCAGATGCAACAGAAATGGACGAACGGAAAAAATGGATGCAGTAAAGTTACCATACGAACAAAAAAACTAAAGAACTAAAAGGTTGAGTTACCTGAGGCTCTGTAGGGGGAATTTACTGGCTAGAACACAATATGCTGCCTTTCGTACTGGCTCACTCACATCCAGAGTGCAATCAATCATCACCGATAAAGTTGCACTAGAGGGAGGCAAAGACAACACAATTGCCTTACGAACATCCTGCACATTTTGGCATGGTCAGGACTAATAAAATGGATTCACATACATCATAAGTAGTAAATTTGTACAGCAGTTTTGATAATGAAGTATCAAAGAAAGTACTGAAGAAATTGCTTTGTACTTAAATAATCCAATTAAACAGTCTGACTAAAGTCCAGAATGTACAGACTACAGAGAAGTTCTTGATCTGCCAAAATAACAGCCACAAACAACGGAAACTCACGGCATTCTGCTCCAAAGGAAGTTTCTGAAGGAACAATTCAAGAATGTCTGCATTCTCTGAATCATTTGTGAAGCGTGAAAGAGCCCTGATTGCAAATGTCCGAACTGCAGCGACTTTGTCGCCTGCTCGTATCTTCAAGAATTCTATCACCTCATCCCAGAGTTCATTGCTCACTTCTGCATCATCTGGCAACCGCATAATGATCTAGAAAAGTATAAAAATTCAACGTTACAAACTTTCAGGATAAATGAAGGTCTTATCTGAACCAAGTCCGATGAGCTGAGATATGATAAGCAAATAACCTACTTGGCAAACATCCCAAATAAATGATCTTCATCAGAAACAAGAATTTGCAGTAATTCTATGTTTGGAGTGTACCAGTAAGCCAAAAAGCATATCAAAATGGAAAGTGAAAATTTGCAGTTCAAATGACAAAGATATCGATAATGATACTCCCTTTTATCAAAGAAGAATTTCTCAATCTCACATCAGAAACTAAACTCACTAAATATGAAATCCAGCACATGAAAGAATAACCTCAACTCAACTCCAGCAACTCTATTACGTAGCAGATGATATAATTGAACAATTTTGTAGCCCCGTGTTCTCGTAACCAACATGGTGAAAATGAACTTAAAACTCAGAAATTTCAACACTTGAAAAATTCAGTTACCTCAGAAACGATCTGGCAAGCCCTAAACCTCGCAGTCTTGTTATCCGCAGCAGCAGCCACAAGCAGAAATTTCAGGAAATTCTCCAAAAATTCATCATCTTCTGCGCTTCTCGAGCAAGCAAAAATTGAAGCGAATTTGATAATACGCTCGGCTGAGGCCGTTCGTCGGTGGAAATTAAAAAGAGGGGTTAGGGTTTTGCAAAACGCCGCGCAGAATTCGACTGGGGATGGCGTCGAGAAGCGAAGGGCGGTGAGTTCCTTGAGCTTACGGATGTGTGTTGCGTGTGAAGATCGAACGTCGTCCAAAACCCTAGCGATTTTGAAGGATAATTCCCTCCGCTGCTGCTCCAGTTCTTCAGTTGCGATTGCCATTTTTGAGATTTTTGTGTAAACTGATGATAATTAGTAGTTGAACATTTTTCAGTTTAATGTAAACTTGGTTTTTTTTTTTTTTTTTTTTTTTTGAAATTTGAAATGGTTTCTTGGATTTTGAAGCGGGAAAAGTAGGTCTGTTTGGTTTCTAACTTTGTTTTGGACTCGAACCATAGCTTGCCATGTGGTGATGTACGAGATGGTGAACGAACCCTCCAAATGCGTGAAATACCTAAACTACCCTCTCTCTTTTTAAAAAAAAATCATCTTCGTTAACCTTCACGGTTGCACTTTTGAGATATGTTTAATTGTGGAATAAAATATTCAATGAATGAATTGATGTAAATATTGTTTGGACTTTAGATGTGCTTCTGGATATTATTATTTTTTATTTTATTTTGGTTTTTCAAGGATTTAGTCCCTTTCGAGGCGCGTCGGGCACATAAAGTGGGAACCTCTCCCAACAGGGATTCGAACATGAGTCCGCTACTTTGTAGTGACTAGTCCCTTCCACTACACCAATCACCTATTGGTTTCTGGATATTATTTTGTATAATCGGTATTATAGGAAAATTAATACGCTTAAGATCTGGTAATATGCACATCTTCAGTTGGATATTGGAATTTGTTCTTGAAATTACGTGGAAGCAGATTTCTGGCGAAAACTAATTTCTAAAAATAACTGGGAAAAATACGAACTAGGTTTCCGGCGAAACTAATTTTCGACCATATTCAAGCAGCAAAATTAAAAAAATAGAAAAGCTCTTCGTCTTTGCTGGGTGAAGCTTTCTTCATCGGTGAAGGTGGAAAAACGGCGAAGTGTAAGGTGTCTAAAATGGAGAGAGTGAGGGGTGATGTGGTTTAGAGTTAATTTGAAAAGGATTAGGAATGGGAGAGAAATTGAAGGAGATGAAATGATAAGGGTAAAATGGAAATATTGTATAATGGTAATGGGCATTTTAGTCATATTGGTGTGAATATGTTTCTTTGTTGGGTACATGAGCACGTCCGGTACACCATTTTTAGGCAAAAAATATGGTGACTCTTGAACGTATGAGAGTCAGAGAATGTCCCTTTTCTTTTTCTTTTTCCTTTTTTTTGGAAGGTTTGGTTTCAACTTTCAACTGAACGTGAATCCAACATCTATATTCAGTACTTGGGTAATACGCATGGGTTAACATTTGGATCGAAGTTCGGTTCTGGTCGGCTTGGTCCTCAAAATTCATGGGCTGTTAATTTGACTGAAATTTTTGGTCCGGTTCGGTACAAAAATCATACGATCCGGTTCAGTTTTGGTTCTATACCACAAAATTAACGGTTTAGTCCAGTTCAATCCAATTTGATCCCGTTCGGTGATGCAGGATTTATAAACGCAAGTATACGCAATCGCAACAAGTAATATAATGATAAGTAGAGTATCGTCTCCACAAGGAATTAATGAGCTAAACTAACTAATTACTAATGATCACTCTTTTTCTTATCCAAATTAACGAATCTTTGTGATTATTTTACCAGCAATAATGAAAGTAAAACTAAATTCTAAACTGACAAGATTAACTATGATGATTAAAGCCTAGGATTACAACTTCCTTCAATGTTAAACTAATTGCTTTTATTTTCCCAATAATTCTATTTCAATTAAGATTTATTGCTAGTCTAGGGCACTTAAGTTTTTTACAATTTCTTTCCAGAATATTGTAAAATTAATCTAACCTAATCAAAGAACTATATTCTTATGCCAATGAAGTTAGGCCAAAGTGAATCAAGAACAAGCCCTAATTGTGGCTACCTAAGGCAATTAAGTATATTACTATCTTAATTGCTAAACAAATTACCCAATTCGATGTGGGTGCAATTCGTACAAAGGTTACCCAATCTTTAACCTAAAACCTAACTTCCTCTCTCGATTCAATTAGATTTGTGAAACAATAGTTGATCAGGCTATTAAAATTTAAGCACAAGAATGGGTAAACAATAGATTTCAATAAAATAGAATAAGGAAAAATAAACAACAATCAATTTAAACAAAGATTCCATTGCAATCCTAGAAAAGTAAATTTAGTTCATAGCTAAAACGGAAATAAACTTAAGAATAATCAAAGTCATGAGTATAAGAACACAAAAGAGAAAAGAAAATTGCAAAGGATGAGAAAAGAGAAGTAGATCTGTTTCTTCAATCTTCAAGAATTCAGTTCTCCGATGTTTTTCATGCTCTTGAATTATATTTTCTTGTTCTTGGTCTCCCTCTTGTCAAAAAGTGTTCCAAGATGTCATTTTTTCTCTCTTCCTCCACTTAAATATAAGTTTCCAAGTGAAATTAGGGCACTAGTAGTGAAATTCGCGGAAATCTTGTGCCTCAGCGGAAAATTAGTTTCGCCCAAGCGGAAGTCTGCTTTGTGATTTCGCCCCAGCGGAGAGATTTTCCGCCCCAGCGGAGAGGCTTCTGTTTGCACATCCAAAAATCAAGAGAAAAAATCTGAAAAATTCACAAGAAAATACCAAAATGAGTACGTGACTCACCAACGAGATAAACCAAGCTAAACCGAATGAAAACGATCTAAGAACTCTAGAAACTAATACCATTCCCCGCAAAAATACATAGAAATTAACTCTATTTTGTAGAGTTAACACTCCCCCAAACTTACTATTTTGCTAGTCCCGAACAAAAGACAAAAAAAATTGACCATTTACAATCATGCATTCCAAGTCAGACTAGTAACCATCACTTTTAAAACGTTATGCATGTATCATGTTATTCCTGCGTGTGTGTGTATATACATAATATGAGAATGTCGGAATCACCCAGATCACTATAGCTTCAAAATCATTGAGTCTAATTGCATGAATTCTTAAATTGCCAAGCCTATTCTCTATTTTCTCAGGTCATTAAACTCATCACTAAGTTATGGAATCCTTTAAGTTTAAACTTTCCCTTAGCTTTTTTATTCATTATTTAACATAACTCAAGTATATTTAGCACCACTCGCACTCATAACCTGTTCTAAAGAAGCAGTCAACATAGAGGAGTGCAGATTAATTAAGTCAATGCACCCATATGTCGTTCATCTTATCGCAGTCAAGTTAGAGGAGTACAAGTATAAGTCTCAAGCGATGAGATTTTTCAGGTCTCATACAAGTGAGGTTATTTTCTTTGAATTTAACTTAAAGCTTTTAAGTAATTTGTTTAATTTGGTTCTTATTAAAATCATCCTTATCCCCAGACTTAGGCAAAACTATCACTTAGATTCTAAGTTTTCTAATCCTCGAATCTAGAGATGAGGTAGGCAAGATAAAATTTCTTAAGCTCTAAATCCTCGATTATGCATTCGTGCTTCGAATTTTTGCAGGAAAAACAATCAACAACACATAAAATTTCAAAAATTTGATAAAAAATCGACCTAGCATGCACAACGTAAATGCAATCACCCCCAAACTTAAGAAAGACATGGTCCTCAATGATGAAACTAATGAAAATAAGAGATAAAAGAATAAATCTGAAGACAAAAATGAAATAAAGTAACAAAAGAGCGTCCTTGATTTCATTATTTGTCATGTATCTCCTCTTGGTGGCGAATGGAACAGGGACGGCAGTTGGCGTAGCGGCGGCACAGCAGAGTTCAGGTTTGCTGGAGGAAGGGCGGCGATGCATTGAGATAGGGCTGCGGCAGTGTGGTGATGGCTGAGATAAGGGTTTGAGGCTTTGAGTGTTTGTTTGGGTAAAAGGAAAAGTATGGGAAAGTGTTTGGAGAGAGAGGTGTTTGGCATTTTATGAAATTATGGTTTGAGACTTTCGCTGGGGCGGAGTATTTTTGTGCTGGGGCGAAGTGAGTTCTGAAAATTAGCTATAGATTCCAGTGAGAACTTTGCGGGCGCGGTACTATTTCTCCGCCCCAACGAAGTGTGTTCTGAAAATTAGTTCAAAATTCCGATCAATTTTCGTTGGGGCGATAAATTCTTTCTGCGGGGGCAGATCATGTTCTGTCCACTTCTCTCTTTCATTTTTTTTTATACTTGGGTTGCCTCCCAACAAACGCCTTATTTATAGTCATGGCTTGACTTTGTCCATCTTATTTTGGATCGCCCAGAGTGATGGTGGCGATTTGACGATCAATGTTGCCCCCCAAATAATTCTTTAGTCTTTGTCCATTGACCTTGAAAGTTCTCCCACTTTGTTCATCTTGTACTTCCACAACTCCATACGGAAGAACCTCCGTAACAATAAAAGGGCCATACCACCTTGATTTGAGATTTCCCGGAAATAATTTAAGGCGAGGGTTATACAATAACACCCATTGTCCAGGCTCAAATTCTCGACAGATGATATTTTCATCGTGTATCTTCTTAATTTTCTTCTTGTAAAGCATGACACTTCCATTTTCTGGCGGCCCAATTTCTTTCAGTTGATTGACATTTAAAAGTTGTTTTTCATGTCTTCTAGACTTATTGCCAACCCTTTTTGCATGAGTTCTCTCTTCATTGAAATACCCACCATAAGGCCACAAATTATGGTGATGTAAGATTCTTTCAGTTTTCACTTCAACAAACTGTTTGAGCTCTAAATCTGGGGGTTCTTCAATTAACGACTTCTTAGAATTTGCAGACTTTACCGGCCTTTCCATCATCTCACTTTTCAAGGTTGGTTTGGTAATTCTTTGAGTAAGATCAAGAGTTTTCACACAATCGACCAACTTGTCACCTTTTTCATCCTCTTTTGAAATTAATGGAGTTTTAAACAAATCATGAGGATGATTATGTAGAAATGTATCAGAAATAATATCTTCTACCACCTTGATTGAGAAACAATCTTCCTTTTTCTGATGGTGCTTCAACGATGAATAAATATTGAAGGTTACTCCTTGATCTTGAACTCACATCTTGAGTTCTTCTTTTTCAACATCAATCAAGGCTCGGCCGGTAGCTAGAAAAGGCCTCCAAGTATGATTGGCATATCTCGATCTTCCTCCATATCCAGAACTATGAAGTATGCCGGGAATATAAATTTGTCCACTTTAACCAAGATGTCCTCTATTATTCCTCTCGGATAATTAAGAGTTCGATCAGCCATTTGCAACGTAACAGAAGTGGGCTTTGCTTCCCCCAAACCAAGCTTTCTAAAGATCGACAATGGCATCAAATTTACACTTGCACCTAAATCGCATAATGCCTTATTGATCAACTGATTTCCAACCGTGCACGGAATAGTGAAACTGCCAGGATCTTTCAATTTCGTTGGAAGCTTTCTCTGAATAAGGGCACTGCACTCCTCAGTAAGTGCTACAGTTTCATAGTCTCCCAACCTTCTTTTCCTCGATAAGATGTCATTCATGAATTTTGCATAATTGGGCATCTGCTCAAGGGCTTCAACAAAGGGAGTGTTGATGGATAACTTCTTGAAGATATCAAAAAAATTTTGAAACTGTTTATCCAACTTTTGTTTTTGTAATCTCTGGGGGAATGGAGGTGGTGGATATTCTTGAACTTTCGGTTTCTCCTGTTTTTCTTCATATTCCTTGGATTTCTTTTCCACATCATCTCCATTATTTTGCTCATTCTCTATTGATTCACTCGGTGGCTTCACTTCTTCTTTCTCAAGCTTTCTGGTATTACCCTCAATCTCCTTTCCACTTCTGAGAGTTATAGCTTTACAGTGCTGCATGTTATCATTTTTTGGGTTTATCTCAGTATCTGCCGGCAAAGCTCCATGAGATCGGGAATTAAGATTATTGGCCAGTTGGCCAATTTGCTTCTCCAAAGCACGAATAGAAGCATTCTGGTTTTGAATGACAACATTCTGGTTTTGCATTATGGCATATGTTCTTTGCATTATGGCATCTGTCTTCTGCATGTATTGGAGCAACATTTCTTCTGTAGAGGGTTTTTGTACTTGTGTTGGTGCATGAGGTTGTTGAAAACCCGGAGGTGCAATTGGTCCTTGAGCTTGAATGTGTGATTGATTACCATCCCATGAGAAATTAGGGTGATTTCTCCATCCCGGATTATATGTGTTGGAATAAGGATTGTTTCTCAGACTATTCGAATTTCCAACAAATTTAACCGATTTTGGATTCTCAGGGCAATGTGCAACCGAATGATTATCTCCACAAATGTCACAAGTGGCATAGATTCTTTGAACATTATTTCTACTGCAGTTCTCATCAAGTTTCTTTGTGAGAGCTGCCAATTGAGATGTTAGAGAAGCAATAGCGTTAACATCTATAACTCCGGCTATCTTGTTCTGCTCCGTGCGTCTTGATGACCACTGTTGAATATTTGATGCCATTTCCTCAATAATATCTCTGGCTTCATCAAGAGATTTTCCCACAAGAGCACCATTTGCTGCAGCATCGAGGTTTCCTTTTATGTTATCTGTAAGCCTATTATATTAAGACTGAATTTGAAACCAATCTGGAACTTGATGGTGAGGACACTTTTTTAGCATATCCTTAAACCTCTCCCAAGCTTCGTCTAATGTTTCATCTTTATATTGCAAAAAATTAGTGATGTCATTCCTCATCTTTGCAGTTTTTGCAGGTGGAAAAAACTTACCCAAAAATTTATCCACAAATTGATTCCATGTTGTAATAGACTCATCTGGCAGAGCTTCTAACCAATCTGCAGCCTTCCCAGTCAAAGAGAATGGGAACAATCTCAGTCTGACAGCATCTGATGATACTTCATTGAATTTGAATGTATCACATATCCTCAAAAATATTTTCAAGTGTTTGTTCGAATCCTCATGAGAATGCCCGAAGAATTGTTTCGACTCAAGCATATGTATAACTGCTGGCTTGATCTCAAAATTATTGGCCTCGACAGTTGGCCTAGCAACACTTGATCTTAGTCCGTCAACATGAGGGACTGCATAATCTCTGATAGATCGATAAGCAGCAGTTGCTGCTTCTCCATTGACTTGTTTGCCCATAGTCTGACCTTGAGACTCAGAATTTATTTTCAACCTTTTTAATCTTCGAATTGTGCGCTCGATTTCAAGATCTAATGGAATAAGTTCTTTATTTCGATCGCTGCGCATGCAAAGAATAAATGTCCTGAAAATAAAGAAAGAGACAACAAATAAAAATTTAATCTAAGAAAAGAATGATTGATATTAATATTAGCAAAATAGCGCAAATAATTTCCCGGCAACGGCGCCAAAAACTTGATGCAGGATTTATAAACGCAAGTATACGCAATCGCAACAAGTAATATAATGATAAGTAGAGTATCGTCTCCACACGGAATTAATGAGCTAAACTAACTAATTACTAATGATCACTCTTTTTCTTATCCAAATTAACGAATCTTTGTGATTATTTTAACTAAGCAATAATGAAAGTAAAACTAAATTCTAAACTGACAAGATTAACTATGATGATTAAAGCCTAGGATTACAACCTCCTTCAATGTTAAACTAATTGCTTTTATTTTCCCAATAATTCTATTTCAATTAAGATTTATTGCTAGTCTAGGGCACTTAAGTTTTTACAATTTCTTTCCAAAATATTGTAAAACTAATCTAACCTAATCAAATAGCTATATTCCTATGTCAATGAAGTTAGGCCAAAGTGAATCAAGAACAAGCCCTAATTGTGACTACCTAAGGCAATTAAGTATATTACTATCTTAATTGCTAAACAAATTACCCAATTCGATGTGGGTGCAATTCGTACAAAGGTTACCCAATCTTTAACCTAAAACATAATTTCCTCTCCCGATTCAATTAGATTTGTGAAACAATAGTTGATCAGGCTATTAAAATTTAAGCACAAGAATGGGTAAAAAATAGATCTCAATAAAATAGAATAAGGAAAAATAAACAACAATCAATTTAAACAAAGAATTCCATTGAAATCCTAGAAAAGTTAATTTAGTTCATAGCTAAAACGGAAATAAACTTAAGAATAATCAAAGTCATGAGTATAAGAACACAAAAGAGAAAAGAAAATTGCAAAGGATGAGAAAAGAGAAGTAGATCTGTTTCTTCAATCTTCAAGAATTCAGTTCTCCGATGTTTTTCATGCTCTTGAATTATATTTTCTTGTTCTTGGTCTCCCTCTTGTCAAAAAGTGTTCCAAGATGTCATTTTTTCTCTCTTCCTCCACTTAAATATAAGTTTCCAAGTGAAATTAGGGCACTAGTAGTGAAATTCGCGGAAATCTTGTGCCTCAGCGGAAAATTAGTTTCGCCCAAGCGGAAGTCTGCTTTGTGATTTCGCCCCAGCGGAGAGATTTTCCGCCCCAGCGGAGAGGCTTCTGTTTGCACATCCAAAAATCAAGAGAAAAAATCTGAAAAATTCACAAGAAAATACCAAAATGAGTACGTGACTCACCAACGAGATAAACCAAGCTAAACCGAATGAAAACGATCTAAGAACTCTAGAAACTAATACCATTCCCCGCAAAAATACATAGAAATTAACTCTATTTTGTAGAGTTAACATTCGGTCCAAAAAAAATCAAATTTTCCGATTTAGTCTAAAAAAATAAACAATCATTCAATCCACTGTTCGATCATAATTAGGGTGATCATTCGGTCCGAAATGGTTTGAATCGAATTTTCGATTCCTAGTTGGTTCGATCCTGAAAATTCATGGACCAAATATTCATTTTGGTAATCAGTCATGTTTGCTTCGTGTGTTTTCCCGAACTGTGCTCAATCCTAGTAATATAAATAAGGTAATATCATTATTTAAAAAAAATCATCACATATTAAGTATTAGAGAAAAATAAAAAATTAAAAATTAAAAATTAAAAAAATAAAATAAAAAATATGGTTATGGCCGTTCTACAATTAGCCCAATTATCCCTAGCTTGAAAGTGTCTATAATACAATATCCGTTTTCAGGCTCTAACCACACCTTAAATTTGCAATAATTTTCTTTCTATAATACTATATTTTTGGTAGGGTGTATGAGATTAAGTATTTAAGTTAGATTAGATTGGAGGCGAATTAGGGCCATATTAAAAATACGTTTGGTAGATTTGATTAGTCATATTACATTAAAACAATCTACCGTAATACTATGTTTTATCGAGTTATGAGTTTAGGCATATATTATTACATTTTCAGAGATTTGAGAAGAATGTATGATATTTAATGATATGTTAAAAAGGAAATATGTAAATTTGAGGTTATAAGTGACATTTTATCTAATCCATATTAACCCGGATTAACTAATCTACCCATGCTTGGGTGGATTATAATCTAGACTTAATATCGGATCGTAAGGATTTAATCTATTTGACCCGGTATTAGACAATGCAACCAAACATTGTATTAACCTATATTAAGTCATATAATATGACATAATACCCCCTATTATGTCCTACCAAATAATATGAAGTTAGTAAAAAAAAAGTATTATGTAAAAAAATTAATTAAAACACTTTATCACTATGTTCTAGTTTGCACGTGCTATTTTACTCATACTCTAATAAAGAACTGAGAATAATTATATGCCGATGTTCACTTGTGGTACTATATTTTGAGGTCAACACATTTGGTATCATAATTTAAGAAATTGAATCACTATAGCCTATAGATCACTTATTGCAAATTTGATACAATTACTTATGTTGACTGACAATATACCCCATAACATGTTAAGTTGGTAAAATAACCCCACATCTTTTAATTTATTGACGATTTTAGTCCACATTGTTGTTCAGTTTTCAAAATTGGCTTGAATAAGACACGTGCGGACCAACTTGGAGGACAATTCTACCCCATAACATCTCAGGTTGGCGAAATAACTCCACATCTTCAAATTCACTGACGATATTAGTCCACATTGTTGTCCAATTTCAAAATTATCTCGAATTAGACACGTACATACCAATTTGGAAATTTTACTTATTATATTTATATATTTGTTTACCTAGTTTGGTTTTATAAACAATATTAATAGATCAAATAATACTTTAATATAAATTTGACAAAATTTTTTTTTAATATTTTAAATTTATATAATAGTATTCATATAATAATATTTAATACAAAAATAAAGTTATATATTATGGGGTAGAATTGTCAGTCAATGTAAGTAATGGCATCAATTTTGCAATAAAACTTAACTGCCACATCATCACTTAACAATGATTTTTAATGGTGGTTCAAAAAATGATTCAATTTCTTAAATTGTGGTATCAAATGTGTCAGCCTCAATTCTTATAGTACCATAAATAAAAACCAACATATATTTTGATTCCGCAAATGCAAGTCTTGATAAATTTTTACGGATTTACGAAAATTATGTTAAATACTTCTTGATAACTGATAACTAACTTACGAATTAAACTCAATTATGAATGATATATATAAAAAAAAAGTTCCAATTATGATGGAGGTTGAGGAATAAAAAAAAGCCCAATTTTAAACGGGGTTGAGGTTCAAGATTAATATCAAAGAATAAATAAAACCCAGTTTCTTCACATTTTCATTTCTATCATATACAATCCTTCCATCACAGCGGTTCAAGATATCACAAAAAATAAAAAATTATTCTTTCAAGTTAAATCTTTTACAATCTCTAAATCCTATCTTTCACTATAGTGCAAAATCATATGTAATGGATAAAATAAAGTTCTTGAACCAAAATATTTATTAATGCATTATCTCAACAAACTGTATAAATGTGACATCAAAGCCTTCTTTAAATATATGAATTTCTAGCAAATCACTATCCATAAGAGCAATTTCTAGCAAAAGCTATCCACCTCGCCGAAAATTTGCACACTTAGGCCATCTCTAATCGTTAGGGGAAGGGGGAGGGGGATTTTGAGGGGGAAAAGAATTGTGGTCTTCAATAATGGGGAGAAGTGGGGAGGGGAGGGAGAGTTGGAGGGGGAATGAGAGACAAAGGGCAAAAATGATAACTCTATCTAATTATTATTAAGGGACATTTGCTTTTTGAGTACCATAGGATATGCCAACTTGCAACTTTGGCACCATTGGTTACAAAAATGCAACTTTGGTATCAAATGACTATTATTATTATTATTATTTTATTAGTATTATTCTATGTCCCTAACTGTTGAAGACGATTATAGAGTGGGAGGGGGAGGGGAAGGGGGAGAGGGGGAGGGGGAGGGGGCATTTTTGCCCTAACGATTAGAGATGGCCTTAGTCCCAACTTTATCATCCTTACCGGCCATGTCTCTCCGTCAAAAAAGTAAACAACTAAGTTATCATTTCTTAAAAAGAATTTATATATCGTTAATGAAATTACCTGTAAGTTCAGGTAAGAAAGAATCTAACTCCGAAAAAACTAAATCTTCGTCTCGTCGTTCTTAAAATGGTTACTCTGTAATTTTATTTGAGGGTCGTTTAATTGCTTATGGTTTGGTTTTGTCAAGAGCTTGATTGGAATTATCTATTTTTTTTTTGTATTTTTTTATTTAAAATATAATAACAGTAAATGAATTGATGAACAAGTATTAAGCATAGATGAATATTGGAAAGAAGAAAGAGAATATGGGACAATTTTCTAAATAATCCTCCAAATCGTAGTGTAACCTTACATATAGTTATTGCTAACAACCTTCTTTGAAAATAAAGTAAAAACATAATTAAAATATTGATGGTGACCCCTAACAGAATTCCATCCTATGGTTAATTCATTGGCACATGTTTCTTCCCAGATGTTGACAAGTGTCCCTTCAACCACTTATATCTCCTACACTTAGGCACCGTTCGGTTGTGTGCATTCTTGTTCCAAAAAGGTGAAATCGCTCACCTCGGGCGCCCCTCACCCCCTGCCCGACGGGATTATGAGAGGAGGTAAATCATGGTGACTCAACCGGCAACAGAGGCTGGGACCAGTGCTCACTGCGCACAAGGAGCCCCCCTCATTTTTTGAGAGGTTGCTCCTACATTGCCGCTGGTGAGGTTCGATCATTGGTCTCTTGTACCAAATTCCACCTCTGAGACCAGTTGAGCTGCCCATGCGGGCACGGTTGTGTGCATTCTTAATTAGGCCAATGGTGTAATTGCGCCAATAATTTTAATTTATTGAACATATAATACTACGTTCGGCATATTGTAATTAGTCCAATTATATAATTCAGTTCGGTTGGGTTAATACGATTATTTTGACCATTTTACCCTCGTATCTCACTTCTCACGATTTAATCTGCACTCCCCATTACAATTGATTTTGGCCTTTGAATTTAAATGTATATTTGCAACAAAAAAACCCTAGTTACCTCCCCATTTGTAATCTCATTTTTCTTAAGAAGAAACTCTACGCCACCAAGTTCATTTCCACGCTAATCTATCGTTTGAGAGGCAATTCCTTAGCAATCCACTGGTAATGTTATTCACTTTTTGTTTGATTTAAGGATATTTTAGTTCATAAATTAGATTCTATACTGGTCCCAAATTAACTTCGTATCCTTTGTCTGTGTCGAAGGAGTAGCCATGGATTCCAGTAGTAATAGCTCATCTCGTAGCGGCTCCTCCATGAACAACCGGTTCCTTGGGCGCATGGTGTGTCCTTGTGGTCGCAAGTCAAAATCTACACATCTTGGACAAAGGATAACCCGGGCCGTAGATTTTTATGTTGTGCAGGAACAATGGCATGGTTAGTTACATTATTTTTGCTAAATAAAAATTCGTCACCTGTAATTTCTGATTTGAGAACATGTACTAATGCACACTTTTCTATGTTTGATTAGGGTGAGCATTGTGAATTTTTTGAATGGTTTGATCCAGTCATGTGTGACAGATCAAGGTTGATATACCTGGATTGTTGGTCAGGGTTAATAAGGCTGAGGCAGAGAATACCCGTTTGGAGTGGACCAACGAAGCAATGAGCATTGAAATGAGCAACCAAGTTAGTTCCATTGCACAACTTCAGGCAGATAACAGGGCATTGCGTCGTTAGGAAAAGCTTATGATGATCTGTGCTCTGTTTGTCCTACTTTGGTTTCACATTGCCTGAACAACTTTAAACTTTATGAATTTGTTTTGACTGGACTCACATGGTATATAGGAGGTAAATATTTTGACTGTATGATATGGTATTTAAGTTATGCTTGCACTCTACTTTAGTTGGATGTTGTGAAATTTGGTGACTCATGTTTATGTGTATTCTGTATTGAACATTTCTATAACATGGTATTAGACTGCAATATGAGTTGTTGTTTATGCTGACTTTTTTGTTTATGGTGAATTATGGTAATGATTATGGCTATATTATGATGGCATTATAAACATGTTTTTGTATTAATTATATTAAGTCGTGCTTAGTATGGTATATTGGAACAATTGAAGGGCATAATTGGTCTTGAAATTTGGCTGTCGTAAAATGTTTTAATGCAACATGTGAGTTTGCAAATAAATGGGTAGATTGTACTTAGAACTTTCGTTGTTACATTCTTTTTATTATTATGGATTCCTGAATATGAAACATTAGATTTGTTGATAAGCCATTAGTTTTGCAAAACGTTTTGTTTTTGGATACTGGGTTAATATGACTTTTTTCCATGTGTTGTCTTACAATTTGATGTACACAATGAAACTGCTAAATTTGCAGAAGCATTTATTTGTATTGATAATTTTTTGTACAAATGATCTTCATTTTTGAGTATTTGTATCACATTGCACAATTATGGTCTGGATTTTTGTTTTTAGGGTACATAAAGCAGTAAATGATATATGTCTTTGGTCGTTGAGAGAAGGTCAAATGTTGATGACTGTAAAGTACACATATAGTTCACTTTCTTCAGATTACTTAAATGTTGGTTGTTTCCAATACTTCAATAAATGAATATCTACTCTACCCTTCATTAAATGGTTCTCTACACACTCTTCTATAAATCTACATTACACTCCTACAATTCAATACACCTCTCTCACTACACTCAAGAACCAAGAACATTTCATCTTTGTAAGTTTCTTCTTCCTTAATTTAATTTTTATCTAATTTATTAATTTAATTAAAGATTACTCTTATTGCAAACTAACTACAATTTTATTATGATTCATGTTTGATATCATCATGTCAAAGGCACATCGAAATGATGCCATCGAACTCAATGATGGGTGGAAATTCAATGAGAACTGGACTTTTAACACCCTGCTGCTCAAGAAGCTAAAGATGCAAATCTTAACGACGTGAATGTGCTCACTGCTCAATGAAGCATGCCAACGCATTGCATCTAGGATGAGTGCACGATATGGAAGACGCTTCAGCCTGTGTAAAGTCAAGACAAAGCTGGAGCACATGCGAACAATTCACCGGCTGTTTGGGAAATATCTCTCTATACGACATCGAACTGTACTCTACTGTGACTGTGGAATACTGGAAGGCTGTCAATCCTAAGGTAATGTCATTTTAGCATATTTGTTTTCAGAAAATATGATTTATACATCATGATAGTAATGTTATGCTATGTTTTAGAAGGAGAATGCGCTATTTAAGCATTTTAGGTTAAACGGTTATCCTTTTCACTTCATGCATGAAACAATCTGAGATTGAGGGGGTGGCAGAAATTCCAAATGACATGACGGGAAGCCCAGGATGGCCCATCCACGTACGAAATTCTGACGACGATGAGTTGGATATGGTGTTAGTTGGTGATGACAATAAGATGAAGTTCCTCTCGCTGTTTGAAAAAGATAATGAGGTTGTCGCGGCTGAAAATATTGATATCAGTTCCCCTGATGGATCTGGTGATAGTATGTTTGGTGATAATCTTTGGAAAGTCGGCTGAGTAGAAGATTCGTGTAACAGTACCCTTTAATGTCATTTCTAGCTTGTATTTGTATTTAATGAATCATGGATGTTTATGATGGATTTTTCAACGTTTGGATGTTAATGGTGGACGTTTTATGATATAATTAAGTAGTTTAATAGATGAAAAAGCCCATGTATGGGCATTTCAATTTCACGGATCTGCACCATTTTGTTCTAAAGTGCAGTTTAGTGAAAAGACTTTATTTAAATTGTGTAAGTTAATTTTGTTTTAGTGAAAAAAAAGGTAATGTTCTATTTTATTAGAAATATGTTTCTAGAATTTTGTATACAGTTTTTATGTCTATGCATTGCGATTAAAAAAAGTCTTAGTATAAGTTAATCAGATCGTAGAAAATTAAATATAAAATGCTACTTTTTTCCAGTTATTTATAAAAATTAAATAAAATTCACAACATTGAAACTTTCATTGCCTAGTACCGTATGCTGGGTCACAATTAGAGCAATTCAAAGATTCCTGACCCAATGCTCTTATCAATTCACCATTTCACATTTGACATAATATTACAGCTCAAAGATATCAAATCCTTGTAGATAACTCACATTTGACATAATATTCCAATTCATACATGTAGGCAACATGAATCCAATTTAGGCAAGATAATTTCAAAAGAGACCCCTACACAATAAATTAATTAGATCATTAGTCCTTAAAAAAAAAAGTACCGAAGGCCATTCTACCTATTTTTTTTATATCATTAATGCTTAAAATCTCTACTAATTAATTACCCCCAACCACCCAAACTCTCTGAAAATAATAAATTCACCCCAACCCTAAAATTAATAAAAATAAATCTTTCACTCTTCATTCTTCACTCTTCAACTCCCCAGGTGCCTCTCTCTCTTCTCTTTTCTCTTAAATCTCTCAAACAAACTCTAAAATTACACAAATCACTCCAACAATTTCAACAAGAAGTTCAGATGCCACCTAATCAAAGATTGGCTCAAGGATTGAACCTCCAAAATCGCGTAGATGAGGTAAGTTTTTATTTTCTATAATTCTTGCATGTAAAATAACCCTAATTTTCGTCCTCATGCTTTCAAAGAAGATCTCACCGTGGTGATACGTAGCAAACATGGATTTCACTGTCGTGAGGTAGAAAATTATTATGTACAAGAATTATAGAAAATTAAAATTTACCTCATCAAAAGTGAGGTAAAACCTCACGGAGGTGTCTGTTTGCTCGAGCCGCGACAATGAATTTCTAGGGGCGAGTAAATTTCTGGGTGAGTGAATTTTTTCACTCACCCAACACATTTAGCTTGGGCGAGTGAATTTTCAATCTCCTAGACTCGCCTAAGCCAGTAGGAACTGCTTGGTCGAGAGAATTTCTTTAGTCGCCCATATCAGTAGATATTTTGAAAGATTAATTTATTTATTTTGTTTGTAGGGTTATCCTATGTTACCTACTTCCTACTCAGTTTTTCAATGTTTTGTAGAATTACAAGTCTAATTTTGTAATGACTCGTGAATATGGTTTATGTGCAGTATTGGTTATTAATGGCAATTTAAGGTTTAGACCATATAGCACTATGCAGTCCAAGACCTGGTTTTGATGGGAGGCATACAAGAATGTTGTGTTGGATCGTAAAGGAGTCCAATCGCCCCAGTTGTTCTTCTGTGGATGAATTTCTGAACAAGCATTTTACCCTCGTATCTCACTTTTCACGATTTAATCTGCACTCCCCATTACAATTGATTTTGGCCTTTGAATTTAAATGTATATTTGCAACAAAAAAACCCTAGTTACCTCCCCATTTGTAATCTCATTTTTCTTAAGAAGAAACTCTACTCCACCAAGTTCATTTCCACGCTAATCTATCGTTTGAGAGGCAATTCCTTAGCAATCCACTGGTAATGTTATTCACTTTTTGTTTGATTTAAGGATATTTTAGTTCATAAATTAGATTCTATACTGGTCCCAAATTAACTTCGTATCCTTTGTCTGTGTCGAAGGAGTAGCCATGGATTCCAGTAGTAATAGCTCATCTCGTAGCGGCTCCTCCATGAACAACCGGTTCCTTGGGCGCATGGTGTGTCCTTGTGGTCGCAAGTCAAAATCTACACATCTTGGACAAAGGATAACCCGGGCCGTAGATTTTTATGTTGTGCAGGAACAATGGCATGGTTAGTTACATTATTTTTGCTAAATAAAAATTCGTCACCTGTAATTTCTGATTTGAGAACATGTACTAATGCACACTTTTCTATGTTTGATTAGGGTGAGCATTGTGAATTTTTTGAATGGTTTGATCCAGTCATGTGTGACAGATCAATGTTGATATACCTGGATTGTTGGTCAGGGTTAATAAGGCTGAGGCAGAGAATACCCGTTTGGAGTGGACCAACGAAGCAATGAGCATTGAAATGAGCAACCAAGTTAGTTCCATTGCACAACTTCAGGCAGATAACAGGGCATTGCGTCGTTAGGAAAAGCTTATGATGATCTGTGCTCTGTTTGTCCTACTTTGGTTTCACATTGCCTGAACAACTTTAAACTTTATGAATTTGTTTTGACTGGACTCACATGGTATATAGGAGGTAAATATTTTGACTGTATGATATGGTATTTAAGTTATGCTTGCACTCTACTTTAGTTGGATGTTGTGAAATTTGGTGACTCATGTTTATGTGTATTTTGTATTGAACATTTCTATAACATGGTATTAGACTGCAATATGAGTTGTTGTTTATGCTGACTTTTTTGTTTATGCTATAACATGTTTCTCAAATTTGTCCACTTTAACCAAGATGTCCTCTATTATTCCTCTCGGATAACTAAGAGTTCGATCAGCCATTTGCAACGTAACAGAAGTGGGCTTTGCTTCCCCCAAACCAAGCTTTCTAAAGATCGACAATGGCATCAAATTTACACTTGCACCTAAATCGCATAATGCCTTATTGATCAACTGATTTCCAACCGTGCACGGAATAGTGAAACGCCAGGATCTTTCAATTTCGTTGGAAGCTTTCTCTGAATAAGGGCACTGCACTCCTCAGTAAGTGCTACAGTTTCATAGTCTCCCAACCTTCTTTACCTCGATAAGATGTCATTCATGAATTTTGCATAATTGGGCATCTGCTCAAGGGCTTCAACAAAGGGAGTGTTGATGGATAACTTCTTGAAGATATCAAAAAAATTTTGAAACTGTTTATCCAACTTTTGTTTTTGTAATCTCTGGGGGAATGGAGGGGGTGGATATTCTTGAACTTTCGGTTTCTCCTGTTTTTCTTCATATTCCTTGGATTTCTTTTCCACATCATCTCCATTATTTTGCTCATTCTCTATTGATTCACTCGGTGGCTTCACTTCTTCTTTCTCAAGCTTTCTGGTATTACCCTCAATCTCCTTTCCACTTCTGAGAGTTATAGCTTTACAGTGCTGCATGTTATCATTTTTTGGGTTTATCTCAGTATCTGCCGGCAAAGCTCCATGAGATCGGGAATTAAGATTATTGGCCAGTTGGCCAATTTGCTTCTCCAAAGCACGAATAGAAGCATTCTGGTTTTGAATGACAACATTCTGGTTTTGCATTATGGCATATGTTCTTTGCATTATGGCATCTGTCTTCTGCATGTATTGGAGCAACATTTCTTCTGTAGAGGGTTTTTGTACTTGTGTTGGTGCATGAGGTTGTTGAAAACCCGGAGGTGCAATTGGTCCTTGAGCTTGAATGTGTGATTGATTACCATCCCATGAGAAATTAGGGTGATTTCTCCATCCCGGATTATATGTGTTGGAATAAGGATTGTTTCTCAGACTATTCGAATTTCCAACAAATTTAACCGATTTTGGATTCTCAGGGCAATGTGCAACCGAATGATTATCTCCACAAATGTCACAAGTGGCATAGATTCTTTGAACATTATTTCTACTGCAGTTCTCATCAAGTTTCTTTGTGAGAGCTGCCAATTGAGATGTTAGAGAAGCAATAGCGTTAACATCTATAACTCCGGCTATCTTGTTCTGCTCCGTGCGTCTTGATGACCACTGTTGAATATTTGATGCCATTTCCTCAATAATATCTCTGGCTTCATCAAGAGATTTTCCCACAAGAGCACCATTTGCTGCAGCATCGAGGTTTCCTTTTATGTTATCTGTAAGCCTATTATATTAAGACTGAATTTGAAACCAATCTGGAACTTGATGGTGAGGACACTTTTTTAGCATATCCTTAAACCTCTCCCAAGCTTCGTCTAATGTTTCATCTTTATATTGCAAAAAATTAGTGATGTCATTCCTCATCTTTGCAGTTTTTGCAGGTGGAAAAAACTTACCCAAAAATTTATCCACAAATTGATTCCATGTTGTAATAGACTCATCTGGCAGAGCTTCTAACCAATCTGCAGCCTTCCCAGTCAAAGAGAATGGGAACAATCTCAGTCTGACAGCATCTGATGATACTTCATTGAATTTGAATGTATCACATATCCTCAAAAATATTTTCAAGTGTTTGTTCGAATCCTCATGAGAATGCCCGAAGAATTGTTTCGACTCAAGCATATGTATAACTGCTGGCTTGATCTCAAAATTATTGGCCTCGACAGTTGGCCTAGCAACACTTGATCTTAGTCCGTCAACATGAGGGACTGCATAATCTCTGATAGATCGATAAGCAGCAGTTGCTGCTTCTCCATTGACTTGTTTGCCCATAGTCTGACCTTGAGACTCAGAATTTATTTTCAACCTTTTTAATCTTCGAATTGTGCGCTCGATTTCAAGATCTAATGGAATAAGTTCTTTATTTCGATCGCTGCGCATGCAAAGAATAAATGTCCTGAAAATAAAGAAAGAGACAACAAATAAAAATTTAATCTAAGAAAAGAATGATTGATATTAATATTAGCAAAATAGCGCAAATAATTTCCCGGCAACGGCGCCAAAAACTTGATGCAGGATTTATAAACGCAAGTATACGCAATCGCAACAAGTAATATAATGATAAGTAGAGTATCGTCTCCACACGGAATTAATGAGCTAAACTAACTAATTACTAATGATCACTCTTTTTCTTATCCAAATTAACGAATCTTTGTGATTATTTTAACTAAGCAATAATGAAAGTAAAACTAAATTCTAAACTGACAAGATTAACTATGATGATTAAAGCCTAGGATTACAACCTCCTTCAATGTTAAACTAATTGCTTTTATTTTCCCAATAATTCTATTTCAATTAAGATTTATTGCTAGTCTAGGGCACTTAAGTTTTTACAATTTCTTTCCAAAATATTGTAAAACTAATCTAACCTAATCAAATAGCTATATTCCTATGTCAATGAAGTTAGGCCAAAGTGAATCAAGAACAAGCCCTAATTGTGACTACCTAAGGCAATTAAGTATATTACTATCTTAATTGCTAAACAAATTACCCAATTCGATGTGGGTGCAATTCGTACAAAGGTTACCCAATCTTTAACCTAAAACATAATTTCCTCTCCCGATTCAATTAGATTTGTGAAACAATAGTTGATCAGGCTATTAAAATTTAAGCACAAGAATGGGTAAAAAATAGATCTCAATAAAATAGAATAAGGAAAAATAAACAACAATCAATTTAAACAAAGAATTCCATTGAAATCCTAGAAAAGTTAATTTAGTTCATAGCTAAAACGGAAATAAACTTAAGAATAATCAAAGTCATGAGTATAAGAACACAAAAGAGAAAAGAAAATTGCAAAGGATGAGAAAAGAGAAGTAGATCTGTTTCTTCAATCTTCAAGAATTCAGTTCTCCGATGTTTTTCATGCTCTTGAATTATATTTTCTTGTTCTTGGTCTCCCTCTTGTCAAAAAGTGTTCCAAGATGTCATTTTTTCTCTCTTCCTCCACTTAAATATAAGTTTCCAAGTGAAATTAGGGCACTAGTAGTGAAATTCGCGGAAATCTTGTGCCTCAGCGGAAAATTAGTTTCGCCCAAGCGGAAGTCTGCTTTGTGATTTCGCCCCAGCGGAGAGATTTTCCGCCCCAGCGGAGAGGCTTCTGTTTGCACATCCAAAAATCAAGAGAAAAAATCTGAAAAATTCACAAGAAAATACCAAAATGAGTACGTGACTCACCAACGAGATAAACCAAGCTAAACCGAATGAAAACGATCTAAGAACTCTAGAAACTAATACCATTCCCCGCAAAAATACATAGAAATTAACTCTATTTTGTAGAGTTAACATTCGGTCCAAAAAAAATCAAATTTTCCGATTTAGTCTAAAAAAATAAACAATCATTCAATCCACTGTTCGATCATAATTAGGGTGATCATTCGGTCCGAAATGGTTTGAATCGAATTTTCGATTCCTAGTTGGTTCGATCCTGAAAATTCATGGACCAAATATTCATTTTGGTAATCAGTCATGTTTGCTTCGTGTGTTTTCCCGAACTGTGCTCAATCCTAGTAATATAAATAAGGTAATATCATTATTTAAAAAAAATCATCACATATTAAGTATTAGAGAAAAATAAAAAATTAAAAATTAAAAATTAAAAAAATAAAATAAAAAATATGGTTATGGCCGTTCTACAATTAGCCCAATTATCCCTAGCTTGAAAGTGTCTATAATACAATATCCGTTTTCAGGCTCTAACCACACCTTAAATTTGCAATAATTTTCTTTCTATAATACTATATTTTTGGTAGGGTGTATGAGATTAAGTATTTAAGTTAGATTAGATTGGAGGCGAATTAGGGCCATATTAAAAATACGTTTGGTAGATTTGATTAGTCATATTACATTAAAACAATCTACCGTAATACTATGTTTTATCGAGTTATGAGTTTAGGCATATATTATTACATTTTCAGAGATTTGAGAAGAATGTATGATATTTAATGATATGTTAAAAAGGAAATATGTAAATTTGAGGTTATAAGTGACATTTTATCTAATCCATATTAACCCGGATTAACTAATCTACCCATGCTTGGGTGGATTATAATCTAGACTTAATATCGGATCGTAAGGATTTAATCTATTTGACCCGGTATTAGACAATGCAACCAAACATTGTATTAACCTATATTAAGTCATATAATATGACATAATACCCCCTATTATGTCCTACCAAATAATATGAAGTTAGTAAAAAAAAAGTATTATGTAAAAAAATTAATTAAAACACTTTATCACTATGTTCTAGTTTGCACGTGCTATTTTACTCATACTCTAATAAAGAACTGAGAATAATTATATGCCGATGTTCACTTGTGGTACTATATTTTGAGGTCAACACATTTGGTATCATAATTTAAGAAATTGAATCACTATAGCCTATAGATCACTTATTGCAAATTTGATACAATTACTTATGTTGACTGACAATATACCCCATAACATGTTAAGTTGGTAAAATAACCCCACATCTTTTAATTTATTGACGATTTTAGTCCACATTGTTGTTCAGTTTTCAAAATTGGCTTGAATAAGACACGTGCGGACCAACTTGGAGGACAATTCTACCCCATAACATCTCAGGTTGGCGAAATAACTCCACATCTTCAAATTCACTGACGATATTAGTCCACATTGTTGTCCAATTTCAAAATTATCTCGAATTAGACACGTACATACCAATTTGGAAATTTTACTTATTATATTTATATATTTGTTTACCTAGTTTGGTTTTATAAACAATATTAATAGATCAAATAATACTTTAATATAAATTTGACAAAATTTTTTTTTAATATTTTAAATTTATATAATAGTATTCATATAATAATATTTAATACAAAAATAAAGTTATATATTATGGGGTAGAATTGTCAGTCAATGTAAGTAATGGCATCAATTTTGCAATAAAACTTAACTGCCACATCATCACTTAACAATGATTTTTAATGGTGGTTCAAAAAATGATTCAATTTCTTAAATTGTGGTATCAAATGTGTCAGCCTCAATTCTTATAGTACCATAAATAAAAACCAACATATATTTTGATTCCGCAAATGCAAGTCTTGATAAATTTTTACGGATTTACGAAAATTATGTTAAATACTTCTTGATAACTGATAACTAACTTACGAATTAAACTCAATTATGAATGATATATATAAAAAAAAAGTTCCAATTATGATGGAGGTTGAGGAATAAAAAAAAGCCCAATTTTAAACGGGGTTGAGGTTCAAGATTAATATCAAAGAATAAATAAAACCCAGTTTCTTCACATTTTCATTTCTATCATATACAATCCTTCCATCACAGCGGTTCAAGATATCACAAAAAATAAAAAATTATTCTTTCAAGTTAAATCTTTTACAATCTCTAAATCCTATCTTTCACTATAGTGCAAAATCATATGTAATGGATAAAATAAAGTTCTTGAACCAAAATATTTATTAATGCATTATCTCAACAAACTGTATAAATGTGACATCAAAGCCTTCTTTAAATATATGAATTTCTAGCAAATCACTATCCATAAGAGCAATTTCTAGCAAAAGCTATCCACCTCGCCGAAAATTTGCACACTTAGGCCATCTCTAATCGTTAGGGGAAGGGGGAGGGGGATTTTGAGGGGGAAAAGAATTGTGGTCTTCAATAATGGGGAGAAGTGGGGAGGGGAGGGAGAGTTGGAGGGGGAATGAGAGACAAAGGGCAAAAATGATAACTCTATCTAATTATTATTAAGGGACATTTGCTTTTTGAGTACCATAGGATATGCCAACTTGCAACTTTGGCACCATTGGTTACAAAAATGCAACTTTGGTATCAAATGACTATTATTATTATTATTATTTTATTAGTATTATTCTATGTCCCTAACTGTTGAAGACGATTATAGAGTGGGAGGGGGAGGGGAAGGGGGAGAGGGGGAGGGGGAGGGGGCATTTTTGCCCTAACGATTAGAGATGGCCTTAGTCCCAACTTTATCATCCTTACCGGCCATGTCTCTCCGTCAAAAAAGTAAACAACTAAGTTATCATTTCTTAAAAAGAATTTATATATCGTTAATGAAATTACCTGTAAGTTCAGGTAAGAAAGAATCTAACTCCGAAAAAACTAAATCTTCGTCTCGTCGTTCTTAAAATGGTTACTCTGTAATTTTATTTGAGGGTCGTTTAATTGCTTATGGTTTGGTTTTGTCAAGAGCTTGATTGGAATTATCTATTTTTTTTTTGTATTTTTTTATTTAAAATATAATAACAGTAAATGAATTGATGAACAAGTATTAAGCATAGATGAATATTGGAAAGAAGAAAGAGAATATGGGACAATTTTCTAAATAATCCTCCAAATCGTAGTGTAACCTTACATATAGTTATTGCTAACAACCTTCTTTGAAAATAAAGTAAAAACATAATTAAAATATTGATGGTGACCCCTAACAGAATTCCATCCTATGGTTAATTCATTGGCACATGTTTCTTCCCAGATGTTGACAAGTGTCCCTTCAACCACTTATATCTCCTACACTTAGGCACCGTTCGGTTGTGTGCATTCTTGTTCCAAAAAGGTGAAATCGCTCACCTCGGGCGCCCCTCACCCCCTGCCCGACGGGATTATGAGAGGAGGTAAATCATGGTGACTCAACCGGCAACAGAGGCTGGGACCAGTGCTCACTGCGCACAAGGAGCCCCCCTCATTTTTTGAGAGGTTGCTCCTACATTGCCGCTGGTGAGGTTCGATCATTGGTCTCTTGTACCAAATTCCACCTCTGAGACCAGTTGAGCTGCCCATGCGGGCACGGTTGTGTGCATTCTTAATTAGGCCAATGGTGTAATTGCGCCAATAATTTTAATTTATTGAACATATAATACTACGTTCGGCATATTGTAATTAGTCCAATTATATAATTCAGTTCGGTTGGGTTAATACGATTATTTTGACCATTTTACCCTCGTATCTCACTTCTCACGATTTAATCTGCACTCCCCATTACAATTGATTTTGGCCTTTGAATTTAAATGTATATTTGCAACAAAAAAACCCTAGTTACCTCCCCATTTGTAATCTCATTTTTCTTAAGAAGAAACTCTACGCCACCAAGTTCATTTCCACGCTAATCTATCGTTTGAGAGGCAATTCCTTAGCAATCCACTGGTAATGTTATTCACTTTTTGTTTGATTTAAGGATATTTTAGTTCATAAATTAGATTCTATACTGGTCCCAAATTAACTTCGTATCCTTTGTCTGTGTCGAAGGAGTAGCCATGGATTCCAGTAGTAATAGCTCATCTCGTAGCGGCTCCTCCATGAACAACCGGTTCCTTGGGCGCATGGTGTGTCCTTGTGGTCGCAAGTCAAAATCTACACATCTTGGACAAAGGATAACCCGGGCCGTAGATTTTTATGTTGTGCAGGAACAATGGCATGGTTAGTTACATTATTTTTGCTAAATAAAAATTCGTCACCTGTAATTTCTGATTTGAGAACATGTACTAATGCACACTTTTCTATGTTTGATTAGGGTGAGCATTGTGAATTTTTTGAATGGTTTGATCCAGTCATGTGTGACAGATCAAGGTTGATATACCTGGATTGTTGGTCAGGGTTAATAAGGCTGAGGCAGAGAATACCCGTTTGGAGTGGACCAACGAAGCAATGAGCATTGAAATGAGCAACCAAGTTAGTTCCATTGCACAACTTCAGGCAGATAACAGGGCATTGCGTCGTTAGGAAAAGCTTATGATGATCTGTGCTCTGTTTGTCCTACTTTGGTTTCACATTGCCTGAACAACTTTAAACTTTATGAATTTGTTTTGACTGGACTCACATGGTATATAGGAGGTAAATATTTTGACTGTATGATATGGTATTTAAGTTATGCTTGCACTCTACTTTAGTTGGATGTTGTGAAATTTGGTGACTCATGTTTATGTGTATTCTGTATTGAACATTTCTATAACATGGTATTAGACTGCAATATGAGTTGTTGTTTATGCTGACTTTTTTGTTTATGGTGAATTATGGTAATGATTATGGCTATATTATGATGGCATTATAAACATGTTTTTGTATTAATTATATTAAGTCGTGCTTAGTATGGTATATTGGAACAATTGAAGGGCATAATTGGTCTTGAAATTTGGCTGTCGTAAAATGTTTTAATGCAACATGTGAGTTTGCAAATAAATGGGTAGATTGTACTTAGAACTTTCGTTGTTACATTCTTTTTATTATTATGGATTCCTGAATATGAAACATTAGATTTGTTGATAAGCCATTAGTTTTGCAAAACGTTTTGTTTTTGGATACTGGGTTAATATGACTTTTTTCCATGTGTTGTCTTACAATTTGATGTACACAATGAAACTGCTAAATTTGCAGAAGCATTTATTTGTATTGATAATTTTTTGTACAAATGATCTTCATTTTTGAGTATTTGTATCACATTGCACAATTATGGTCTGGATTTTTGTTTTTAGGGTACATAAAGCATTAAATGATATATGTCTTTGGTCGTTGAGAGAAGGTCAAATGTTGATGACTGTAAAGTACACATATAGTTCACTTTCTTCAGATTACTTAAATGTTGGTTGTTTCCAATACTTCAATAAATGAATATCTACTCTACCCTTCATTAAATGGTTCTCTACACACTCTTCTATAAATCTACATTACACTCCTACAATTCAATACACCTCTCTCACTACACTCAAGAACCAAGAACATTTCATCTTTGTAAGTTTCTTCTTCCTTAATTTAATTTTTATCTAATTTATTAATTTAATTAAAGATTACTCTTATTGCAAACTAACTACAATTTTATTATGATTCATGTTTGATATCATCATGTCAAAGGCACATCGAAATGATGCCATCGAACTCAATGATGGGTGGAAATTCAATGAGAACTGGACTTTTAACACCCTGCTGCTCAAGAAGCTAAAGATGCAAATCTTAACGACGTGAATGTGCTCACTGCTCAATGAAGCATGCCAACGCATTGCATCTAGGATGAGTGCACGATATGGAAGACGCTTCAGCCTGTGTAAAGTCAAGACAAAGCTGGAGCACATGCGAACAATTCACCGGCTGTTTGGGAAATATCTCTCTATACGACATCGAACTGTACTCTACTGTGACTGTGGAATACTGGAAGGCTGTCAATCCTAAGGTAATGTCATTTTAGCATATTTGTTTTCAGAAAATATGATTTATACATCATGATAGTAATGTTATGCTATGTTTTAGAAGGAGAATGCGCTATTTAAGCATTTTAGGTTAAACGGTTATCCTTTTCACTTCATGCATGAAACAATCTGAGATTGAGGGGGTGGCAGAAATTCCAAATGACATGACGGGAAGCCCAGGATGGCCCATCCACGTACGAAATTCTGACGACGATGAGTTGGATATGGTGTTAGTTGGTGATGACAATAAGATGAAGTTCCTCTCGCTGTTTGAAAAAGATAATGAGGTTGTCGCGGCTGAAAATATTGATATCAGTTCCCTGATGGATCTGGTGATAGTATGTTTGGTGATAATCTTTGGAAAGTCGGCTGAGTAGAAGATTCGTGTAACAGTACCCTTTAATGTCATTTCTAGCTTGTATTTGTATTTAATGAATCATGGATGTTTATGATGGATTTTTCAACGTTTGGATGTTAATGGTGGACGTTTTATGATATAATTAAGTAGTTTAATAGATGAAAAAGCCCAGGTATGGGCATTTCAATTTCACGGATCTGCACCATTTTGTTCTAAAGTGCAGTTTAGTGAAAAGACTTTATTTAAATTGTGTAAGTTAATTTTGTTTTAGTGAAAAAAAAGGTAATGTTCTATTTTATTAGAAATATGTTTCTAGAATTTTGTATACAGTTTTTATGTCTATGCATTGCGATTAAAAAAAGTCTTAGTATAAGTTAATCAGATCGTAGAAAATTAAATATAAAATGCTACTTTTTTCCAGTTATTTATAAAAATTAAATAAAATTCACAACATTGAAACTTTCATTGCCTAGTACCGTATGCTGGGTCACAATTAGAGCAATTCAAAGATTCCTGACCCAATGCTCTTATCAATTCACCATTTCACATTTGACATAATATTACAGCTCAAAGATATCAAATCCTTGTAGATAACTCACATTTGACATAATATTCCAATTCATACATGTAGGCAACATGAATCCAATTTAGGCAAGATAATTTCAAAAGAGACCCCTACACAATAAATTAATTAGATCATTAGTCCTTAAAAAAAAAAGTACCGAAGGCCATTCTACCTATTTTTTTTTATATCATTAATGCTTAAAATCTCTACTAATTAATTACCCCCAACCACCCAAACTCTCTGAAAATAATAAATTCACCCCAACCCTAAAATTAATAAAAATAAATCTTTCACTCTTCATTCTTCACTCTTCAACTCCCCAGGTGCCTCTCTCTCTTCTCTTTTCTCTTAAATCTCTCAAACAAACTCTAAAATTACACAAATCACTCCAACAATTTCAACAAGAAGTTCAGATGCCACCTAATCAAAGATTGGCTCAAGGATTGAACCTCCAAAATCGCGTAGATGAGGTAAGTTTTTATTTTCTATAATTCTTGCATGTAAAATAACCCTAATTTTCGTCCTCATGCTTTCAAAGAAGATCTCACCGTGGTGATACGTAGCAAACATGGATTTCACTGTCGTGAGGTAGAAAATTATTATGTACAAGAATTATAGAAAAAAAATTTTTATCAAAAGTGAGGTAAAACTCACGGAGTGTCTGTTTGCTCGAGCCGCGACAATGAATTTCTAGGGGCGAGTAAATTTCTGGGTGAGTGAATTTTTTCACTCACCCAACACATTTAGCTTGGGCGAGTGAATTTTCAATCTCCTAGACTCGCCTAAGCCAGTAGGAACTGCTTGGTCGAGAGAATTTCTTTAGTCGCCCATATCAGTAGATATTTTGAAAGATTAATTTATTTATTTTGTTTGTAGGGTTATCCTATGTTACCTACTTCCTACTCAGTTTTTCAATGTTTTGTAGAATTACAAGTCTAATTTTGTAATGACTCGTGAATATGGTTTATGTGCAGTATTGGTTATTAATGGCAATTTAAGGTTTAGACCATATAGCACTATGCAGTCCAAGACCTGGTTTTGATGGGAGGCATACAAGAATGTTGTGTTGGATCGTAAAGGAGTCCAATCGCCCCAGTTGTTCTTCTGTGGATGAATTTCTGAACAAGCATTTTACCCTCGTATCTCACTTTTCACGATTTAATCTGCACTCCCCATTACAATTGATTTTGGCCTTTGAATTTAAATGTATATTTGCAACAAAAAAACCCTAGTTACCTCCCCATTTGTAATCTCATTTTTCTTAAGAAGAAACTCTACTCCACCAAGTTCATTTCCACGCTAATCTATCGTTTGAGAGGCAATTCCTTAGCAATCCACTGGTAATGTTATTCACTTTTTGTTTGATTTAAGGATATTTTAGTTCATAAATTAGATTCTATACTGGTCCCAAATTAACTTCGTATCCTTTGTCTGTGTCGAAGGAGTAGCCATGGATTCCAGTAGTAATAGCTCATCTCGTAGCGGCTCCTCCATGAACAACCGGTTCCTTGGGCGCATGGTGTGTCCTTGTGGTCGCAAGTCAAAATCTACACATCTTGGACAAAGGATAACCCGGGCCGTAGATTTTTATGTTGTGCAGGAACAATGGCATGGTTAGTTACATTATTTTTGCTAAATAAAAATTCGTCACCTGTAATTTCTGATTTGAGAACATGTACTAATGCACACTTTTCTATGTTTGATTAGGGTGAGCATTGTGAATTTTTTGAATGGTTTGATCCAGTCATGTGTGACAGATCAATGTTGATATACCTGGATTGTTGGTCAGGGTTAATAAGGCTGAGGCAGAGAATACCCGTTTGGAGTGGACCAACGAAGCAATGAGCATTGAAATGAGCAACCAAGTTAGTTCCATTGCACAACTTCAGGCAGATAACAGGGCATTGCGTCGTTAGGAAAAGCTTATGATGATCTGTGCTCTGTTTGTCCTACTTTGGTTTCACATTGCCTGAACAACTTTAAACTTTATGAATTTGTTTTGACTGGACTCACATGGTATATAGGAGGTAAATATTTTGACTGTATGATATGGTATTTAAGTTATGCTTGCACTCTACTTTAGTTGGATGTTGTGAAATTTGGTGACTCATGTTTATGTGTATTTTGTATTGAACATTTCTATAACATGGTATTAGACTGCAATATGAGTTGTTGTTTATGCTGACTTTTTTGTTTATGCTATAACATGTTTCTCAAATTTGTCCACTTTAACAAGATGTCTCTATTATTCCTCTCGGATAACTAAGAGTTCGATCCCATTTGCAACGTAACAGAAGTGGGCTTTGCT
The DNA here is from genome assembly GCA_003313485.2 of Penstemon barbatus. Taxonomy (NCBI): domain Eukaryota; kingdom Viridiplantae; phylum Streptophyta; class Magnoliopsida; order Lamiales; family Plantaginaceae; genus Penstemon; species Penstemon barbatus. Next base: position 69,076,294 of record CM064879.1, on the reverse strand, counting down.
TCCCCCAAACCAAGCTTTCTAAAGATCGACAATGGCATCAAATTTACACTTGCACCTAAATCGCATAATGCCTTATTGATCAACTGATTTCCAATCGTGCACGGAATAGTGAAACTCCCTGGATCTTTCAATTTTGGTGGAAGCTTTCTTTGAATAAGGGCTGCACTCTCAGTAAGTGCTACAGTTTCATAATCTCCCAACCTTCTTTTCCTTGATAAGATGTCTTTCATGAATTTTGCATAATGGCATCTGTCAAGGGCTTCAACAAAGGGAATGTTGATGATAACTTCTTGAAGATATCAAGAAATTTTTGAAACTGTTTATCCAACTTTTGTTTTTGTAGTCTCTGGGGGAATGGAGGTGGTGGATATTCTTGAACTTGGTTTCTCCTGTTTCTCATATATCCTTGGATTTCTTTTCCACATCATCTCCATTATTTTGCTCACTCTATTGATTCACTCGGTGGCTTCACTTCTTCTTGCTCAAGCTTTCTGGTATTACCCTCAATCTCCTTTCCACTTCTGAGAGTTATAGCTTTACAGTGCTGCATGTTATCATTTCTTGGGTTTCTCAGTATCTGCAGGCAAAGTCCATGAGATCGGCATTAAGATTATTGCCAGTTGGCCAATTTGAGTCTCAAAGCACGAATAGAAGCGTTCTGATTTTGAATTACACGTTCTGGTTTTGCATTATGGCATCTGTCTTTGCATTATGGCATCTGTCTTCTGCATGTATTGGAGCAATAATTCTTCTGTAGAGGTTTTTGTACTTGTGTTGGTGCATGAGCTTGTTGAAAACCCGGAGGTGCAATTGGTCCTTGAGCTTGAATGTGTGATTGATTACCACCCCATGAGAAATTAGGGTGATTTCTCCATCCTGGATTATATGTGTTGGAATAAGGATTGTTTCTTATATTATTCGAGTTTCCCACATAATTTATCGATTTTGGATTCTCAGGGCAATGTGCAACCGAATGATTATCTCCACAAATGTCACAAGTGGCATATATTCTCTGAACATTGTTTCTACTACTGTTCTCATTAAGTTTCTTTGTGAGAGCTGCCAATTGAGTTGTTAAAGAAGCAATAGCGTCAACTTCTATAAATCCGACTATCTTGTTCTGCTCCGTACCTCTTGATGACCACTGTTGAATATTTGATGCCATTTCCTTAATAATATCGTCGGCTTCATCAAGAGATTTTCCCACAAGAGCACCATTTGCTGCAGCATCGAGGTTTCCTTTTATGTTATCTGTAAGCCTATTATATTAAGACTGAATTTGAAACCAATCTGGAACTTGATGGTGAGGACACTTTTTTAGCATATCCTTAAACCTCTCCCAAGCTTCGTCTAATGTTTCATCTTTATATTGCAAAAAATTAGTGATGTCATTCCTCATCTTTGCAGTTTTTGCAGGTGGAAAAAACTTACCCAAAAATTTATCCACAAATTGATTCCATGTTGTAATAGACTCATCTGGCAGAGCTTCTAACCAATCTGCAGCCTTCCCAGTCAAAGAGAATGGGAACAATCTCAGTCTGACAGCATCTGATGATACTTCATTGAATTTGAATGTATCACATATCCTCAAAAATATTTTCAAGTGTTTGTTCGAATCCTCATGAGAATGCCCGAAGAATTGTTTCGACTCAAGCATATGTATAACTGCTGGCTTGATCTCAAAATTATTGGCCTCGACAGTTGGCCTAGCAACACTTGATCTTAGTCCGTCAACATGAGGGACTGCATAATCTCTGATAGATCGATAAGCAGCAGTTGCTGCTTCTCCATTGACTTGTTTGCCCATAGTCTGACCTGAGACTCAGAATTTATTTTCAACCTTTTTAATCTTCGAATTGTGCGCTCGATTTCAAGATCTAATGGAATAAGTTCTTTATTTCGATCGCTGCGCATGCAAAGAATAAATGTCCTGAAAATAAAGAAAGAGACAACAAATAAAAATTTAATCTAAGAAAAGAATGATTGATATTAATATTAGCAAAATAGCGCAAATAATTTCCCGGCAACGGCGCCAAAAACTTGATGCAGGATTTATAAACGCAAGTATACGCAATCGCAACAAGTAATATAATGATAAGTAGAGTATCGTCTCCACACGGAATTAATGAGCTAAACTAACTAATTACTAATGATCACTCTTTTTCTTATCCAAATTAACGAATCTTTGTGATTATTTTAACTAAGCAATAATGAAAGTAAAACTAAATTCTAAACTGACAAGATTAACTATGATGATTAAAGCCTAGGATTACAACCTCCTTCAATGTTAAACTAATTGCTTTTATTTTCCCAATAATTCTATTTCAATTAAGATTTATTGCTAGTCTAGGGCACTTAAGTTTTTACAATTTCTTTCCAAAATATTGTAAAACTAATCTAACCTAATCAAATAGCTATATTCCTATGTCAATGAAGTTAGGCCAAAGTGAATCAAGAACAAGCCCTAATTGTGACTACCTAAGGCAATTAAGTATATTACTATCTTAATTGCTAAACAAATTACCCAATTCGATGTGGGTGCAATTCGTACAAAGGTTACCCAATCTTTAACCTAAAACATAATTTCCTCTCCCGATTCAATTAGATTTGTGAAACAATAGTTGATCAGGCTATTAAAATTTAAGCACAAGAATGGGTAAAAAATAGATCTCAATAAAATAGAATAAGGAAAAATAAACAACAATCAATTTAAACAAAGAATTCCATTGAAATCCTAGAAAAGTTAATTTAGTTCATAGCTAAAACGGAAATAAACTTAAGAATAATCAAAGTCATGAGTATAAGAACACAAAAGAGAAAAGAAAATTGCAAAGGATGAGAAAAGAGAAGTAGATCTGTTTCTTCAATCTTCAAGAATTCAGTTCTCCGATGTTTTTCATGCTCTTGAATTATATTTTCTTGTTCTTGGTCTCCCTCTTGTCAAAAAGTGTTCCAAGATGTCATTTTTTCTCTCTTCCTCCACTTAAATATAAGTTTCCAAGTGAAATTAGGGCACTAGTAGTGAAATTCGCGGAAATCTTGTGCCTCAGCGGAAAATTAGTTTCGCCCAAGCGGAAGTCTGCTTTGTGATTTCGCCCCAGCGGAGAGATTTTCCGCCCCAGCGGAGAGGCTTCTGTTTGCACATCCAAAAATCAAGAGAAAAAATCTGAAAAATTCACAAGAAAATACCAAAATGAGTACGTGACTCACCAACGAGATAAACCAAGCTAAACCGAATGAAAACGATCTAAGAACTCTAGAAACTAATACCATTCCCCGCAAAAATACATAGAAATTAACTCTATTTTGTAGAGTTAACATTCGGTCCAAAAAAAATCAAATTTTCCGATTTAGTCTAAAAAAATAAACAATCATTCAATCCACTGTTCGATCATAATTAGGGTGATCATTCGGTCCGAAATGGTTTGAATCGAATTTTCGATTCCTAGTTGGTTCGATCCTGAAAATTCATGGACCAAATATTCATTTTGGTAATCAGTCATGTTTGCTTCGTGTGTTTTCCCGAACTGTGCTCAATCCTAGTAATATAAATAAGGTAATATCATTATTTAAAAAAAATCATCACATATTAAGTATTAGAGAAAAATAAAAAATTAAAAATTAAAAATTAAAAAAATAAAATAAAAAATATGGTTATGGCCGTTCTACAATTAGCCCAATTATCCCTAGCTTGAAAGTGTCTATAATACAATATCCGTTTTCAGGCTCTAACCACACCTTAAATTTGCAATAATTTTCTTTCTATAATACTATATTTTTGGTAGGGTGTATGAGATTAAGTATTTAAGTTAGATTAGATTGGAGGCGAATTAGGGCCATATTAAAAATACGTTTGGTAGATTTGATTAGTCATATTACATTAAAACAATCTACCGTAATACTATGTTTTATCGAGTTATGAGTTTAGGCATATATTATTACATTTTCAGAGATTTGAGAAGAATGTATGATATTTAATGATATGTTAAAAAGGAAATATGTAAATTTGAGGTTATAAGTGACATTTTATCTAATCCATATTAACCCGGATTAACTAATCTACCCATGCTTGGGTGGATTATAATCTAGACTTAATATCGGATCGTAAGGATTTAATCTATTTGACCCGGTATTAGACAATGCAACCAAACATTGTATTAACCTATATTAAGTCATATAATATGACATAATACCCCCTATTATGTCCTACCAAATAATATGAAGTTAGTAAAAAAAAAGTATTATGTAAAAAAATTAATTAAAACACTTTATCACTATGTTCTAGTTTGCACGTGCTATTTTACTCATACTCTAATAAAGAACTGAGAATAATTATATGCCGATGTTCACTTGTGGTACTATATTTTGAGGTCAACACATTTGGTATCATAATTTAAGAAATTGAATCACTATAGCCTATAGATCACTTATTGCAAATTTGATACAATTACTTATGTTGACTGACAATATACCCCATAACATGTTAAGTTGGTAAAATAACCCCACATCTTTTAATTTATTGACGATTTTAGTCCACATTGTTGTTCAGTTTTCAAAATTGGCTTGAATAAGACACGTGCGGACCAACTTGGAGGACAATTCTACCCCATAACATCTCAGGTTGGCGAAATAACTCCACATCTTCAAATTCACTGACGATATTAGTCCACATTGTTGTCCAATTTCAAAATTATCTCGAATTAGACACGTACATACCAATTTGGAAATTTTACTTATTATATTTATATATTTGTTTACCTAGTTTGGTTTTATAAACAATATTAATAGATCAAATAATACTTTAATATAAATTTGACAAAATTTTTTTTTAATATTTTAAATTTATATAATAGTATTCATATAATAATATTTAATACAAAAATAAAGTTATATATTATGGGGTAGAATTGTCAGTCAATGTAAGTAATGGCATCAATTTTGCAATAAAACTTAACTGCCACATCATCACTTAACAATGATTTTTAATGGTGGTTCAAAAAATGATTCAATTTCTTAAATTGTGGTATCAAATGTGTCAGCCTCAATTCTTATAGTACCATAAATAAAAACCAACATATATTTTGATTCCGCAAATGCAAGTCTTGATAAATTTTTACGGATTTACGAAAATTATGTTAAATACTTCTTGATAACTGATAACTAACTTACGAATTAAACTCAATTATGAATGATATATATAAAAAAAAAGTTCCAATTATGATGGAGGTTGAGGAATAAAAAAAAGCCCAATTTTAAACGGGGTTGAGGTTCAAGATTAATATCAAAGAATAAATAAAACCCAGTTTCTTCACATTTTCATTTCTATCATATACAATCCTTCCATCACAGCGGTTCAAGATATCACAAAAAATAAAAAATTATTCTTTCAAGTTAAATCTTTTACAATCTCTAAATCCTATCTTTCACTATAGTGCAAAATCATATGTAATGGATAAAATAAAGTTCTTGAACCAAAATATTTATTAATGCATTATCTCAACAAACTGTATAAATGTGACATCAAAGCCTTCTTTAAATATATGAATTTCTAGCAAATCACTATCCATAAGAGCAATTTCTAGCAAAAGCTATCCACCTCGCCGAAAATTTGCACACTTAGGCCATCTCTAATCGTTAGGGGAAGGGGGAGGGGGATTTTGAGGGGGAAAAGAATTGTGGTCTTCAATAATGGGGAGAAGTGGGGAGGGGAGGGAGAGTTGGAGGGGGAATGAGAGACAAAGGGCAAAAATGATAACTCTATCTAATTATTATTAAGGGACATTTGCTTTTTGAGTACCATAGGATATGCCAACTTGCAACTTTGGCACCATTGGTTACAAAAATGCAACTTTGGTATCAAATGACTATTATTATTATTATTATTTTATTAGTATTATTCTATGTCCCTAACTGTTGAAGACGATTATAGAGTGGGAGGGGGAGGGGAAGGGGGAGAGGGGGAGGGGGAGGGGGCATTTTTGCCCTAACGATTAGAGATGGCCTTAGTCCCAACTTTATCATCCTTACCGGCCATGTCTCTCCGTCAAAAAAGTAAACAACTAAGTTATCATTTCTTAAAAAGAATTTATATATCGTTAATGAAATTACCTGTAAGTTCAGGTAAGAAAGAATCTAACTCCGAAAAAACTAAATCTTCGTCTCGTCGTTCTTAAAATGGTTACTCTGTAATTTTATTTGAGGGTCGTTTAATTGCTTATGGTTTGGTTTTGTCAAGAGCTTGATTGGAATTATCTATTTTTTTTTTGTATTTTTTTATTTAAAATATAATAACAGTAAATGAATTGATGAACAAGTATTAAGCATAGATGAATATTGGAAAGAAGAAAGAGAATATGGGACAATTTTCTAAATAATCCTCCAAATCGTAGTGTAACCTTACATATAGTTATTGCTAACAACCTTCTTTGAAAATAAAGTAAAAACATAATTAAAATATTGATGGTGACCCCTAACAGAATTCCATCCTATGGTTAATTCATTGGCACATGTTTCTTCCCAGATGTTGACAAGTGTCCCTTCAACCACTTATATCTCCTACACTTAGGCACCGTTCGGTTGTGTGCATTCTTGTTCCAAAAAGGTGAAATCGCTCACCTCGGGCGCCCCTCACCCCCTGCCCGACGGGATTATGAGAGGAGGTAAATCATGGTGACTCAACCGGCAACAGAGGCTGGGACCAGTGCTCACTGCGCACAAGGAGCCCCCCTCATTTTTTGAGAGGTTGCTCCTACATTGCCGCTGGTGAGGTTCGATCATTGGTCTCTTGTACCAAATTCCACCTCTGAGACCAGTTGAGCTGCCCATGCGGGCACGGTTGTGTGCATTCTTAATTAGGCCAATGGTGTAATTGCGCCAATAATTTTAATTTATTGAACATATAATACTACGTTCGGCATATTGTAATTAGTCCAATTATATAATTCAGTTCGGTTGGGTTAATACGATTATTTTGACCATTTTACCCTCGTATCTCACTTCTCACGATTTAATCTGCACTCCCCATTACAATTGATTTTGGCCTTTGAATTTAAATGTATATTTGCAACAAAAAAACCCTAGTTACCTCCCCATTTGTAATCTCATTTTTCTTAAGAAGAAACTCTACGCCACCAAGTTCATTTCCACGCTAATCTATCGTTTGAGAGGCAATTCCTTAGCAATCCACTGGTAATGTTATTCACTTTTTGTTTGATTTAAGGATATTTTAGTTCATAAATTAGATTCTATACTGGTCCCAAATTAACTTCGTATCCTTTGTCTGTGTCGAAGGAGTAGCCATGGATTCCAGTAGTAATAGCTCATCTCGTAGCGGCTCCTCCATGAACAACCGGTTCCTTGGGCGCATGGTGTGTCCTTGTGGTCGCAAGTCAAAATCTACACATCTTGGACAAAGGATAACCCGGGCCGTAGATTTTTATGTTGTGCAGGAACAATGGCATGGTTAGTTACATTATTTTTGCTAAATAAAAATTCGTCACCTGTAATTTCTGATTTGAGAACATGTACTAATGCACACTTTTCTATGTTTGATTAGGGTGAGCATTGTGAATTTTTTGAATGGTTTGATCCAGTCATGTGTGACAGATCAAGGTTGATATACCTGGATTGTTGGTCAGGGTTAATAAGGCTGAGGCAGAGAATACCCGTTTGGAGTGGACCAACGAAGCAATGAGCATTGAAATGAGCAACCAAGTTAGTTCCATTGCACAACTTCAGGCAGATAACAGGGCATTGCGTCGTTAGGAAAAGCTTATGATGATCTGTGCTCTGTTTGTCCTACTTTGGTTTCACATTGCCTGAACAACTTTAAACTTTATGAATTTGTTTTGACTGGACTCACATGGTATATAGGAGGTAAATATTTTGACTGTATGATATGGTATTTAAGTTATGCTTGCACTCTACTTTAGTTGGATGTTGTGAAATTTGGTGACTCATGTTTATGTGTATTCTGTATTGAACATTTCTATAACATGGTATTAGACTGCAATATGAGTTGTTGTTTATGCTGACTTTTTTGTTTATGGTGAATTATGGTAATGATTATGGCTATATTATGATGGCATTATAAACATGTTTTTGTATTAATTATATTAAGTCGTGCTTAGTATGGTATATTGGAACAATTGAAGGGCATAATTGGTCTTGAAATTTGGCTGTCGTAAAATGTTTTAATGCAACATGTGAGTTTGCAAATAAATGGGTAGATTGTACTTAGAACTTTCGTTGTTACATTCTTTTTATTATTATGGATTCCTGAATATGAAACATTAGATTTGTTGATAAGCCATTAGTTTTGCAAAACGTTTTGTTTTTGGATACTGGGTTAATATGACTTTTTTCCATGTGTTGTCTTACAATTTGATGTACACAATGAAACTGCTAAATTTGCAGAAGCATTTATTTGTATTGATAATTTTTTGTACAAATGATCTTCATTTTTGAGTATTTGTATCACATTGCACAATTATGGTCTGGATTTTTGTTTTTAGGGTACATAAAGCATTAAATGATATATGTCTTTGGTCGTTGAGAGAAGGTCAAATGTTGATGACTGTAAAGTACACATATAGTTCACTTTCTTCAGATTACTTAAATGTTGGTTGTTTCCAATACTTCAATAAATGAATATCTACTCTACCCTTCATTAAATGGTTCTCTACACACTCTTCTATAAATCTACATTACACTCCTACAATTCAATACACCTCTCTCACTACACTCAAGAACCAAGAACATTTCATCTTTGTAAGTTTCTTCTTCCTTAATTTAATTTTTATCTAATTTATTAATTTAATTAAAGATTACTCTTATTGCAAACTAACTACAATTTTATTATGATTCATGTTTGATATCATCATGTCAAAGGCACATCGAAATGATGCCATCGAACTCAATGATGGGTGGAAATTCAATGAGAACTGGACTTTTAACACCCTGCTGCTCAAGAAGCTAAAGATGCAAATCTTAACGACGTGAATGTGCTCACTGCTCAATGAAGCATGCCAACGCATTGCATCTAGGATGAGTGCACGATATGGAAGACGCTTCAGCCTGTGTAAAGTCAAGACAAAGCTGGAGCACATGCGAACAATTCACCGGCTGTTTGGGAAATATCTCTCTATACGACATCGAACTGTACTCTACTGTGACTGTGGAATACTGGAAGGCTGTCAATCCTAAGGTAATGTCATTTTAGCATATTTGTTTTCAGAAAATATGATTTATACATCATGATAGTAATGTTATGCTATGTTTTAGAAGGAGAATGCGCTATTTAAGCATTTTAGGTTAAACGGTTATCCTTTTCACTTCATGCATGAAACAATCTGAGATTGAGGGGGTGGCAGAAATTCCAAATGACATGATGGGAAGCCCAGGATGGCCCATCCACGTACGAAATTCTGACGACGATGAGTTGGATATGGTGTTAGTTGGTGATGACAATAAGATGAAGTTCCTCTCGCTGTTTGAAAAAGATAATGAGGTTGTCGCGGCTGAAAATATTGATATCAGTTTCCCTGATGGATCTGGTGATAGTATGTTTGGTGATAATCTTTGGAAAGTCGGTTGAGTAGAAGATTCGTGTAACAGTACCCTTTAATGTCATTTCTAGCTTGTATTTGTATTTAATGAATCATGGATGTTTATGATGGATTTTTCAACGTTTGGATGTTAATGGTGGACGTTTTATGATATAATTAAGTAGTTTAATAGATGAAAAAGCCCAGGTATGGGCATTTCAATTTCACGGATCTGCACCATTTTGTTCTAAAGTGCAGTTTAGTGAAAAGACTTTATTTAAATTGTGTAAGTTAATTTTGTTTTAGTGAAAAAAAAGGTAATGTTCTATTTTATTAGAAATATGTTTCTAGAATTTTGTATACAGTTTTTATGTATATGCATTGCGATTAAAAAAAGTCTTAGTATAAGTTAATCAGATCGTAGAAAATTAAATATAAAATGCTACTTTTTTCCAGTTATTTATAAAAATTAAATAAAATTCACAACATTGAAACTTTCATTGCCTAGTACCGTATGCTGGGTCACAATTAGAGCAATTCAAAGATTCCTGACCCAATGCTCTTATCAATTCACCATTTCACATTTGACATAATATTACAGCTCAAAGATATCAAATCCTTGTAGATAACTCACATTTGACATAATATTCCAATTCATACATGTAGGCAACATGAATCCAATTTAGGCAAGATAATTTCAAAAGAGACCCCTACACAATAAATTAATTAGATCATTAGTCCTTAAAAAAAAAAAGTACCGAAGGCCATTCTACCTATTTTTTTTTTATCTCATTAATGCTTAAAATCTCTACTAATTAATTACCCCCAACCACCCAAACTCTCTGAAAATAATAAATTCACCCCAACCCTAAAATTAATAAAAATAAATCTTTCACTCTTCATTCTTCACTCTTCAACTCCCCAGGTGCCTCTCTCTCTTCTCTTTTCTCTTAAATCTCTCAAACAAACTCTAAAATTACACAAATCACTCCAACAATTTCAACAAGAAGTTCAGATGCCACCTAATCAAAGATTGGCTCAAGGATTGAACCTCCAAAATCGCGTAGATGAGGTAAGTTTTTATTTTCTATAATTCTTGCATGTAAAATAACCCTAATTTTCGTCCTCATGCTTTCAAAGTAGATCTCACCGTGGTGATACGTAGCAAACATGGATTTCACTGTCGTGAGGTAGAAAATTATTATGTACAAGAATTATAGAAAATTAAAATTTACCTGATCAAAAGTGAGGTAAAACCTCACGGAGGTGTCTGTTTGCTCGAGCCGCGACAATGAATTTCTAGGGGCGAGTGAATTTCTGGGGTAAGTGAATTTTTTCACTCACCCAACACATTTAGCTTGGGCGAGTGAATTTTCAATCTCCTAGACTCGCCTAAGCCAGTAGGAACTGCTTGGTCGAGTGAATTTCTTTAGTCGCCCATATCAGTAGATATTTTGAAAGATTAATTTATTTATTTTGTTTGTAGGGTTATCCTATGTTACCTACTTCCTACTCAGTTTTTCAATGTTTTGTAGAATTACAAGTCTAATTTTGTAATGACTCGTGAATATGGTTTATGTGCAGTATTGGTTATTAATGGCAATTTAAGGTTTAGACCATATAGCACTATGCAGTCCAAGACCTGGTTTTGATGGGAGGCATACAAGAATGTTGTGTTGGATCGTAAAGGAGTCCAATCGCCCCAGTTGTTCTTCTGTGGATGAATTTCTGAAACGTGTTACCATGTGGTTTTATTAATTATTTTTTATTTTTAATAATTATTAGATCTCTCTAGAGATTACAACTATGATATTTTGTTTTCAGGTTGTCATCCCGCGACTGAATTCGGATGTAATGGAGACACAGAGCCCATATTATTTGGGGGTGAGGGATGCTATGTTAGGTACGTTTGCTGGCAATGGCTAGTCAACTTCCTTTCAGATCCTCTGTGAGGGCTTTGGTGTTGACTACGTCATTGTTCAGGACGATGAGCCATTGCAATCTACGGACAGACCCTTCGATACCCCCCCAGGGTCCCGACGTTGCCTACACCTCTTAGGGCCCACAAAACCATCCCTCCAAACGTCCACGCGGTGGAGACTCCACCTCGAGACAACCATCAATGGATCAAGATGAAGAGCAACCGGCTTTGGGATAGCGAATGGAACGAATTCAACTTGAAAATCAAAGAATGTGTTGGGACAACCAAACACGTGTGGGTGCCCTTGAGCGGATGATGGTGGATCTTCTTCGTTGGATGGATCTTAATGGAGGAAGGCCACAAACGCCATCTAGAAGGGATGATGATGCAATTGAAGATGATGTTGATATTAGGGAGGTTGATCAATATACAGATCATTCAACAAGATGCGCCAACCTCGGGATGCTTTACTCCTAACCCCACAAGGTTCCGAGACGGGGCTTAATAGGTTTATGATTGAGATTATGTATATGTTTTAGACATTTAATTGACATATTGTTTTGATTTTGTTTTGAATTATTTTATGAAATAGTGTTTTTTTTTAATTTGATGATCAAGGGGAGCGATTATACGCATGATTCTCTACAAAATCTCGGATCTGATGCTCCAAAGGGTTTCGCACAGAATCCCGAGAATGATTCGGGCTTAAATTTTGTAGCCCCGAAAGATAGGGGGATCCAAGATCTACAGGGTTCTCCGCAGAGTCCCGGGACTAAGGATCCAGACTCAGATTTTGTAAATGGATCAGAAACCCTTTCACCGCAGATGATGGGCCGAAGAAGCCTTCTAAATAATTAGGCAATTTTAAATTTTTAGTGTTAATGTGATATTGTAGTTTGAATTCTTTTTTATTGATAATTTCATATGGAACAATGAAAAATGTTTATACCTTTTGTGAATGAATTTTTGACTTATGTTCTTTAAGTGTTTCGAGTAATGATATTGTGTATGTTTATTAATTTGTAATGATAGATACAGTATGAATTTGGGGGAGTGAAGTGTTCTGGGTGACTGAACTATCACTCGCCACCTGAAATTTGTCAACAAGTAGTATAATTAATATTGTTCAATACATATCAAATATTGACCTGATTTCAACAAATTTTTCTAAATTTTTTACTAATGTTCTTTAAATGTCTCGAGTAATGATATTGTGTATTTTTATCGATTTGTAATGATAGATGCATTATGAATTTGGGGGAGTGAAGTGTTCTGGGCGACCGAACTATCACACGCTCATGCTTATTCACTCGTCCCCTAAAATTTGTCAACAAGTAGTACAATTAACATTGTTCAATACACATCAAATATTGACCTAATTTCAACAAATTTGTCCCAATTTTTAATGTTCTTTAAGTGTTTCGAGTAATGATATTGTGTATGTTTGTCGATTTGTAATGACAGATGCAGTATGAATTTGAGAGAGTGAAGTGTTCTGGGCGACTGAACTATCACTCACCCAGGCTTATTCACTCGCCCCCCTGAAATTTGTCAACAAGTAGTACAATTAATATTGAGAGAATTGCAAATGTGGTACTAAATTATATAGCGATTCCAGCCTGTGGTACCATAAAAAATGAGGTTGATCAATTTGGTACCACAATTTAAGAAATTGAATCATATTTGGTACCACCGTTAAAATTGGACGTTAAGTGGTGACGTGGCAGTTAATTTTTATTGCAGAATTGATACCATTACTTATATTGACCGATAATTATACCCCGAACTTTTCAAGTTGTCAAAATAACCCCACATCTTTAAATTTACTGACAATTTTAGTCCACATTGTTGTCCAATTTCAAAATTGGCTCAAATAAAACACTTACGGACCAATTTAGAGATTTAACTTAATATAATTACATATGTATTTAACTAATTTAATTTATAAATAATATTAACAAACCAAATAATACATAACATAAATTCGATAAAGTATTAATTAAATCTAAAATTTATATAATGATATCAATATATTTAATATTTTTTTTAAAATAAATTATATATTATTAATAAAATAATTATAATTAAAAAAAATAACTAGTCCTACCCCTACCCACTCCACTACCCCCCCACCCCCCAACCCAAATCCCAGGCCGGCGGCGGCCTAGGTTCGTCCGGCCTAGGCCGTCGTCGGCCTAGGATCGCCTGTCCCAGGCCGCGACGGCCTAGGATCGTCAGTCCCAGGCCACCGCGGCCTGGGATCTGTTGAGATCTCAGGTCGTGGTGGCCTGGGATCTGTTGAGATCCCATGTCGTGGTGGCCTGGGATTTGGGTGGGGATGGGGGGTTGGGGGGAGTAGGAGATAGAAGAAGGGTTTTTTTTAATTATAATTATAATTATTTTATTTTTATTTAATTATAATTATTTTATTAATAATATATAATTTATTATTTAATAAATATAAATATATTCATATCATTATAAATTTTTTAGATTTAATTAATATTTTATCGAATTTATGTTCATGTATTATTTGATTTGTTAATATTATTTATAAATTAAATTAGTTAAATACATATGTAAATATATTAAGTTAAATCTCTAAATTGGTCCGCAAGTGTTTTATTCGAGCCAATTTTAAAATTGGGCAACAATGTGGACTACAATTGTCAGTAAATTTGAAGATGTGGGGTTATTTTGACAACTTGAAAAGCTATGGGTATAATTGTCGGTGAATATAAGTAATGGTATCAATTTTGCAATAAAACTTAACTGCCACGTCACCACTTATCGTCCAATTTTAACGATGGTACCAAATGTGACTCAATTTCTTAAATTGCGGTACCAAATTGATCAACCTCATTTTTTATGGTACCACAAGTTGGAATCGTTATATAGTTTGGTACCACATTTGCAATTCTCACAATTAATATTGTTCAATATACATCAAATATTGACCTAACTTCATCAAATTATCATTAATTTTGATTTATGTGGGAGTTAGTGGTCATATATATGTTAGTCTTCCGTTTGGATTCTTAATTACATAATTTCAACAAATTTCTCACAATTTTGATTTACGTGGGAGTTCGTGGTCCTATATTAGTTAGTCTTCCGTTTGGTTTCTTAATTGACCCATTTTCAACAAATTTCTTACAATTTTGATTTATGTGGGAGTTAGTGATCCTATACTTCCTAGTCTTCCGTTTGGATTCTTAATTGACCTAATTTCAACAAATTTTGATTTACGTGGGAGTTAATGTAATCGCACTTGTAATAATCGATCGTAAGTTCATATATATACCTGCCGCTTTCATTTGGTCTAAAGTCCATGGCAACTGCTATTGCGTGAACACATGGCATCTTTTCGATTTGAAACACGCTACATGAACAAGATTTGTTCCCCAAGTCCATAATTCCATTCCACTCGATAAATTCAACTTTCCACTTTCCATAACCCAACTTAAATTTTGACCACATTCCTGCGCTCTCATATCGCTTGCATAGCTAGGGTTTCCTCTCATTTTTTGGTAAGTGGACCTGGATACTTTATTGCCGCCTCACGACGCTTATAAAAGCACAATCCCATCTTATCAATTAAAAATCCGACCACGGCACGTATGGGATAATATTTAGCCTTCTCCTTCTTGATCACTTTATTGAGGACCTCAACGGTGTTAAATGTCATAGTTTCATACCTATTGACACGTTGGTGCACCCTCGACCATTTCTCAAACTTGACATCATTCTTTAGCCAATCTGCACACCTTTCATTCTTTTCTTTCAATAAATCAAAATACTTTTGGGAATTCATTATCGGTGTATGAACCGTGTTCTGCCAAATGATAAATAGCTTTGACTGCGTCTGCAATAGATGAACCCTTGTCCGAAACAATAACCAAATTTTCTCTATCTGGTATCACCTCTCTCAAGCATTCCAAGAATCAAGTCCAACAAGCCGTGTCTTCACTATCACCTACCCACCAGACAAGCAGATAACAGTGGTTTTCACTGTCCGTTGCCCTTGCAACTAGAACAACTCGTATTTCATCAACATGAAAGTTGCATCAATTACAATCACATTTCTTAGCATTTGGAATCCTCAAATAGTAGCTCATATAGCCATGAAAAAAATATTTGAATTTGTTTTCTAAGTCCGTATGGATGCGAATGAGCATTCTAGGATTCGATTTCTATATCATGTAACAATACGAGTGGAGCTTGGCAAAATTTTCTTGAAACGTACCCCTTACAAGATCTTCAAAAACTCGTTTCCCCCTCCAAGCTTTCCCATAGCTAGTGGCAACGTTATATTTGGTAAGCATAAAGTTTATCAATGTTTCTGGATTAGGCGGAACCTTGGCATTCAAGAATAGTCCCTTTGTACGATCCCAGATCGAACAACTTGTTGCTTGTCTATGTTGGGCAGTACTATTCATAAAATCACAAGTGTGAATGCTAGTATATGTTCGAATAACAAACTCATCACCGATCGGTTCTTTTGTGGCATATATTCGCCACAATATTGTGTCACACACCGAGCAGTTTTCAGTATTGTGGAAGGTGTAAGACATAGACGTCTTATGGGAGAAATGGTTACCTTCAGCAGCCAACTCGAGTTGTTGTATAAATTCCTTTTTGTTTTTGAAGCACTGACCGATTTCCCAGTCTGATCCATCAATTCTTCCCTCACTGGAATATGATCCCGAACAAATTCTTGGGAGATAAAAATTTGACTCGTCATAAGTTGGAGCTTGGCCATGATGGCAAGGTGCCTCATGTGAGTCGTAGTGGCCATGACTAGGTGGCTCGTCACAACTGGGTGCCACATACTCAAAATTACTAGGTTACTCGTGATCATCCGAACTCCAGCGGATAACAACATCATTAATTACATGTTCCTCAATTGTAGGCTCAAGTGCTTTATCAACATCTTCACGTACATTTGACAAATGTGACGTTGGATTAGAGCTAATCCTCTCTCGACTAGATATGTTCATTTTACTTGGTCTTATCTCACATCCATCATTATTATTCAAAAAATAACTCGGTCATTAACTTGTCTATGGACTGTAAGTTTCCTTGAACCCCCTTCTCTCCTTGGAGTCTCTTCTCTTCTCGGAGTACAAGTCACATACAAAGCAATCTCAGAATGATTTTGGTGAAAAAACTTAATAACTTCCCTCTGAGACTCGTTTAATTAATTTTTTTTCCTAAATAGGCTTCATGGCCAAAAAATTTTTGGAAATGTCCATGTTGCCAAATTATTTACATGAATATACCTTTTGACTAAACTCGCAGTTGGCAACTGCGAGTTTACTTAAAATTTAAAAAAAAAAAAAAAAAAGCCACCAGTATTAAGGATTAATTAATTACGATGGGGTTAATTAATTACAATAAAACTCGCAGTTGCCAATTGCGAGTTTACATAAACTCGCAGTTGGTAACTGCGAGTTTTAAAAGAACCCTAATTAAAAATCGTCGTCTTCTCAAAAACCCACCTATTAGAAAGTCGATTTTGTGCTTTAACCCATCTTCTCAAAAACCCCACGGCGGCACTTCTCAAAAACAGACGGGGCAGATAGAAGCACCTCAACTTCTCCAGCTATCTCTCTCTCTCTCTCTCGATCAGGTTTTAAAGTTGTGGGTTCTTTTTTTGATAATTAAACTTGTGGGTTCAAATGGACAGTGGTGACTTGCTTTTGTTTAATATCTTGTTTTAGGGCCGGAGCATTTTTAACATGAAAGATGCGAGCTGGACAAATTTAATTCTTATTAGATAGTATCCATCTGTAGTGGGTAATTGCATTGTTTATTTTAAGGTATTTTAAGGTATCTGTAGTGGGTAACCATGTATATAATACTACTTTGGTTTGTTTTTCCAATAAGCATCCAGTGCAGCTAGAAGCATATTTGGTCCTGAATTTTAGCCAATAGGCTTTTGCTTTCTTTACTTTAAGATATATGAGTTGTGGGCTTGGATATATATATATATATATATTTGTGGGCTTGGATATATATATATTTGTTATTCCTATATATTCAATAAGTATATACATATATCCGTGTCACTCTCCAACAACTGAATTTTACTTGCACGAATATTTGTGGCACGTGACCCTTCACCAATCTCCTTATAAAATAAACAATCTATATCATTTAAACGATTTTCAGGAAGCTCATTGACATCCATATTATTATCTTCAGAACCAGTCTCCTCCATGTCACTGCCACTATTGCTACTTCTGTCGTCATCTTCCATCAGTCTGTTATCAATATATTCTTCATCGTCTTCATAATCAGTCTCCATATCATCATTTAGTCCCCTTACATTTCGAGGCCCATGAGGACTAATATATGTGGATACTTCTAGATCAATGTGATTAGTTGTACCAACGTCTGACTGAAAAGTAGAGGGACCAGGGTTACCTTCGTCCACCTGTGAATCAATTATGCTACCAATGTTATGACTGCATCCAACCTATGTCAACAGCAAATCCTATGTTGTCTATCGGCTCTATCTACAAGTACAACTGTAAACTGCCTATCCCTGAAAAATAAGTAAAAACATACAGCTATTATCACTAATTGGAAGGGCAATGTAATTAGCAGTGCCACGATCTAATGAAATAGTATATCTACATGTCACTCTCAATTTGAATTCTCGTTAATTAGCCCAGTAATTATGTACAACTCTGTTATTAAATTCTCATAAGTCCATCTGCTATTCACCCTAAGGGGTCATGTTGATGGAATGTCATACTCACAACCATTACATGGGTTCAATAAATTTCCTCCCCAATAGCACAAAAACGTAACCGGTAAGCCATCCATTACAAACCTGAGAAATATTTAGAAAAACAATTATAAATCATATTTTTGAATAATTTTACTAACTGTCATATTCATATTAATATAGTTCAATTCTATATTTTATATATTATGTCAAAACTAACAAAAAATTTCATTTGTCCAATCAATCCATACAAAACAATACACAAACCTAAATCTACATGTTGAACCAACGATAGACATTTTTTTACGAAAAATTGCATTATAACTTATCAAAATACTAAAATTAGTATTATACCAAGAGATAATATAATGAGAAATAAGTAAATTAGTAAAATTACATTATGCAAATATATTCACATGAATATGATTGAATACTTGATTGAGAGAGAGAAGAGTAAGTAAAATCGTCGGAGCCGCTGCCTCAATCGCAAATATGAACGTTGGAGAAGAAAACTGGAGTCTGGTTGCGCTAGGGTTTAAAATGAGTCCATCAAAACTCGCAGTTGGCAATCGCGAGTTTAGTGACACGAGTTTACATAAAACTCGCAGTTACCAACCGCGAGTTTAGGTAAACTCGCAGTTCGCAACTGCGAGTTTCATTGTAATTAATTAACCCCATCGTAATTATTTAATCCTTAAAATTGGTAGGTTTTTTTTTCAAATTTTAAGTAAACTCGCAATTGGCAACTGCGAGTTTAGTCAAAAGACATATTCAGGGAAATAATTTGGCAATATGGACATTTTCAAAAAAAAATTGGCCATGAAGCCTATTTAGGAAAAAAATTTCTCGTTTAATATGGCCCCGGGTTCACCCTCCGCTTCCACATCAATTTTGCGATGGATCACAACATCATTTGCATACCGATCATAATCCAACTTTTCACAAATAGTATTATATAATTCCTCAAGCAAAATCGTTCGATCCACCATAAAGTAATTAATACATTTATTATCACCTTCCCAAACCCAATAGTTATTCGCTAACTTCCACTCACCATCATACTTTACATTCACAAAAATTTGAGACATACCTACAAATAAACAACTCAAATTAAAAAAAAAAATGTTCTGTGCGGGCGCTTGAACTTTGCTTAGCAACTGAACTTCACTTAGCACGACCAAGTGTCATATTGGGCGCCAGAACAATTCGTTGCGACATAACATAAATCGCCAAAGACTAATTCTGACGTCCACACAAGAAATACGAGATTTTAAATTTCATCATTTTTCCAAAGGATATGCCTTCTTCCAAAGGAGACCATGTCTTATGATATTTAAAATCATCAAGAAGATTATGAGTGGATTTAGGACGAACGCTTTTCTTCTCTTTTCACGAAGAAGGTGGCTCGTTTGTCTTTGACTAAAATTGGATTATCTCTCAATCGAAACTTGGGAATGGTTGTCACTTGCTTGAAGTAAATGAAATGCGTGGAAGAAGTATTTGCAAGATTGAGGTACAAATGGTTCTCATTTACGCCATTTAGCTCCACTTCACTAGGGATTACCTCATCATTGAGGATGCCCGAAATGGGCGACAACACTTAAATTTCTGCTCAAAGTCTTCTCTACAGGGCGATAACACTTCAAGGAATTTATTTGTTATGTGCATTCAGTATAGAAACCAGAAGAATAAAAGAGGTACTTCCTACTGCGCCAACTACACCCCTTTTCCAACAGGTGTAAAAGATGCAAAAGTTTTCAAAAATCGTTGCAAGGACTGCGATAAAGACGCTTGGAAGATCAGCTTTGAATTTTTTCCAGGGAAAATAATGGTAGGATTAGAGTCGGAGTACACTGGTTGCATTTATTGCGACGATAATTTGACTCAACTTTTTAGAGCAAGTGGATGCAAGAAATTTAATATTTATGGAAGAAAACAAAACTAGTGTAATACACTATACAGAGTTACTATCGTATTAGTCCTTCAACCATAATTTGTCTAGAAGCTAGAAAATTTTCCGACGTGTTCTACATAATTTTCCCTTCGCATCAATACTCCTAGATAAAACCCTAATTCCACTCCCAAATTCTTGCCCGAGCAGAGCTTTCTCAAAGGAAGATAGGGGGTCTTGTCTGTGGACTCTAGGCTTAAGATGGTAAGAAGAAGAAAAATGTGATATTATGACACTCTGTGTCGTGGAAAAGCCATCCACTGCACTAAGGTAATTGAAAAGATGTTGGGTGACAACCCTGTTCGTAGGTCAAGCTAGAATTTCTCATATTTTCTTTGGGATAGTAATGGTGTTACGCATGACCTTGGCATCCTATCGGTTAATGGTCGGCTTTTGAAAGCCGCATGCATGGAGAAAATACAATTTGATTGGGAACCTGAAGACTTCTTAACCAAATGCGTACATGATGCTTTAGTGGAGGGTAAGCTCACCATCATGAGACAGTTAAAAAGTAAGGCTAAATGGTACAATCGTGTTTTACTATGTCTTGATCAAGATCCCGAAGGTGAGCATATAGCTTCTCATGTGCAAAATGCTTGCATTGAATTAAACAAGGATATTGTGAGTATTCACAGAGCATCTAAATTTCGTGAGGAATTTGACTTTCGAGTATCGTTGGCCTTTTCCAACTTTCAGGGAAAGGTTTTATCCCCCTTAATTAACTATAGATCTGGTGCATTTGGTTCGAGTAAGAAATTGCCATATGGTACTTGCATGATGCCAACTCTAGGTATTGTGGTAGATAAATATCTCAATGTCGTAGAAAATGAACAAAATTTGTTGAAGAAGTGGACTGTTAAATGTTATGATTCAAATGACGGACGTACTATGTTTCATTGGGACTTCTTGAAAGTACTATGTTTAGCTGATGATGTTCGTATTATGATCATATATGTATAAAGAAGCATGCACCGAATTAAAAAGTTTAGCTGCATGTGCGCTACAAAGTACTTTCAAGAAGTCCCAATGAAACATAGTACGTCCGTCATTTGAATCATAACATTTAACAGTCCATTTCTTCAACAAATTTTGTTCACATTCTACGACACTGAAATATTTATCTACCACAATACTTGGAGTTGACATCATGCAAGTACCATATGACAATTTCTTACTCGAACCAAATGCACCAGATCTATAGTTAATTAAGGGGGAGAAAACCTTCCCACGAAAGTTGGAAAAGGCCAACGACACTCGAAAGTCAAATTCCTCATAGAATTTAGATGCATCAACCAAATTTGTGTCAATAGGTCCAAAGATAGTTTCGGGATGGCGTTGCCATGCTCTGTGAATACTCATAATATCCTTGTTTTCTTCAATGCAAGCATTTTGCACATGAGAAGCTATATGCTCACCTTCGGGATCTTGATCAAGACATAGTAAAACTCAATTGTCATTTAGCCTTACTTTTTAACTGTCTCATGATGGTGAGCTTACCCTCCACTAAAGCATCGTGTACGCATTTGGTTAAGAAGTCTTCAGGTTCCCAATCAAATTGTATTTTCTCCTTGCATGCGGCTTTCAAAAGCCGACCATTAACCGATAGGATGCCAAGGTCATGCGTAACACCATTACTATCCCAAAGAAAATATGAGAAATTCTAGCTTGACCTACGAACAGGGTTGTCACCCAACATCTTTTCAATTACCCTTAGTGCAGTGGATGGCTTTTCCTCGACACAGAGTGTCATAATATCACATTTTTCTTCTTCTTACCATCTTAAGCCTAGAGTCCACAGACAAGACACCCTATCTTCCTTTGAGAAAGCTCTGCTCGGGCAAGAATTTGGGAGTGGAATTAGGGTTTTATCTAGAGGAGTATTGGTGTGAAGGGAAAATTATGTAGAACACATCGGAAAATTTTCTAGCTTCTAAACAAATTAGGGTTGAAGGACTAGTACGATAGTAATTCTGTATAATGTGTATTACACTAATTTTGTTTTCTTCCATAAATATTAAATTTCTCACATCCACTTGCTCTAAAAAGTTGAGTCAAATTATCGTCGCAATAAATGCAACCAGTGTACTCCGACTCTTGTCCTACCATTATTTTCCCTGGAAAAAATTCGAAGCTGATCTTCCAAGCGTCTTTATCGCAGTCCTTGCAACGATTTTTGAAAACTTTTGCATCTTTTACACCTGTTGGAAAAGGGGTGTAGTTGGCGCAGTAGGAAGTACCTCTTTTATTCTTCAGGTTCTATACTGAATACACATAACAAAGAAATTCCTTGAAGTGTTGTCGCCCTGTAGAGAAGACTTTGAACAGAAATTTAAGTGTTGTCGCCCATTTTGGGCATCCTTTATGATGAGGTAATCCCTAGTGAAGTGGAGCTAAATGGTGTAAATGAGAAGGGAGAACCATGTGTACCTCAATCTTGCAAATACTTCTTCCATGCATTTCATTTACTTCAAGCAAGTGGCAAATGTGACAACCATTCCCAAGTTTCGATTGAGAGATGGATCCGATTTTAGTCTAAGAAAGCAAAGAAATACGAGCCACCTCCTCCGCGAAAAAAAAAGAAAAGCGTTCGTCCTAAATTCACTCATGATCATCTTGATGATTTAAAAGATCATAAGACATGGTCTTCTTTGGAAGAAGGCGTATTCTCGAAACTCAAACTTAGAGCCAATATAAAAGATGATGCATATTTGGCGGCATATTTAGCTTGTTGGCTTTGTACTTTTGCTCTTCCCACCGAAAATGTCAACTGGATACGTCCAAGTACTTTTAAGATGGCTAGTCTTATGGCGAGCGGTCGTCGAGTGAGCCTTGCGATTCCAATATAGGCGGCTATCTACAAGGGTCTTAACACCATTTCAAAATATCCAAAACCTTGTGCGGATTTTTCATTTCCAGTACATTTCATTTATGGCTGGCTCGCGCAGTACTTCAAGACTCATTCTGAAGTTTACCAACAATTACATGGTATTATATTATGGTGAAGGAGGCGCAAAATACTATGATCATTTAGGAGCTCGTAGAAAAATTCATAAGGGAGACTATATAACTTGGACTTGTAATATTTACCAGAAAATCGTGGATTGCATGTATGTTGATAACATTAACGTTTCTGAGTCCCAACAGAATTATTTTACTAGTCTTCGTTTTAGTTATCTTACTTTGAGGCAAGGCGAAAAGTTTATTATCGAACCTAATAGTCCCCATCGATTCAGCCGTTAATTTGGATACTTTCAAGAAGTCCCAGGCATTCTCAAGCATGATATTCGCGAGGCTTCTTTGGAGAAAGGGCTGCGCTATTGGCGAAAGTACTTTGTCTAAGTCTAGTACTTTCATCTGGATGATCATATATTGCCTGTAGGCGTTCAGCTACCTGCCTCAACTCCTTCAAAAGATATTTTTCAGGTGCTACGAATACACTCACTCAATTTAACAGGCTCCGCATGAGCTTCACTGCCCCCTGTTCTGATGCCCGAAAGTGAAGCAAGACAAGTATTCCGCAAAGTGCAGAGAGGTATGCTTTCTCTGCGGCTGTCTTCTTGGCATGGAAACTTGCCACCTTTATTTCGGGGAATAACAAATTAGCATGTCAAATACATAGAATAGGGCAAGATTTCATCAAATTGTGGACTAGAGTGTGCCAAACCTTAGAAGATCTTTCGGAACATGGGCACAAATTGTAAAAGAAAGAAAATTTTATTTAAATATGACAAATTAAAACAAGTGTTTTTCCTAATATTGAAAGCCATGCATCTTATTATTTCAGGTAGAGATTAAATGATCAACGAATCCTGTGAAAGCTGCTTTTTGAACCCTTGCAAAGACATGATACATAAAGTACGAATAAATTAACCCATCTCTGTTGTACTTACGTAAACGATAAACATTAATGAAGTGCAGAAGAGCATAAAAAGGTAAAAGCTATCATAATCCTTGAATGTTCATAATTATATAAATATTTATTTATTCCAGCAATGACAAATTAATGTATGTACCTCTATTACAACACGTATTGCTAGGGTTGAGTCCGGTTCGGTCAACCGACCGAACCGAACCGGACCGACCGATTCGGTCCGGACCGAGTACCGAACCGGAAAATCGGTTCGGTATCCAGTTCCTGACTCAAACCGACCCCTTATAGGGGTCGATTTTCGGTAAAACCAGTCGGTTCCCCGAACCGAACCGGTTGAACCGATTTTTTTTTTCTTATATATGGAGCCCTAACAAAATTGCCCATTCCAATTTATTCCCAAATCAAAATTGCCCATTCCAATTTATTCCCAAATCAAAATTGCCCATTCCAATTTTCTTCAACCTTCTCCTTCTCCAGCCCGATCTGCCCTTCGCCGACACCAACCACCGCCAGCAGCTTCCACCGATAGCAACCTGCCGGCGGCGGCCTCTTTCTGCTTCTGCTGCTTTCGGGAATATCTTCCATTGATGTTGTTTTCCTCACTTACTTCAGAGCTCTGTACAAACAATTTCTTTTCTTGTTTTGTTGGTTTTTAGAAGAGAAGAAAGAATGAAGCAAGAAGAAGAAAATGAGAGAGTGCCCCATTTATGTTCTTCCAGATCCAGCGGGCCAGTTTTCTTTTTTTTTTTCTTTTTTTAGTTTTCTTTAAAAAAAAAAAGAAATCTGGTACATATTGGACCGAACCGGACCAAAATATTCGATCTGGTAAACGGTCCTCGTTTTTTCAGGACCGAACCGGCCTAGAACCGAAATTCGGTTCGGTTCGGTCCGATTCGGACTGAAAGCTCACCCCTACGTATTGCAAGGCCTTCTTCTCCACTCTCAAAATTCAATTTAGAATCTGTTTCAACCTCTACTTTCTCATTTTTATTATCATTTGAGTTTGCAGTCTCCTTTGAATACAAGGGAACTTGCATCATTTGCTGCATAAAGCGTGACGCTTGCACAGCACGCTTACGCATGTTAGACACCATAAATGTAGATCCTGCAGCATTGCCATTGATACCAGGCCACAAGGAACGAATAACTAGCATAAAAGCCATCAATAAAAAATTTTGCAATTTAAGGGAAAATATTTTTCATGAGCCAAGCAAGACGCGAGTGCATAAGCTAGAAAATGTTAAATTAAAATCACATTTCCATATCAACTCAGACCTTGTGATTCGCAGAAAGGGATGGATAATGCTCAAGGAAAACTAATAGACACTGCTTCAACCTACAGGAGCAAATATTGACAAATTAGTTAGATTTCCATTATGTTCATGTTTACAGACAAACCTGGTGAATGGTGATAGCTAGAAGAAGGTTACCTCTGAAGCTCTTCACCATCTCCATTGAAGTACATACTAATGAGCATAGCCAACAACAAGTGATGTACAGCATGTGATCCTGGAAACTTATTGCTCAGTAAAAGAATTTTCGCAAAATCTTGGATCAACCACCCCAATCATGTTCAAGTCCAGCATATAACAGATCAAGTAGTTGAATATTTGGGTCCTCACTTCCGCTGCAAAATTCAACGGGGTTTAAATACATTTTATGATCACAAGGTGGTGATACGAGATCACAATTCATCATGGCTTTGTCGATTTCATCTGAACAATGCCAAATTCCAAGATCAAGCAGCGCCTTAGAAGCCATTATTGTATTGGTTGGTGGGCCTTTGACAAATGAAGATCTTAATTGTTTTACTAGATTATCGTTAGGTTTCTACTCTACCAACCCAAAAAGACCAAGGCACCTAATATCAGCCCTTTGTACATCCATGTGAGCAGGTTTTGCCTACATTTCACAAACCCACCAGCTAAACACAATGAGTGTGGGAAAAGAACCAAAGTTAACAAAACTTGGACAACTACAAAATGCAAGAAGCAAGCCTTCTCCCACGCCACCACATACAAAAATAAATAAATAAATAAAGTGTAAATAATATATACATAAACAACACCACACACTTGCGTAGAAGCATACCCCAGGAAGTAATAGAGAGTGAAGAATTTTAACAGGATCCATGGCCCTTCCCTGCATATGACGAAATGAAGTCGTGTTTTCCAGGAGAAGTGCAGTCACCGCTAGGCAGTGCAACCACGGCTTGCAATCTGTTGTTCGCTCCCTGCAAGGCTAAGCAATCTCTTCCACCACTAAAAGTACAACCTCTTCAAACTCTCCTGTGGTTGCATGAACTTTCTTTGCCAATTCTGCCACAGCAGCAGCCCAATCTCTCTCCCTCCTAAATTGAAGCCATCTCCCATGACGATTTCGTTTCCATTATCATCCAGTTCATGATCGAGGGGTATGTGCATCAAATGCTGAAGAAATTCACCAGCTTCCTTCCTGTTTGAAGCATCAGAGAAATCAAGCATAGCTCCCAACAGCAGCAGTTGTCGGGATGCAAATCGATAATTTGGCCCTGTAAGATTAGAAGGCATGCAAATAATCTCTATCTCTACTATTATAAAAGCATGAATGTTTCTTAACTTTTTTGTATGGACTAAATTGCCCTTATTTAAGTAGTAAAGTGATATTTAATTTTATGGCAAACATGTATATCTATCTCTATTTCTATCTCTATCTCTATCTCTACACTATTATAAAAGCATGAATGTTTCTTAACTTTTTTGTACGGACTAAGTTGCCCTTATTTAAGTACTAAAGTGATTTTTAATTTTATGGCAAACATGTAAATATAATTGAAGAGATATAATTAGACATGAAGTCTTATTATATTTATCTCTTACATAAACTAATAAAATTTATAAATTCTATCTTGCATCAATTTTTATAATTTTAATCTTCTTCTATTATAACAAATAAAAATGAAATATAAAAAACACTATTATTTTAAATAGCCCTAATATTTCTAAATACAAAAAACTAAAATTAAATTCTCTTAAATATCATTATGTTAAAAAATAATAAATAAATCATATCCTACTTATGAAATAATAAAAAAATGCTTGTGACTTAGCTAAGTACGTAATTTACTTTGACTAGAATATAAAAATATAAACAATTTTCAATAGTTTCAAAAAAAGAATATTAATTCAATAATATCAAGATGTACATTGAAATAGATGAAAAATGTGAAATCGATGAAGTTTTTTTAAACCGATAAAATAAATCCATGAAATCGTTGAAAACATGTGAAATCGATGAAAATTTGGGTGAAATTTGTGAACATTACACTAACAAAGTTGGTGAAAACACAGGCGAAACCGATAAGAAAGTGCCCCTTAAATTGTTAATTACATGTGAAATCGACGAAAATTCGGGTGAAATTCGTGAAAAAATGATGAAACGACATCAGTGAAAAAGGGTGGAATCGGTGAAAATGAGTAAAGTCGGTGTAAAATGTGAAATCGATGAAGTTTTGTGAAACCGATAAATTAAATCCATGAAATCATTGAAAACATATGAAATCGATGAAAATTTGGGTGAAATTGGTGAACATTACACTAACAAAGTTGGTGAAAACACGGGTGAAACCGATAAGAAAGAGCCCCCCATGAAATTGATAATTACATAAGAAATCAATGAAAATTCAGGTGAAATTCGTAAAAAAAGAATGAAACCGGAGAAACAACATCAGTGAAAAGGGTGAAATCGGTGAAAAATGAATAAAGTCGGTGAAAACTGGTAAAATCTGTGAAAACACGTGAAATCAATTAAATTTCAGGTGAAATTGGTGAAAATCAATGCAAAAAATTTGCGAAATAGGTGAAAATGGGTTAAACTTTTAAAAATTAGTGAATACAGTAAAATAAAAGTTTAACCGATAAAAACAAGATCGAACTGATAGAAAAATGATTAAAACAGAAAAAAAAACCAAAAGGTTAATTAGCTCTATTTTATGACATAATAAAATGAATTTTAGTCTAATTTATAAAAATTAACCATTAAATTAACTAGACACGTACAACAATATAAAACAAAAGGAAGTTATATAAGGTAACTTTCACCTACCAGCGGCAATGTGAGCATTAACCAACTCAACATATTCAGAAATAGAAGCAGGAAGAATACGATCAAGAAGATCATTGTGGTCTGAAGCTTCCGCTGCATATACTGCAGATTTTGTGCCCATAGTCATTGCAGCATCTGAGCCCTTTATCTGATTGATTATTTAAAAATTGCATTACATTAGTCGCTTCTTTACAGCTGTTCAGTACTTCTTCGAAAATCAAAATAGCAATTATGTAGCCTAATTCAGCAACATAGAACCGCATTTATCCATTCTAAAGGTAAACAATTCACCAACTTATTAGAAAATATTAAGAACCTGTCCAAAACAATAAATCTACAAGTAATGAAAACAATGAGGCTTTACTAAATCAGAAAATTGGTTGTATAATTTTCTAGATGAGTCGGATGTAAAGTTACTTTATTTTTTCATCAACCAAATCAGGGGTTAATGTTCCTTATATTCCTTTTAGTTAAAAAGAGAACAGAGAGTGACTTTCATCAACAATCATTTCACAAACCAGTAAGATTAACTGACATACAGGTAACGATAGAGTAAAAACATGCCGAGGAGCCTTACGTTTGAACAGCAATTTTAGCAACTAAAAGATAGAGAATAAATGATTTATAGAAGGAAGCATCACCTTAACCAGCTTTTCAGTTACAACTGAAAGAAAGGGGAAGGAATTGATAAGTGCTAAAAAACATACAAAATGGAACTGTGCATCATAAATAGGATCCCCCTCTATGACCACTACGATTGCTTATTAAGCCTGAAAGAAATATTTCACTATAGAACCCACCATTCATTAGAGGAATGATCCATCAATATGTCACGTTGTTTTGAAGTCATATTGATTACAGATGAGAAGTTATACAAACATCAGATCAGAAGAGAGACTAGGAAGAACTAAATATCAGTTAATCATAAACTGTGTCATTAAGGTAATTCTTTACAGTAACTTCATTCCATGGCCATAAAGACATCAATAACAACAGTTCAATGAACGAAGTATCAACACTATACCTAATGAATGAGGCCAGACTTTAGCGGTTTTACTAATAAGCAACAGTTAAAAAGCAAAATAAGATTGTGACAATGAAGTAACATCTTCAGTTATGAATATTAGCCAAGTGCTTATGAGATATGATCATCTATCACTGCAATAGGTCTGACAATATGAGTCTGGGCAATCACATTTCAAAGGCTGAAACTCAAAGTTCTCATAATGCCATGAAAGATGGGAAGAGGCTCTCCACTATATTATAGAAATGACCTGAAATGAACTAAAGAATACACTTTTGATATCACAAAGTGTTGGAAAAGCTCACTAACTCTATCAAATATCAATTGCCAGTTCTAACACGAATAAGCTCCCAGATCAATTGCTGCAAGTGCATATACGATAGTTGAAATGACTTGATAGAACATATATAAAAGTAGGTTAGGTAGTAAAATACTAAGATTGAAAAATCAATATCAAAAGTATGTCTCACAAATCTAAAGTAAGTTCTACTTACATAGATAACAGATTTAAAAGTAACGAAAAAATTGTAAAGAATAGCATGTGAATGCATTTCAATCTAGTAATATGAAATATTTCATAGTCAAATCTTTAAAAGAATCATAAAAAATCACATAACAAAGTGTAACAGTGGATATTAATATCATGTGAGAATATAAATATGGAAATTTCCTAGACACTAATCAAAGAGGCCAAGCTGAAGTCTTGGTCCGTGAGATTAAGCAGTCTTATGTTTCCCTTGTGAGAACATACATATCTTCCTAGGCACTAATCAAAGAGGCCAAGCTGAAGTCTTGGTCGGTGAGATTAAGCATGATTTTATGCTTCCATTTCTTCAAGCAACATAGGACATCATAATCTAAATTGAGCAGTTTTATTTATATAATATAAGTACTGCATGGTACTGCCTCATCGGTTGAAGAGTTTTTTAATTAGATCATACATAAAATAAAATATTATTCGACCATGTAACAGACGGTATGTGAATTAATGATTTCCTCAGCAGAGGTAACCATTATGGCCTGTTTTAAGATAAGAAGAAATAGTCAAAGAAACACTCAAATTGAGTTTTAAGCAGAAAATGAATTATGTAAAATTCGTATTGGAACAGCCATTGGTGCATTTGGCAGCTGAGAGTCAGAGACTTTGGAATGTGAAGTTATCACCAGATCTCATGAATTAATTCTTCCTAGATATAGAAACATCGACGAGTTAAAGATAACTTTTGGCTCATTATTGTTATTAGCACATTAAGAGACTACATGATTATAAACTAAAAGACCTTACAGAAAATTTTGTTGCTTTCACAAGTGAGCAATGTTGGAGAAAAACAACTTAAAACTTTCAAATTAGTTTACCGCGGCAGGTAAAACTGTCACATTGTCTGATAATCTTACTGAAAAAATGGAAATGTATTCTACACTAATTGTTCAAGGCACCTATTATTTGCTTCAAATATGCAATCAACAATTCAGGCGTTCAAATTTCACATCAATACTAGATCAATGGATATTATTGGTCAACAAGTTGCATGAAAGGTATGACATAATTGTTTCATTTTCTGATCAGAATTCCCTTTTTTTGGGGTGTTGGGGGGAGTTGGAGATTTGTCGACATATAACCAATCTTCGCATAATACAACCATATAATCACGTGTAAACTGATTACTATTCATAAATGATAAAAAAAGGCTCAATCACTTGTTTAGCTGCAGGAAACCCTTCTAGCAGACATTGTGGTCCAGGGAGATGAAGGCGAACTGTATATAGAGATGGAAGTTATCTGACTAACCCACATTTAGTATTTTCAAGGATCAAAAACTAAAGAGAGATGGCAACATAAGAGGTATCCACATAGACTTAAGGGAGATGGCGATATAGGAGGTATTATATTTCCTTTAAGTGCTCCAGCCAAGTGTTAGGAAAACAAGAATGGAGAAACACATCACTGAAAGCCGGAAAAATGCTAAGTAAATGCCTCATAAATAAGTTGATGACATGAAAATCTCCTTGAGTTCAGCCATGGAGTTCCAGCATAAGGGATTACTAAGCTATGTTTGGTTGTTGGATTTTAGAGTGTAAAATGACGAGGAAAATGAACAAAAGACAAAGCCTTGTGTTCTATCATTTGATGCACAAAAACCATATTTTTAGATTTTTAGTTTGCTAACTTAGTTTGAATGTTTATTCGCTAACTTCATTGCAAGTGAAGTTGGGCAAAATTGTAAATTCATCCATCTCTTCTGCATAACTTGTATTTCAACCTAAAATGTTCAGGGAACTTACAAAGACGGTCCCAATTTGTGCTCTTCGGTTTTTTTGTGCAATCGAACCGAACACAGTACAGGTTATTGAACTATCGGACCGAACTAATTACCAAAAATCGGCTCAGTATGGTACGGTTAGGTAATATCAAAACACAGACCCTAACCAAAAGAAAAAATGGTATAGAACTAAAAGATTCAGTTACATGAGGCTCCATAAGAGGAATTTACTGGGTTAAACTCAGATGCAACAGAAATGGAAGAACAGAAAAATGGATGCAGTAAAGTTACCATACGAACAAAGAAACTAAAGAACTAAAAGGTTGAATTACCTGAGGCTCTGTAGGGGGAATTTACTGGCTAGAACACAATATGCTGCCTTTCGTACTGGCTCACTCACATCAAGAGTGCAATCAATCATCACCGATAAAGTTGCACTAGAGGGAGGCAAAGACAACACAGTTGCCTTACGAACATCCTGCACATTTTGGAATGGTCAAGACTAATAAAATGGATTCATATACATCATAAGTAGTAAATTTGTACAGCAGTTTTGATAATGCGGCAAATAAAAGTATCAAAGAAAGTACTGAAGAAATTGCTTTGTATTTAAATAATCCAATTAAAATAGTCTGACTAAAGTCCAGAATGTACAGACTACAGAGAAGTTCTTGATCTGCCAAAATAACAGCCAAAACAATGGAAACTCACGGCATTTTGCTCCAAAGGAAGTTTCTGAAGGAACAATTCAAGAATGTCTGCATTCTCTGAATCATTTGTGAAGCGTGAAAGAGCCCTGATTGCAGATGTCCGAATTGCAGCGACTTTGTCGCCTGCTCGTATCTTCAAGAATTCTATCACCTCATCCCAGAGTTCATTGCTCACTTCTGCATCATCTGGCAACCGCATAATGACCTAGAAAAGTATAAAAATTCAACGTTACAAACTTTCAGGATAAATGAAGGTCTTATCTGAACCAAGTCCGATGAGCTGAGATATGATAAGCAAATAACCTACTTGGCAAACATCCCAAATAAATGATCTTCATAAGAAACAAGAATTTGCAGTAATTCTATGTTTGGAGTGTACCAGTAAGCCAAAAAGCATATCAAAATGGAAAGTGAAAAATTGCAGTTCAAATGACAAAGATATCGATAATGATACTCCCTTTTATCAAAGAAGAATTTCTCAATCTCACATCAGAAACTAAACTCAGTAAATATGAAATCCAGCACATGAAAGAATAACCTCAACTCAACTCCAGCAACTCTATTACGTAGCAGATGATATAATTGAACAATTTTGTAAACCAACATGGTGAAAATGAACTTAAAACTCAGAAATTTCAATACTTGAAAAATTCAGTTACCTCAGAAACGATCTGGCAAGCCCTAAACCTCGCAGTCTTGTTATCCGCAGCAGCAGCCACAAGCAGAAATTTCAGGAAATTCTCCAAAAATTCATCATCTTCTGCGCTTCTCGAGCAAGCAAAAATTGAAGCGAATTTGATTATACGCTCGGCTGAGGCCGTTCGTCGGTGAAAATTAAAAAGAGGGGTTAGGGTTTTGCAAAACGCCGCGCAGAATTCGACTGGGGATGGCGTCGAGAAGCGAAGGGCGGTGAGTTCCTTGAGCTTACGGATGTGTGTTGCGTGTGAAGATCGAACGTCGTCCAAAACCCTAGCGATTTTGAAGGATAATTCCCTCCGCTGCTGCTCCAGTTCTTCAGTTGCGATTGCCATTTTTGAGATTTTTGTGTAAACTGATGATAATTAGTAGTTGAACATTTTTCAGTTTAATGTAAACTTGGATTTTTTTTTTTTTTTTTTTTTTTTTTTGAAATTTGAAATGGTTTCTTGGATTTTGAAGCGGGAAAAGTAAGTCTGTTTGGTTTCTAACTTTGTTTTGGACTCGAACCATAGCTTGCCATGTGGTGATGTACGAGATGGTGAACGAACCCTCCAAATGCGTAAAATACCTAAAATACCCTCTCCTTTTTTTTAGAAAAAATCATCTTCGTTGACCTTCACGGGTGCACTTTTGAGATATGTTTAATTGTGGGATAAAATACTCAATGAATTGATGCAAATATTGTTTGGACTTTAGATGTACGTGCTTCTGGATATTATTTTGTATAATCGATATTATAGGAAAATTAATACGCTTAAGATCTGGTAATATGCACATCTTCAATTGGATATTGGAATTTGTTCTTGAAATTACGTGGAAGCAGATTTCTGTCGAAAACTAATTTCTAAAAATAACTGGAAAAAAAATACGAAGTAGGTTTCCGACGAAACTAATTTTGGACCATATTCAAGCAGCAAAATTAAAAAAGTAGAAAAGCTCTTTATCTTTGCTGGGTGAAGCTTTCTTCATCGGTGAAAACGACGATGTGTAAGGTGTCTAAAATTGAGAGAGTGAGGGGTGATGTGGTTTAGACATTGTTCTTAAAACCGGACCGGACCGGACCGGCCGGTTCGCCCGGTTTAACCGCTAACCGGTATCCAGTCCGGTCCGATTTACCCCTAAAAACCATCACTTAAATAAACCAGTTTGAACCGGTCCAAAACCAGTAAAACTGGTGAACCGTCGGTTCTAGTGAACCAGCGGTTCACTTAAAAATAAAAAAAAAAAAATTGAACGGCTTAAGGGAGTTAGGGCACGCTTTTTTCCAATCTGAAAATCAGAAGCCGCTATCTTCTCCTTCTTCTTGCTTTTTTTTCTTCATGCTCAAATCTGAAAATCAGAAATCAAAGAGCCGCTCTCTTCTTCTTCTTCTTGCTTCTTTTTCTTCTTGCTCATCTTCATATATATTCAAGGGTTGAAAATTAGAAATCAAAGTTTGAAGTTGAACCCAACTTTGGAGGTTTCTTTGTCTCCATAAGATCTGAAATTGGAGAACTTTCCACGGTTTTTTTAAAGGTAAACTCATACATGTTATGTTCTTATATATGCGTGGAATATTGTTCATATGAAATTCATAATTTAGTATGTACTGACTATTATACTAAACTTAGTATGTTCTGTTCTTATAGACATTAAGTTCTGTTCGTATATACTAAATTAATGTAGTAAAATATATGTACTGATCATTATACTAATTTAATACTAAATTAATTTAGTATATGTAGTAAAATATATGTTCTGTTCGTATATACTAAAGTAATGTATGTTCATATGGAATGTTTATATAAGAACAGGGCATTTAATACTAAATTAATGCATGTTCATATGGAATGTTTATATAAGAACAGGACATTTAATACTAAATTAATGTATGTTCATATGGAATGTTTATATAAGAACAGGACATTTAATAGTTCATATGGAATAATAGTCTGTACATATATATAAGAACAGGACATTTAATAGTTCATATGGAATAATAGTCAGTACATACATTAATTTAGTATAATGTTCACTTTAGTATAATGTAGGTGATAAAGTCTGTACATACATTAATTTAGTATAATGTTCACTTTAGTATAATTGTGCCTTGCCTCTCAAATACCGGTTAATTTAGTATATATATAATTATTAAATTATAATTACGTCATACCGGTTATTCCGATCGAACCAGTGGTCAAATCGGTTCGACCAACAAAACCAGTAACCAGTTGAGATACCGGTTCTGTCTCCGGTCCGGTTTTGAAAACACTGGGTTTAGAGTTAATTTGGAAAGGATTAAGAATGGGAGAGAAATTGAAAGAGATGAAAGGATAAGCGTAAAATGGAAATAATGTATAATGGTAATGGGCATTTTAGTCATAATAGTTTTAACATGGTTCTTTGTTGGGTACATGAGCACGTCCGGTACACCATTTTTAGGCAAAATAATATGGTGACTCTCGAACGTATGAGAGTCATCAGAGAATGTCCCTTTTCTTTTTTTCTTTTTTTTTTCTTTTTTTTCGGAAGGTTTGGTTTCAACTTTAAACTGAATGTGAATCCAACATCTTACTTGGGTAATACGCAAGGGTTAGCATTTGGATCGAAGTTCGGTTCTGGCCGGTTTGGTCCTCAAACTTTATGGGCTGTTAATTTGACTGAAATTTTTGGTCCGTTTCGATACAAAAATCGTACGATCCGGTTCAATTTCGGTTCTATACCACAAAATTTAACGGTTTGGTCCAATTCAATCCAATTCGATCCAAAAAACAATCAAATTTTCCGGTTCAGTCTAAAAAAATAAACAATCAATCAGTCCATTGTTCGATCATAATTAGGGTGAGCATTCGGTCCGAAACGGTTTGAACCGAATTTTCGATTCCTAGTTGGTTCGATCCTGAAAATTCATGGACCAAATATTCTGTTTGGTAATAAGTCATGTTCGGTTCGTGTTTTCCCGAACTGTGCTCAATCCTAGTAATATAAATAAGGTAATATCATTATTTAAAAAAAATCATCTCATATTAAGTATTATAGAAAAGAAAAAAAAACTATGGTTATGGCCGTTCTACAATTAGCCCAATTATCCCTAGCTTGAAAGTGTCTATAATACAATATCGTTTTCAGGCTCTAACCACACCTTAAATTTTCAATAATTTTCTTTCTATAATACTATATTTTTTGTAGGGTTTATGAGATTAAGTTGGATTAGATTGGAGCCGAATTGAAGGCCATATTAAAAATACGTTTGGTAGATTTGGTTGAGTCATATTACATTAAAACAATCTATCGTAATACTATGTTTTATCAAGTTATGAGTTTAGGCATATATTAATATATTTTCAGAGATTTGAGAAGAATGTACGATATTTAATGATATGTTAAAAAGAAAATATGTAAATTTGAGGTTATAAGTGACATTTTATCTAATCCATATTCACCCGGATTAACTAATCCACCCATGCCTGGGTGGATTATAATCTAGACTTAATATCGGGTCGTAAGGATTTAATCTATTTGACCCGGTATTAGACAATCAAACCAAACGTCATATTAACCTATATTAAGTCATATAATTGTTGGGATTCGGTAAGAAAAACAGCCCTAGGCACAGCGGAATATAAAAAATTTCTAGGGCCTCTTAAAGAATCTTGCCAGGATATTCTCTAGTTGTATATATATAAATATAAATAAATGACAGTATAAGTTTTCTCGTTTATACCTGTCTCCTTGCAAATCCTAGGCTAGCAATATGAACTCTGAATTCTGACCCCGGTTGATCGACCCACACCTTTTTGTAGCGCCCCACGTGTTGCGCCTCTACGAGTTGATACACCACAATATCACGAAAATTAATATACCTAATCGACTAGAACATAGGCTATATTAATATCTAGGTTTTGGGAACGATTTGGGAACAAAAACGAAGACGAAAAAATTCTTCCACTGGAAGAACTGGTTCGGCCGATCTGGTAGGGAGAGGGAGAGAAGTTTTTGCTTTGCTCAATTTTTGCTTAAGGAGTTGTGTGAAAAATAACTAGAAGAAAGCTATTTATAGTTTTCTTTCTATCCTAGTCCTATTAGGACTAGGTCTTCTCTCTCCTACATGGGCCATGGCCTTCTTTAATTAGAAGACTAAGTCTTCTAATTAATTCATGGCCCATATTAATTAATCTTTCAGGGCTTTATTTAATCTCCCAATTAAATAGCCCAATTAATTAAATCATCTCCCAATTAATTAATTAAACTCCAAGTCTAATTAAATTAATTATTCCATTAATTAATTAAATCCTAATTAATTAATTTACTCATAAATTAAATTCCAATTTAATTTATAATCTTGATCCAATTCCAATTGGATCCATTTTCGTTCCATATGGGTCGACCCAGTCGACCCACCCATTTAATCGACCCAGTCGATTTTGACCCAGTCGACCCAGTCGACTGGTTCGTTCCTGTTTCCTCGCTTTCGCTACTTGTGTATTGTGTATGCCCCCGTAGGTTCACCACATAATTGGCCGTGGGTTGTAATTTAAATATTATTTAATTACTCGAGCAGTTAATACTCTAAATTAATCGAACACTCTGTCGATTAATCATTCCAAAATTAGGACCCCTGCTAATTTGGGAATTCTCCCACACTCCACGGTCGATGTCCAGTCACAAGCCCATGGAGCCCAATCACTGGTGAATTAATTCAGTGAACCTTTTATCATTTACAATTTCCATATACGACAAAATCTCTCCATCGATCAATCTCCCAGTCGAGACTTAAGGGTATGGTCTTTTATCGGATTCCCTTTTCTTTTGTCTTGACCTTATGTACTCTGGTCTCGAAATAAATTCTCTTTGACTTAATCTTTATGAGCTACTTACATAAAGTCGTCAGATACCTTGGCCAAGGATTTTTACCAGAATTAATTTCTCACAGAAATCCATAGGAGAATTTCCCAACCTATCAAGTCGGGTCAATGGATCCTTTGTTGATGATATGAATCTGCATACGAGTTCCTCTATACCCAACATGAGTCCACAGAGACTTTCTGGTTATCCCCAGTCAGTCGGAACTCATATCAAAGTATAGATGTTCTCGCACCAGATAAACCCTATCATCTCAAGTTGTTAGGGATCGTTCCTCGTATACTATTGTAAATTGGAATAACTTCAACCCCGATATGCGACTACCGCTTCCATGGTGAGTTATTTCCTAATTGGGGTATTCAGTGCACTTGCCATCCCAGCAAGCCACCCACTTATGTGTATCGACTATCCCAGTCACGCTCGTGGACCCCAGCGTCCTCCAGTTCATCGGAGAATACACAACAGTGAGAGTCTAGCCGAATCCAACGATGTCCTATCTCGATTGGATTCTACGACTCTTGAATATGTTCTAGATCACGGCCTTAGAGATCAGTCCACGGGTTGTCCCATAGCCCTGTGATCTAAGGACTTCTATCCTTATGCGTAGACAAATATTACATAAGATAAAGTTGACCATTTAATAAAAGTGCATTTATTAATCTAAATTGAATAGTTCCTCATTAATTACAATTAATGCTAGCCATACAGCTGGCTTGCAGGACACTATTTCTATCAATCTCCCACTTGTCCTAAAGCCAGTCTTTTATGTTCTTGAGTCCCATCTTATGCAGATGTTTCTCAAATGCCTTTTGAGGCAGAGGCTTCGTTAGCGGGTCCGCCGTATTATCTTCTGAGTCGACACGTTCCATCTTAATGTCTCCTCTACCAATGATATCTCTTATCACGTGGTATCGTCTCTGTACGTGCTTGGATTTCTGATGAGATCTCGGCTCCTTTGCTTGCGCTATTGCCCCATTATTATCGCAGAAGATAGTAATGGGCTCAGCAATGCTAGGTATCACATCCAATTCCTGGATGAAGTTCCTCATCCAAACACCTTCCTTTGCTGCGTCACTCGCGGCAATGTATTCTGCTTCAGTGGTTGAATCCGCGGTTGTTTCCTGCTTGGAGCTCTTCCAGCTAACCGCACCACCATTGAGGCAGAAAACGTATCCTGATGTCGACTTGAAGTCGTCTACATCACATTGGAAGCTTGAGTCTGTATAGCCTTCCAATTTCAATTCTCCTCCACCGTATACCAAGAACAATTCCTTAGTCCTTCTCAGGTACTTCAGAATTGCTTTTACGGCTATCCAGTGCTGCTCACCTGGATCAGACTGGTAGCGACTTGTAACGCTTAAAGCGTACGCTACGTCTGGTCTCGTACATAGCATACCATACATTATGCTTCCTATCGCGGATGCATATGGTACTCGAGACATATTGCTTCTCTCCTCAGGCGTCTTTGGGGCCATAGACTTGGAGAGTGCAATTGCATGTCTCATTGGAAGCAATCCTCTCTTGGATTCTTCCATACTAAATCTTTTCAAGATTTTATCTATGTACTGGGATTGGGAGAGGCCCAGCAGTCCTTTTGATCTATCTCGGTAGATCCTTATACCTAGTACAAATGATGCTTCTCCCATATCCTTCATCGAGAATTGTGTAGACAACCATGCTTTAGTTTCAGACAATGCTTTTACATTGTTTCCAATGAGAAGAATGTCGTCAACGTAAAGCACCAAAAATTCAACTGTACTCCCACTGATCTTCTTGTACACGCAAGGTTCGAACATGTTCTTGATGAATCCAAAAGTTTGGATTGTCTCATCAAAACGAATGTTCCAACTTCGGGAAGCTTGCTTCAGTCCATAAATGGACCTCTGGAGTTTGCACACCTTGTGTTCATCTCCTTTGGATGCATATCCTTTTGGTTGCTCCATGTAGATCTCCTTATCAATGTCTCCATTGAGAAAGGCAGTCTTTACATCCATTTGCCATATCTCGTAGTTATACCACGCAGCTATGGCCAGCAAGATCCGAATGGATTTGGGCATTGCGACGGGCGAGAAGGTCTCCTCAAAGTCGATACCTGGTCTTTGAGTGTATCCTTTCGCCACTAGTCGCGCCTTGTAGGTAATCACCTCTCCGTTCACTCCAAGCTTTCGCTTATAGATCCACTTGCAACCCACGGGAGCCACTCCCACTGGTGGATCTACCAAGGCCCAGACCTTGTTTGAGTGCATGGAGTCCAGTTCGGATTCCATGGCTTCGCGCCACTTTCCCGAGTCTATGTCTATCATAGCTTCTTCGTAAGTCCTTGGGTCGGTTAGAGACTGTCCAGTCTCATGCAGCAGACCGTAGTACCTCTCGGGTTCTCTACGTTGTC
Source organism: Penstemon barbatus (assembly GCA_003313485.2). NCBI lineage: Eukaryota > Viridiplantae > Streptophyta > Magnoliopsida > Lamiales > Plantaginaceae > Penstemon > Penstemon barbatus. Next base: position 69,036,262 of record CM064879.1, on the reverse strand, counting down.
TTTCTGACCTACGAAGTATCGGTGTACTTTCTGGTGCACTTTCATGCTCTTGTTCTCCCACTGCCTGTGGTGACGGGTCAGCTCGATCGACCTCTAAGGCCTTTTCAGCTTCAGTGACCTCATCTAGTTCTACGTTATTTTCTTTCTTGTCCACCAAGAAATCCTTCTCCAAGAAGTGAGCGTTCCTCGAGACAAACGTTGTTTGTCTTGTAGGATCGTAGAACTCGTATCCTATTGAGTTTTCCGGATACCCCACAAATTTGCACAAAGTGGATTTTGTTTCCAATTTATCTCCCACTAGCTTTTTAACGTAAGCGGGAGATCCCCATATGCGCATGAGTGCGTATGAGGGTGCCTTGCCAAACCATAGTTCGTATGGTGTCTTTTCTACGGATTTCGAAGGTACCATATTCAGTATCTTCGTTGCCGTGAGGAGGGCATGTCCCCAAAATGAAAGAGGTAAGTCAGTGGCACTCATCATGGATCGAACCATGTCCATCAAGGTTCGATTCCTTCTCTCTGCTACTCCATTTAATTGGGGTGTTGCAGGAGGAGTCCACTGCGATAATATTCCATGCTCTACAAGATAATTCAGAAATTCGTTACTAAGAAATTCTCCACCTCGGTCAGAACGAAGAGCCTTTATCGTATGACCAAGTTGATTCTCTACTTCCATCTTGAATTCTTTGAATTGCTCAAAGGCTTCAGACTTGTGTTTCAACAAGAACACATATCCATAACAACTAAAGTCGTCAGTGAAAGTGATGAAGTAGTCATAGCCCCCTCGGGCGCTTTTTCTTAGTGGTCCACATACGTCAGTATGTATTAAGTCCAATGTTTGCTTGGCTCGCTCAGGGTTTCCCTTAAACGGCAACTTAGCCATTTTACCCTTCAAACATGGTTCACATGTTGGCATTTCATCAATGCGATTGATTTCAATCGCGCCAGATGATGCTAACTTTTGAATCCTTGACTTAGATATATGTCCAAGTCTAGCGTGCCATAATTGGGCAGATATTTCATTATCTTGTTTCCTTTTGTTTTGTTGTACGTGCATGACTTAACTTAGGTGGTTTTATGATGTAAAGTCAATAATTCAATGTACCAAATGAAAAACAAAAACAGGAGCTTTTATTAAAATCAACATTATTCAAAAATATGAATAAAAAGTTTCTCATTAAAAACTAGGTACATAAATGAAAGTTTCCTAATGACTTTATCAAACCACCTAAATCTACTTTTGCCTACGGCCTTGGTAGCAGCTCCAGCTCCATTGCCTTTATTCAAGGATCCAATCCTCAGGCTCCAGTTTCTTTAATGCTCCCATCACCTACAAGGATGAGAACTCCAGTCAGTGTCTAACACCAAAAATGCACAGTTAATTGTAAAATTAACTTTAACAAGGAATATACCTGTTCGAACTCTCCATAGGTTCGAATTTAATCCTTTCCTTTGACCTTGTGCAGTAAGGAGCTCTGGTTTCCATTTGTCTTGGTTTTGAACGCCGCCCAGTCTTTTCGCCAACCCTTGCTTTCTTTCCAAAAGAAGCTTCGTGTTCCTCGAGCATTTGCCGCAGGACATGCACAGTGATCTCTCGCCTCTGGAGATTCAAGTCCGCGATAAATCGGTCATATGATCTAGGAAGAGATTGTAGAATAATATCCACTCGGAAATCATTGTCCATCACGACACCCATATCATCGAGTTCAGACAGAAGTCGAATCATCTTGTGTACGTGGATTCCGACAGGAGTTTCCCTTCTCTTTCTTGCTTGCAAGAGTTCCCTCGTGATCGCGAATCTGCGACGACCATCTCTAATCCCATAAAGGAATTTGAGATTCGAGAGAATCTCTTTCGCGGATGCCATATGCTCATGTTGCAAACGCAGATCAAGTGACATATATTCCAACATGTATTCACGAGCTAAGCCATCATCCAGTTTCCATTTGGTGATGCTTTTACGGAGCTCATCAGGAACGTCATGTGAAATAGTAATGGGTGGTGGCACAGACAAAACATAGGATATGTTTTCAGCTTCAAATAATCCATTCAAATGATGCGTCCAGAAATGCAAGTTGGGTCCAGTTAAAATATTACGTTCAAGTGATGAGATGGACAAATCTCTAAGTGCTCTAAGCTCTTTTGACATCATATCTATAAAACGACGATAGAAGAAATAAATACGCGAAAGATTAATTTAAAATGCACAATTTACAAACATGGATTTTATTTGCAAATTTCTCCCACTATTTTAATCAAAATCTTATGCCCCCACATAAGTTTCGGGAATTTAAAATATCCTAGCGGGCTTAAGGCCCAAATGCAATCTCCTAGTACCCACGACTCGTTGGCCATACTATTTGATCCACTTGGTGGTCGACTACGTCAACGGTTAACCATCGCAGCTAACCCTTAAGTTCATTTAGCCTCGTTTTTCGATATGGACCCACGACTCGTGAGACATCCATATTTACTAGCGTTAAATCATGTCCAATACTCGTGAAGAGAAATAGTTCAATTCTAGACGCCCCACGACTCGTGAGACAGCGCCTAAAACCTTGCTATCCCCTCCCTTGGCACTAAACTCGTGCATCGAGGCAATAGACATATTATCTTCCTATAGCTCGACCCACGACTCGTGAGACATCGAGATATATTCGTACAATATGCCTAAGACCTAGTAATTGGATAGGCTCGGACCATAGACACTATTCATATGCGCCCGTTATTCGATTTAATATTCTAATTGAATTTTAAGTTCAATTGGAGGTTTCTAAGTGTGCGAGGTCTCATCAGATTATGCTTATCTTGTTTACGTTTTCTATCCTAAGCATGCATCTCATACATCAAAGAATAATGTGCGAAAAAGCAAACATTCATCACCTAGCAAGATATGATTGGTCGATTGCCCATCCTATGCGACCCATCACGAGCCATGTGATGAATCAATTGGTCAGTCTAGGGTGAAAATTAAATGTCCTAACTATTACAATTTTAAACCCATACATCATGGGCCTTCTTGTAATATCCAGCTTGATTGGGCCTCCATGTAATGAATAGGGCCTCCATGTCCTCCAAGGTAAATGGGCCTCCATGTGGATCTCCAAGTCTTCATGAGGTCTTCTCGGCTCCAAGCCTAATCTAAGTCTAACTTATAAAAAATAAATGGTCCTATTCTATTACATTTGTTTGCGCAAGCAAGGGCACCAATCAGGCCCATTTAATTACAACCCAAAATTAAATAAACCAAAAACTACACAGGGCTTAAGGGCAAAATCGACCAATCCACATATTCACTCAAGAACATGCATAAATTCACATAAGGGCAAAAATGTAAATTTACCGGCTCCATTAATTTTAATTCATAAAATTTATCCAAGTTAATTAATTTTGAATTAACAATTAACCTCTAAGATTAATTAGCTCTTACTTGAGCTCCAAGTAATCTACAAATCCTATCTTGATTAAGATTGGTTAATTAAGGTAATCTAAATCTCTAAGATTCTTTACCTTATCCAAAACTCTAAGTTTCCCAATATTCCCAAATCTCCAAGATTCTCAAGATAATCCTATTTTGTTTAGATTAGTTTAATTAAGGTAGTGTTTAACTCTAACAAGATAACTACCTTATCCCAAAACTCCAAGTTTCCTAATCTTCCCAAAATTCTAAATTTCCAGAATTTTTCAAAATAGGCAGGATTAGAGTCCAACCCAAACATGACCAGTCGAAGCTAATCAGGAGTTGCCACGTAGGACAACCCACGCGCGACCACCAAGGCGGCGCGTGAGCTGCCTGCGGCAGCAGCCGCTGCACGCGGCTGCGTGCGGCAGCGAGCAGCCGCGCACAGCAGCGCGCAAACAGCAGCCTGAAGGTTGCTGCTGCGCGCAGCGTGTGCGGCTAGCGTGCTGCCAGCACGCTGCCGTTGGCAGCGGCTTGCGGTGGCCGCCCAGCCGCGGTGCGCTGCCGCGCACCGCCGCGTGCCACCGCGAGTCGGATCTAATAAAAAAAAAAATTTTTTTTTTTTGTTTCTTCGATTACCCACAGATTTAATTCAACAAACCCAGTCAATTAAATCATAATTCAAAATAACATCAACATGATAAAATTTTTCGAATCCATAATTAAACATTAACTCCAAGTTAATAATAAAGTCCTAAAACATGCAAAGTTATAGAACTAGCCACATAAATCAAACATATGATTTAATAAACACAGAATTCGCAAATTCATATATATACAAAGCCTAGAGTTGGCTCTGATACCACTGTTGGGATTCGGTAAGAAAAACAGCCCTAGGCACAGCGGAATATAAAAAATTTCTAGGGCCTCTTAAAGAATCTTGCCAGGATATTCTCTAGTTGTATATATATAAATATAAATAAATGACAGTATAAGTTTTCTCGTTTATACATGTCTCCTTGCAAATCCTAGGCTAGCAATATGAACTCTGAATTCTGACCCCGGTTGATCGACCCACACCTTTTTGTAGCGCCCCACGTGTTGCGCCTCTACGAGTTGATACACCACAATATCACGAAAATTAATATACCTAATCGACTAGAACATAGGCTATATTAATATCTAGGTTTTGGGAACGATTTGGGAACAAAAACGAAGACGAAAAAATTCTTCCACTGGAAGAACTGGTTCGGCCGATCTGGTAGGGAGAGGGAGAGAAGTTTTTGCTTTGCTCAATTTTTGCTTAAGGAGTTGTGTGAAAAATAACTAGAAGAAAGCTATTTATAGTTTTCTTTCTATCCTAGTCCTATTAGGACTAGGTCTTCTCTCTCCTACATGGGCCATGGCCTTCTTTAATTAGAAGACTAAGTCTTCTAATTAATTCATGGCCCATATTAATTAATCTTTCAGGGCTTTATTTAATCTCCCAATTAAATAGCCCAATTAATTAAATCATCTCCCAATTAATTAATTAAACTCCAAGTCTAATTAAATTAATTATTCCATTAATTAATTAAATCCTAATTAATTAATTTACTCATAAATTAAATTCCAATTTAATTTATAATCTTGATCCAATTCCAATTGGATCCATTTTCGTTCCATATGGGTCGACCCAGTCGACCCACCCATTTAATCGACCCAGTCGATTTTGACCCAGTCGACTCAGTCGACTGGTTCGTTCCTGTTTCCTCGCTTTCGCTACTTGTGTATTGTGTATGCCCCCGTAGGTTCACCACATAATTGGCCGTGGGTTGTAATTTAAATATTATTTAATTACTCGAGCAGTTAATACTCTAAATTAATCGAACACTCTGTCGATTAATCATTCCAAAATTAGGACCCCTGCTAATTTGGGAATTCTCCCACACTCCACGGTCGATGTCCAGTCACAAGCCCATGGAGCCCAATCACTGGTGAATTAATTCAGTGAACCTTTTATCATTTACAATTTCCATATACGACAAAATCTCTCCATCGATCAATCTCCCAGTCGAGACTTAAGGGTATGGTCTTTTATCGGATTCCCTTTTCTTTTATCTTGACCTTATGTACTCTGGTCTCGAAATAAATTCTCTTTGACTTAATCTTTATGAGCTACTTACATAAAGTCGTCAGATACCTTGGCCAAGGATTTTTACCAGAATTAATTTCTCACAGAAATCCATAGGAGAATTTCCCAACCTATCAAGTCGGGTCAATGGATCATTTGTTGATGATATGAATCTGCATACGAGTTCCTCTATACCCAACATGAGTCCACAGAGACTTTCTGGTTATCCCCAGTCAGTCGGAACTCATATCAAAGTATAGATGTTCTCGCACCAGATAAACCCTATCATCTCAAGTTGTTAGGGATCGTTCCTCGTATACTATTGTAAATTGGAATAACTTCAACCCCGATATGCGACTACCGCTTCCATGGTGAGTTATTTCCTAATTGGGGTATTCAGTGCACTTGCCATCCCAGCAAGCCACCCACTTATGTGTATCGACTATCCCAGTCACGCTCGTGGACCCCAGCGTCCTCCAGTTCATCGGAGAATACACAACAGTGAGAGTCTAGCCGAATCCAACGATGTCCTATCTCGATTGGATTCTTCGACTCTTGAATATGTTCTAGATCACGGCCTTAGAGATCAGTCCACGGGTTGTCCCATAGCCCTGTGATCTAAGGACTTCTATCCTTATGCGTAGACAAATATTACATAAGATAAAGTTGACCATTTAATAAAAGTGCATTTATTAATCTAAATTGAATAGTTCCTCATTAATTACAATTAATGCTAGCCATACAGCTGGCTTGCAGAGTATTAGACAATCAAACCAAACGTCATATTAACCTATATTAAGTCATATAATATGACATAATACCCCCTATTAGGTCCTACCAAACAGTATGAAGTTAGTAAAAAAAATTATTATGTAAAAAATCAATTAAAACACTTTATCACTGTGTTCCAGTTTGCACGTGCTATTTTACTCTTACTCTAATAAAGAACTGACGATAATTATATGCCGATGTTAACTTGTGGTACTGTATGAATTGAGGTCAACACATTTGGTACCATAATTTAAGAAATTGAATCACTAACGTCTACAAATCACTTATTGCAAAATTGATACAATTACTTATGTTGACTGACAATATACCCCATAACATGTCAAGTTGGTAAAATAACCCCACATCTTCTAATTTATTGACGATTTTAGTCCACATTGTTGTTCAGTTTTCAAAATTGGCTCGAATAAGACACGTGCGGACCAATTTGGAGGACAATTCTACCCCAAAACATCTCAGGTTAGCGAAATAACTCAACATCTTCAAATTCACTGACAATATTAGTCCACATTGTTGTCCAATTTCAAAATTATCTCGAATTAGACACGTGAATACCGATATGGAGATTTTACTTATTATATTTATATATTTGTTTACCTAGTTTGGTTTTATAAACAATATTAATAGATCAAATAATACTTTAATATAAATTTGACAAAAAATATATATATTTTTTTAAATTTTAAATTTATATAATAGTATTAATATAATAATATTTAATACAAAAATTAATTTATATATTATGGGGTAGAATTGTCAGTCAATGTAAGTAATGACATCAATTTTGCAATAAAACTTAACTGCCACATCATCACTTAACAATAATTTTTAACGGTGATTCCAAAAATGATTCAATTTCTTAAATTGTGGTATCAAATGTGTCGGCCTCAATTCTTATAGTACCATAAATAAAAACCAACATATATTTTGATTCCGCAAATGCAAATCTCTCGTACATAATTGTATAAGTTAGCTTACTGGATAACATGATTTATTGTGACATTTAAAAAAAAAAAAAAAGCATTAGCCTCATAGAAAAAGAAACTTGATTTTTTATTTTTTACTTAATTTTATTTAGGAGTTTGTTTGATGAATTTATAAATACAAAATATTTATGGATTTACGAAAATTATGTTAAATACTTCTTGAATAACTGATAAATAACTTACAAATTAAACTCAATTATGAATGATATATATAAAAAAAAGGTCCAATTATGATGGAGGTTGAGGAATAAAAAAAGCCCAATTTTCAACGGGGTTGAGGTTCAAGATTAATATCAGAGAATAAATAAAACCCAGTTTCTTCACATTTTCATTTCCATCATATACAATCCTTCCATCACAGCGGTTCAAGATATCACAAAAAATAAAAAATTATTCTTTCAAGTTAAATCTTTTACAATCTCTAAATCCTATCTTTCACTATAGTGCAAAATCATATGTAATGGGTAAAATAAAGTTCTTGAACCAAAATATTTATTAATGCATTATCTTAACAAACTGTATAAATGTGACCTCAAAGCCTTCTTTAAATATACGAATTTCTAGGAAATCACTTTCCATAAGAGCAATTTCTAGCAAAAGCTATCCACCTCGCCGAAAATTTGCACACTTAGGCCATCTCCAACCCGTAGGGCTATTTACAGCCCTGGGGTGTCAATCTCCACCCGGGGAATCTGCACCCCCCTGAGTATCATCTCCAACCGGTAGGGCTATCTCCTCCAACTAATTAAAAAAAAAGCCTTCCCCACTCTCACCTATATTATCTATAATAATAATAATAATAATAATAATAATAATAATAGTAGTAGTAGTACCAATAATAATAATAATAATAATAATAATTAATTTTAGAGACAATGATAATAAAATAATAATATTACATTCGGGACAAGAAAAACAACAAGGATTACATGAAAATAACAACGAAATTGCAACGATGAAGACAACATTGAAAATGCAACAATACAACAAAAGTAAACAACAAGAAAAATGCAACAATGGAAACAACAATCATTAGGCGTTGGGAAAATAATCAAAAGGGTTGTTTCCTGGATTCGATGACCCTCCTCCAAACAAGTTTTTCGCAAGTTCTTTTTGTTGTATCTGTTTCCTTTTAAGCTTAAATAAAGCTTTTGTGTCTGGAGTGAAGGTAGATGTATCCATCGTCAAAATTTTCAAATTATTCTCCTCCTCTTTCATCGCCATTAGCTCAGCGTGCCTTCGGACACGTCCTTCTTCCAACATGCGATTCACTTCGTTTGTTTCTCTCATGCTTTGGGAATATAAGTCTTAATATGTAATTTTATTTATCTATATAAGTTGTTATTTGTATCCTAGTATGTGTACAAGTATTTGGAGTAATTTAATGCAAAATTGTATTTCTACATTTTGTCTCAATTATACACTGAACATTAATGCTATATTAGAGTTTAAATAAAATTAAAATATTTCAAATCAAATTTTAAATGTGGCTAAATAAATTATTATTTCATAGACAAATATATGATTTTAAAATATTTATTTGAGTTAATTATCTAATTTTATTTGAGTTCATTTTCATTCATAATGTGTAAAATATTTATTTGAGTTAATTATCTAATTTATAAATAAATTTGGCTACAAGTTTCTATAATTTATAAATTTTAATTTGTACTAAAAGTTCAACAAAAGTGATGTAGCTCAAATGGTAAGGAAGTCATCTTTCACTATAAAGGTTTCGTGTTCAAATCCCAATTGTTACAATAATTTTTAACATTAAAAAACTAAAAAAAAAAATAAAAAAGGAAACCCATCAGGTGGCGCCAAGTGGCGCCACCTGATGAATTGTGTCTGGGACGCGCTGATTAGCGCGTCCCAGACCTGGGGCGGTGGGCTGGGCGATTTTTCGCCCAGCCCACAGACCTGGGCGGTCCATTTGGACCGCCCAGACTGCTCTCCAACCCAGGAGAGGTGGGCTAGGCCCATCTCCACCCACCCCCCTCCTGGGTTGGAGATGCCCTTAGTCCCAACTTTATCATCCTTACCGGCATGTCTCTCCGTAAAAAAGTAAACAATTAAGTTATCATTTAATTTCTTAAAAAGAATTTAAGGCTTTTCTACTGTTAGTACCACTTGTGTTAATTATTCATTAGGTCCCCCTTTAATTATCATTGGATCAAATTTATTTTTTAATCTACCATTCATTTTTTTGAAGGGTGACCTGTACAATAGGTTATCGTACTATATAAATTTAATAACTCTTTTTAAATTTTTATAAATAACTTTCCCAAAAAACCCTCAATTTATTTTTCTTTTCTATAATTTTTTATATGAGAAATATTTCAGAAAAAAAAAATTGTCGTTCTCCTTCAAGGGGTGGCAAATGGACCACCCGGATCGGATCCTTGTGGATCGGATCTCAAATGGATCGGATCCTAAATGGATCCATAATGATGGATCCGATCCAAACCGGATCCAGGTGAGAAAATTTCGGATCCACCATGGATCCAAATAGATCCATGACGGATCCAGTGGATCCGTCATAAATTTCAGTCAATTTTTGGATATTGCAATTTTGACCCTAAATTTTTGAAAAAATCAAGAATTGCAATTCAGTCCAGTATTTTAAAAAAATTGAAAATTTCCAATCCGGACCCTGATTTTTAAAATTTACACTTTTGGTCCCTCAATTTTTGGATATTGCAATTTTGACCCTAAATTTTTGAAAAATCAAGAATTGCAATTCAGTCTAGTATTTTAAGAAAATTGAAAATTTCAATTCGGCCCCTGATTTCAGAAATCCATATTTGCACTTTTGGTCCCTCAATTTTTGGATATTGCAATTTTGACCCTAAATTTTCGAAAAATCAAGAATTGCTATTGAGTCTAGTATTTTAAGAAAATTAAAAATTTCAATTCGGCCCCTTATTTCAGAAATCCATATTTGCACTTTTGGTCCCTCAATTTTTGGATATTGCAATTTTGACCCAATTTTTTTGAAAAATCAAGAATTGCAATTCAGCCAGTATTTTAAGAAAATTGAAAATTTCAATCCGGCCCCTGATTTCAGAAATCCAAATTTGCACTTTTGGTCCCTCAAATTTTGGAAATTACAATTTGGTCCCTAAATTTTTGAAAAATCTAGAATTACGATTCAGTGTATTTCTGAAGATTAAAATTTTCATTTCGGCCCCTGATTTTCAGAAATTCAAAATTTCACTTTTGGTCCCTTAATTTTCAAAAATTGCAATTTGACCCTATATTTTCAACAATTCCCAATCATGCCTTATAATTTGCTCTATGAGTTAATTCTTGTTGTTGATATCGGGATAAAATCACATAAATTGATTTGGGGCAAAATTATAATTTTTGAAAATTGAGGGACCAAAAGTGCAAATTTGGATTTCTGAAATAAGGGGCCGAATTGAAAATCTTAACTTTATGAGAATTTTGGATTGAATTGAAACTCTGGGTTTTTCGAAAATCTGAGGTCAAATGGCAATTTTTTAAAAATCAAGGGTCAAAATTGCAATATCCAAAAATTGAGGGACCAAAAGTGCAAATTTTGTTCCTGAAAATCAGGGTCCGGATTGGAAATTTTCAATTTTTTTAAAATACTGGACTGAATTGCAATTCTTGATTTTTCAAAAATTAAGGGTCAAAATTGCAATATTCAAAAATTGAGGGACCAAAAGTGCAAATTTGGATTTATGAATTCAGGGGCCGAATTGAAATTTTCAATTTTCTTAAAATACTGGACTGAATTGTAATTCTTGATTTTTCAAAAATCAAGGGTCAAAATTGCAATATCCAAAAATTGAGGGACCAAAAGTGCAAATTTTGTTCCTGAAAATCAGGGTCCGGATTGGAAATTTTCAATTTTTTTAAAATACTGGACTGAATTGCAATTCTTGATTTTTCAAAAATTTAGGGTCGAAATTGCAATATCCAAAAATTGAGGGACCAAAAGTGCAAATTTGGATTTATGAAATCAGGGGCCGAATTGAAATTTTCAATTTTCTTAAAATACTGGACTGAATTGCAATTCTTGATTTTTCAAAAATTTACGGTCAAAATTGCAATATCCAAAAATTGAGGGACCAAAAGTGCAAATTTGGATTTATGAAATCAGGGGCCGAATTGAAATTTTCAATTTTCTTAAAATACTGGACTGAATTGGAATTCTTGATTTTTCAAAAATTTAGGATCAAAATTGCAATATCCAAAAATTGAGGGACCAAAAATGCAAATTTTGTTCCTGGAAATCAGTGTCGGGATTGGAAATTTGAATTTATTAAATTCTAGGTTTTTTAAAAATTTGGGGTTAAAATTGTAATTTTCAAAAATAAGTATTAGAGAGAAAGGTTTTCACATTCCAATAATAATTTTTTTTTTTGGATTCAATAATGGATCCATTAGTGGATCCAGAGGATCCATTGATGGATCCATCACAATCCTTTACTTGTATGTGTTGATCCAATATAAATCCAGATTTTATGAGATCCGATCCAGATCCGATCCGAGTGAAAATTTAATGAATCTTTATGGATCGGATCCTTCGAATTTGAATCGGATCTGGATCAGATCCATGATCCATATTGCCACCCCTACTTCAAATCAAGGAAACGGTCAATTTCCTTCTTCCACTCTATCCCTCCGGAACCCCTCATATTTTCCGGCGCCGTTGTCCTTCGAATCAATTATTGAATGAATTGATCATAACTTTGTTTACCTGTGAGATGGAGAACTTCCTGGTGGCATTGAACATAATTCTTCCTTGATAACGCTTGTGTCACCTGTACTTCGCAACAACTTTTGAACATGAAATGATATGAATCTTCCAAGAAAGGTATATATTAATGGAGTGATTTTCACTTCAAACAAATGAGGAGCTACATACATAGTTTCGCTCCTGTTTGAGTTTAGACGCAAGGTGGGAGTCAAGAAACAAAATTATAAACATTTAGAAGATAACTTGTGTAACTGACGTGTGAAGAAATGAAATTCAGCACCAACTAGTTCTTCAAGCGTTTCTGAAGGAATATAAGGAAGATAACTCAACTGTTTTGCTCCTTTTTCCTGCATTCAGCTTCACTTCTCCTTTGTACACAGTACGGTTTATTTTTCTTTTCTATAATTTTTTATATGAGAAATATTTCAGGAAAATAAAAAACGCCGTTCTCCTTCAAATCAAGGAAACGGTCAATTTCCTTCTTCCACTCTATCCCTCCGGAACCCCTCACCGGCACCGTTGTCCTTCGAATCAATTATTGTATGAATTAATTAAGGTACTGGAGCAGCAGGATGAAATCATGGCCGAGGATGGTACCCCAGAAATCGACGGTGTCTAATGTGTTCGGGTCGAGGGCGTTCGAGCGGTATCAGAACGACCTCACTCTACTGGAAGCCGCATCGAGAAACGAGGACGGAGACAACGTGTTTGCAAGGCTGGTGAAGCATTCCATAGCGACGCTGCTCAATTCCTATGCTAGAAAAGGGTACCCATATTCTGCTTGGGAAGTCAAGACTCTGCTTATTCAAGCTCTTGTTTCCGAAAAGGCCGCTGCTTTACAAGCCCAGAAATTCATTCAAGCTAATCAAAACACATGTGTTTAAGAATTACTTCTTACTTCTTTTTGTGAGTGAAAAAATATTGGCTTCCTTTCATTTTGATTGTATGATTTTAGTGCACTTCAATTGACGCCAGTTTAACACAACGTATGTTATATTATTACCCTTGCATCTACCATAAACACAATTTAATTGGCAAGAGATCCTTTATTCACGTTTAATGAATTCATCCAACAATCATATGCTTTTGAGCTTACACATGAACATTTGCCAATTTTGATGTGGACAGAACATCTATGCTGCGTATGCTTTAATTTATCCAAGGTAAAACATTATATAGTTTCTTATTATTTGAAACATCACTTCAATTTCATTAGGATACAAACACATAATCAGCAACACACAATCCACAGTTCAATGTAAAAATTAGCTACACATTATAGATTCTTATTATACACAAGGAGAGTAATGATAAAAATAAAAAATAAAATTCAGCAACAAATAATCCACTGTTCAGTGTAAAAATTCCTTCATTGGATCGTCATGGTGGATTATATTCATCCTGAATGCTTCCATATCCTCGGGTGTGACCTATATAACGAGTGATTTAGACCAATTTCACTGGAAGAGTATATGTACAACTCAAGGCTAGTAGATGATATGGAAAATGTACGTACCTCATCATTCCATTTGACATTGTACTTACGTTTCCTTTCGTCCCTCTCCTCTCTCCTCCTTTCATTCTCCTTAAAACAAACAAGCACGAACGAAGACCAACTATTACATATTCTTTCCCATTATGAAAGATACAGAAATATTTCATCCAAGTTGAACTACGTACAACAAATAACATTTATAGTTTTACACCATTTGGTCAAAACCCAATTGCTTCAACCATTCCAGAAATAGAATGAAGCAGTTGGTGATGAAAAAATTAGACAAGAAGAGTATCACCTTTTGAAGTGCTTCAGCAAGTTTCTTCTGGTCTATAACTAAATCATCAGGTACTTCAGATCCCCAAGTTGCAAGTCTTTTCTCCTCAGCTTGTGAAGGTGCTTCTGCTTTCAAAAGTACAATTTGGAGACCGAATGCAATGTTCAGAAAGAAATTTTGCAGTAAAAAAACTTATATACAAGCATGAAAAAACAAGACGAAGATTAAAAAAATCTTTAATCTTTAGTCATAAAAAGTCCTTAAATCAATTGTTTCACCACTAGTTTTGATTTATTTAACCTTATTATTCAACTTTAACGTGCCACATAAAACAAAGATTGATCCTCGATTCTTATCCAGGTTTTCATGCTTTCATGCTTATATAATTTACATCCCAGTGTGCAAAAGCTTGTTGAATATGCAATTGAGAAATTTATATCACCAATTCCAAGGCACTCTAAGGCTACGTTAGGTTCTTGAATTTAAGTGAAGAAAGCATTAAGGAATATGTTTTTTCTTGCAATTGCATCAAATGGTATATCTCATTTTTCCTTTTGACTCACTTGAATACTTAAAAGCAAGCATTGCTCAGGTCTCTAATCTTTTGAAAAATAGCATGTACTATGTAATTTCTGCAACTAAAGCTTAACATGCATACAAAAAACCTTACCTTCACTAGCCTCTTTACGAGCAATATTAGCTCTCATAAGGTCGGATGCAGCTTCAGCAGTCTCAATACCAGCAGCACCTGTACAATAGCTTCAATAACCGTTTAAACGCAACTGGAATTCCAGAGTACACAAAATTTAGACATCAATCTCAAAATCAATATTTAAAAAAAATGGAAACCAAGTATTTTAATTACGATACCAAGTTACAAGTAAATTTAAGTTGTTAGACCCAGAAGGTCATGAAAAGTTCAACTCATGAGAAAGAGATGCACAGCTATCATTATGTGTACTAAAGAAGCAAAACTTACATAACGTGTCGGGTTTTGATTTTTCAATATCCTCCAATTTCACTTCATGAACTGCCCCGTTGCTTTCATGAGAAAGAGATGCACAGCTATCATTATGTGTACTAAAGAAGCAAAACATACATAACGGGTCGGGTTTTGATTTTTCAATAACCTCCAATTTCACTTCATGAACTGCCCCGTTGCTTTCAATATACACGCAAGAGCTGCAGAGTATGAAGTTCGTCAATTGACAGTTTATGTTTTGGAGATTTTAGTTCTTTGCAAAATTGCAGATATAAATTGCTTGAAGATGTAAGAGCTATCAGCAGACACTCAAGACAGTAACATCATTCAAGAGTCTTTTACCAACTGACATGTAAATTTGCACTAATAACTGACCTCTTTCGCAGATTGTGGCTTTAATTTTTGAAACAAGTTTATCATCTAAAAGCTTGACAAGTATTAAGTAAAAAATCAAAAATATGCTCCTACAAAAGTTCACTTACGCCATAACGCAAAGTAAAGCACATGAAAAATAATATTTGTTATATACCAAAAATGCCAATAAATCTTAAACGAATTTTAGCACTTGAGTGTCAAATATTAGAACTAACTTTGATACTTAGTTTGAACAAGCAATTTGAACACTAGAATCATAATTAATTGGTTTTATCACTCGCAAGAAACAATTAATTCAGCATATTTCACAAAATCTTAAGAGTATTATAACTATATTTAAAAATAAAAAATAGGAAAGAAATAATCTGGAGATTGCAACATATCAGCATGTAGACAGAGATGACTTGAAAATGTAGTATAAGACAAGAAGAAAACACTAAAATTTCAGGACTTGACTTCTAGAGCCTTTTAGATGCCTTTTCACCTTTGGATCGACCAAAGAACCAATAAAGTCAGATATATAACCATAGGGTGTGCCCTGCCATGGACGAAGAGCGCACAAGGAGGAAGGCCTGCACATTGTGCGTTTTCAGCTATAGCTTGCAATAAAGCACACTTCTAATAACTATGGTTCAGGCAAAATTCAACACTATTTGAGAAGTAAAAGGAAAATTCTGTTATGAAAGATTCTTCTCACCTTGGGTTGAACTTGTACACAGAATAATGATCATTGCCTTGGAGTAGTTCCTGGAGGTTTGCACTTCGAGAAGTTGAAACAAGATAGTATGAACTTAATATCGCAGAAACTGCATAGCTGGAGTCGCTAACAGCTCTCTGTTCTGCTAATAAAGACTCCTCAAGGCTTTCAACCACTAAATTGGCTTGTGATAAGGAAGTGTAAGAAAAATAAAAAAATTGTAACATCACATGCCATTCACTTGTGTGAACCTGAAACAGCATATACACAAATTGTATCTTATCACGAATACTATTCTCTATTGTAATTTGTGAGAGAGTATAGCAGCACTGGTCAACTTCAGAATGCATTAATATATACCCTGGATTACATACTTGGCATAAAAAAATTATTTCCGTCCTGAAATTATTATTCATATTTCTTCTTTGAGATGTCCACAACTCATGTATCATTTTCTAAGATGAGGAATATCCTCCTAATAAAATTAGCACACTTCTTCATTAAAATGAAAATAGAATCCTAGTAATAAAATTAATTAATAAAGTTTTGGACCTACATCTCTACCATGATTAGATGCCCAATTTCAAGCTACAATGAGGAAAGCTAGTTATAAGAATCAAACCTAATATTACTCACCAAGAAATGCTTTAGTTGCTTAAATCACAATTTTTTAGCTAAATCTACAGAGATGACCGTATAATGTAAAACATAATGCACAAGCATATGTTTGAACTCTGGTTATTCTGATATTAAATGATGGTAAATTGTTTCAAAGATATCTGTTATTAATTAAAAATTCCGAGCTTCCTTATCCCTAAATTCCTACATTATCAATTTCACTTTCTTAAATCACGGCTTCAAGCATATAGAACCCATAGATTAATTACAATAAGGCATTTCTACAAAAGAATTAAAAATTAAAAATAGCTCAGAAAGCCCTAGGCAAAACAATCAAAATTCACATATATTGATGCAGTACAAACGAATCAACAAAAGTCGAGCACTCTCTGAATGTAAGAGCAATTGATACATGTAATAGATTACATTTATGATGAGATCATGGAGTTTTTCTTCATTCAAAAAAAAAAAAAAATTACCTCCTTGAGTTACGCGAGCACCGAGCTTAGCATAAGAAGAGAGCTTCACATCGAGATCGCCTTCGACTTTCCGAGCCTCTTTTCGGAGCTCTTCCCAACCCGATTCCTGCAGCACATCCATACTCGGATGTACTCGGATCCGACCCGGTCTATTTGCTTTTATGTATGAGATAAGGTCCGAATTCGGTATTCGTTACAGTATGAATTGGGGATTTGGGGCGTGTTGCTGGATCCTTGTGCGCGCAATACTGCTTCCACAATTGTCTGTGTGCGTGTGTGTGAGACAGAGAGAGAGAGAGAGATCGGAAATTGAGCAGTGAAATATGAGACACGTCTTAGAAAGAGTGTCGATTCTTCACCTTAGAATTTTTGGTGAGCCGCGCGGAAAATTTCGTTTGAATTTTTTCCCGCTGCAACTGGTGACGCATTGCCCATAATACTAAGTGGGCCAGGCTTTGAATTCCACCAACTCATAGATAAGTTCATATAAATTAGGGCCCGTTTTGTAAGCCTACAAACTTATCCAATTGCTCGGCCCCGTGTATAAAATAAAATGGTCCAGAAATGCTTTCCTTCGAATTTGGTCGACCCGAGCACAAAGCCGTCATTAATTTACATATGTAAAATTACTAATTTAAGTTTGGAAGCATTTTTTCCACAAAATAAGAATATATAATATGAAATAAAAAAAAATTAAAACTGTCGAAATTTACGACCAATAGAATTAGTGTACTCATAAAGTAAAGTAAATCCAAGAATAAATCCAGCAGGATAGCAAATCAATGACAATCCACATTCAAATACGAAAACATCAAAATAAAAGTTTGTCGTTCAGTATTCTAAAATTAATTCTTCAGATTGCAAAACGGTTGAATTGGTGGGCTTTGGGGGCATATCACGGTCAATGTCTTTGGAATGTTCTGTTGACTCGAATGTGCTTTCAGTCGACGGTCTGGCAAATTTTTTCTTAATTTCATTATCCAAAACAAATTCCACTTTTATATGAGGTGTACACTTGCCGATGTCTGTGTATAATTTAACAAAATTCTTGTAGTCGTTGTCATTATCGATCGGTATAAGTTCACTATCTGTGCATTCAAGATTCCATTTTTCTGGTGGAACTCCCTTAACAGTGGCAACATAGAACTCCTCGTGGATTTTTTCCCGATATCTCAAGGAAAAGGCCTGAGATGTTGTGTAGGCCAAATTTAGCTCTGATGAGTCCTGGGTGAACAAATAAACCTGGGTTCCTTCTTCCTCTATTAGTGGGTCCACATCATATCTATCAGCAAAAAAATGCAGCATAGTTAGACCTCTTTATGAATACGAATTTGTACATTAAATTAACAATCCGCAAAACTTGACATAAGGATAAAAGTATAATAACCGCGTTCTGCTTTATTTTCTTTGCTTGTGTGAAGCTTTACGGCCAGTCTTGTACGTAGTTCCACCGACTCTTTCTACAATGAGTAAACAATTGCAATCAAATACATAAGCTTCAATCACAATGTTAAATCTGAATTATATTGGTACCTCGGTCAATACACGATCAACAACTAAAGGATATAGCATCCAAAGGCACAAATAAAGCCCACAATCGTAGCTGACATTAATATATATAAAGTTTTAGATAAGAATTATGTCTGAAAAGAAAAAAGAATAACTAAAAAAAGAAAAACCAAATAAGCGTATTTACCTATTTTGTTGTTGAGGTACTAAGTTGGAGTGGTGATATTTGAACACAGTTGACCAGTTCTTTTGTCTAAATTCCATCTTATCATTAGAAACGGTAATTTTCTCCAACTTTTGCATCTTTATACACAAAGATCGTAAAATGTATGATAAGTAATCAAAATATGTAGTACTAAAATTTTCATTTGCACAATGACAATTTATTAAATGATTCATAGTTGCACAATCACTTACCATTATCTTGACTGTTGATTTCCTACGTAGATCACTGGTCGAACTACGGAATGTGTCATGTATTGTGATACTTTTGAGTTCGAAGTCTACCGTGACCATGTACCAGTGTGATCCTTGGTCATTCATGGGAATGTCAATTTTTCGACAATTAGATGTTTGACCCCGAAAACGCTCACATGCACCAAATATAGTCTTATGAATATTGTCATCAGGGGTTTTGTCACGGGAAACCATGTTCTAAAATGTAATAATAACAATAACGTATAAGTATACTGTAAAGTCCAAAACAAAATATGTTAATATTACTTTTTTTTTTTGGGAATATACACAAAACATAGCAGGCAAAACCCAATGGTCATAGTTGTTGGAGATTCTTGTTCGTTCAGACCAACTCAGATAAGCAACACAGTCAATCACCTGTATTATAAAACTAATATAAGTACTCATTAATATAACCCAAATTAAACTGGATACTTACACTGCCGCTAATCCAGGATTCTTTGTTTAAGCTGTAAATTTGTGACCTATTAGATGTCCAATCACCAAAATCCACAACTAGTTTCCTGTACAAAATAAATTTACAAATATTAATAGTTATGATAAATTTGATTATGTTTTCAAGTATGTAACTGGTTTGATGAGGAAATCTACTCCTTTCTAAAATTTGGGTTGAATAAGTAATTTGCCACCATTTTGTCAGTGGGAAGGTATTCGGAAAGTATCTCAAAACAATCAATTCTTTGATCAAACGTCTCATCCTTTTCAAAATCTCTGACCCTTTCATCTTCCAAATGCATCGTGGTACCAAGTAAGGCAATTTTGCTGATTTTGTTTCACTGACTTGTTTTTTTTTTATTCTCCAGATTTTGACCTTCATCAACATTTTCCACAAATTGATGTTTCAACTTTGAGATGTCGTCTCTTAACTTTTTCAAATCTTCAGTAATGACACCCAAATTAACAAAATTTCCATAATTCAACAAGCGGTTCACTTGGTTCTCCAAATTTGTCAG
Source organism: Penstemon barbatus (assembly GCA_003313485.2). NCBI lineage: Eukaryota > Viridiplantae > Streptophyta > Magnoliopsida > Lamiales > Plantaginaceae > Penstemon > Penstemon barbatus. The sequence goes on along the minus strand of CM064879.1, from coordinate 69,016,383 downwards.
TCTTTTGTTCATGAGACCAATTTGTCCATCACTCAATAATTCAATCAATTGTGTCTCCATTTCCGTCATTCTCTGATTTAATAATGCATTTTGGTTGAGTACGAATTTCAGCTGTCTATTAGAATGCATTATCAAGTATTCTTCCTTCATTGAGTTTGAGCTTCCAACACCAATACTTTGAGTGGCTTCATCACACATATCTTTTTGCGAAATTGAATTGTCCACAAAAGTATCACTTGGTTTTGTTTCAAAAGGTCGCATATTTGCACCTTCATGCCATGACTGCAGTCGTATTACGAATTGTTGGTTAATTGAACATTGCAATATATTACAATTAATACTAAATGACATATGGTTCATTTATAAATACTCACCAAATTGTTCCAATGACCTCCTTTCTTTGAGTAAAATCTCATAATATTCACGACTTCATCTTGCTGCCATTGTTCTACTTGTGGACAATTTGAATATAGAATCTTCCCATATTTAGGGTAATGGTCCACTAGTTCAGAGAGGAATACAATCTGCACATTTTAGTGAATGTGATATTAAAATCAGCTCAGTGATTAATATAACATAATTATTTAAAATTCAAGAGATTGTATATGAAATTACCTTCAACAGTAACATGCAACCTGTGACATATGAGTTGTTATTGGCCTTGTATTTAGTAATTCCATCTACGATACCGTCCAACACCACCGCAGCCCAGTTGTACTTGTGAATTTGATTCAAATCGACAAGCAAATCCAATTTATCCATGTCAAGTTTGTTTCCATATCGTGGGAACAATACCGTAGCAAATAAAAACATCATATATAAGACCTTGAACTCTGGCCCGTATGTATCACATCTTTTAATTTTGTCTACTAAACCTGGCAATTCCATAGTCATTCCGTTGTGCAAACAATATACCATACATAGTAATCCCTCTCAGGGAACTTTCAGATTTTGGTAGCGAAAAACCATTCGATGGTATCCCCAATGCACATTTGATCGTTTCCAACGTTATTGGCACTATCTTACCATGTAAATTCATAATCTTGTGTAGTGGGTCAAAACAATCAATCAACCATGATAATAAGTCGTTGTCCATAGTCTTTATCCCGACTTTTGTCATTGATCCGATTCCCATAGATTGTACCACTATTTTTTGTTATGTGCTTAGTAATTGATTAACCTCGAAAAGTCTTGGGAGAGAGGTCCGATGATCCAGTTTTGATCCCTGTGCACGCCAAAGTTGTCAAATAATAATTTTTTTTGTTGACATGAATATTATAATGATGTTATATTATATTAATTAAAACTATTGATATAATCAATAGTAAGTTAATGCCGATGATTGTAATACCAACCTTTTCAATAAAACCGTCTTTACTCTCGCTAGATTTGTCCCCCAATAGCTTAGTATGGCTTATAGTAGTTGGACCTGACTGGTTATTTACGTATAAACCAAAAACGAAATATCGTTAATCATTGAAGTTCAAAATTTAATGATACCGTATTTTTTTTTTAAATCTAAGATATAATAGCATTTTAATATTATACTCACCATTTTGTCATGAAGTTTGGAATCGAAGTTCGTTCGGTTGAAGATATTATTCTTGATTGTGGGTTGCCCAAGTCGAAAATTCGTAGTGGGAGACATGGTAAACAATGTCTTCGTAGATGGTATTAGGGAAAGAGTTGGTTTACCATCAAGTTTAGGTTTTGCGTGCTTCTCTTCCGTATGTTTCTCACTCGGTGCTCGTTTGAGACCTCCACGTGGCTTCTTAACGGCGGAGTTCCTATAAAGTTATTGAAAATTATATTACATAAATATAGACGGTGATTAGTGTAATTACATTGAAATTTATGATAGTTTGAGTAATTCTTCAAACAAAAAACTATATTTATTGTACTACTACTACTAATATAGCAATGGACTGGAGAAAAAATGAGTTCCAATAAAAGATGTTTGAACAACCCAAAAATCATACATGACTTCAACTCCTCAATGACTTGTACCCATGGGATTTTGAAGAAACAAACTTCTTGAGCAGCAAGCCATTAACCAAAGATTTACGTTCCATCCGATTTTAAAATATTGTTTTTAATAATACTAGCAATACTAACAAATAACTACTGTTAATTCATAATGAAAATTAAGCTTCTTCTGTTAACATGTTTCTTTTATTTATTTCTCAAAGTTGTCTCTAAGAGCAAGAAAATATATGTTTGTAATTATCCTTTTTAAGTGTTCACAAAAAAAATATAATTTTTAACTACAAGACTTCCAGAACATCCAAAATATAATCCAATACTTAAAAATTACTAGGGTCAATTTACAGAAAAATTATCACGGCCAATCAGAGCAATCAGTTAACATGTATCGAGTTTAACTCGCCTTTTTTTCAAGGATAATTTTCTTACCAGGACATGTTTCAAATCTTCTTAAATGAACTTGAGCAAATACTAACCGAACCCGATATAAGTTAATATTGAATATTTAGATATTTTAAAATATATTTTATCATATACTATTATTTATCGAATTGATTTAATATGTTAAAAACAACAGACGCTCAGACTTGATTTAATATAATCAACAAATTGAATACAACGATCGAACTCAGGATTAAGTTCCAAACCAACTTTTACGTATACCATCAAACATAATTTGATATAATCAATAGATCGAACTAAGACATATTTTAACTTTCAAATTAAATAACTTGAATACAAATAAACGAACATATCAATCCAAAATCGTTAAGAAATATTTTAACAAAATATATCTAAATTTTTTATTAATAAAATAATGCAGCAATAAGAAAATTTAGAAGATCTAGCCTCCCATACCTGATTTCAGTTGGATTTTTCTTATCTTCCATACCTTCAAACAAATTGCTTCTTCCAAACAAGGAATTCAGTTATTTGGAATTCTGCAAAAGAACGTGAATTTTTTATTTTTTCTATCCTCTTGTTCAACTTGTACGTGAATGTATGTGATTTTTCATAATTTTTATAGACCAATTTTAAGAGTCCAAGAGTCCAATTGAGTCCAATTAATTAAGAGTTTCACTTAGTATAGGATTTTAAAGACTTCCACCGCCGCATTTTAAAAGTGATAGAGTAATAGGATTTTTTTTCTTTTTTGGTACCCATAATAGAGATAGATTTGCATTTTTGGTACCATTATGAATGTGACAATTTATCCCTATATATTACAAAATAATTTCTTGTCTATTCCTAATTTTGGCAAGTGAATTACACTTTCCAGATGAAAGATGAATTACATAATCAATATTGTGTAAGGATGAAGATAAAGTTGAGGTATAATGCAGTAGGATTTTGATTTACTTATATTGTGAAGTTTATGCAATCATGTATTTGTTGGGAGAGTCCAATAGACTGATTTTCCTCGGGATTAAATATAAATACGCAAAATATTTTTTAAGTTTAAAATGTGATGGAGAAAGTGTGCAAATTTTGATAAGATTTTAGGGGAGTAAATTTTTTTTTTTAAATCATAGGGAGCAAATTGATCATTATGGATATCATAAAGAGTAAATTGTCATTAACTCTTAAATGAAAACTTCTCCGAACGACTTCTTGCTAGGCTGCTGTAATATATTTATAGAGTAAATGCAAAAACATTTCATGTACTTTGTCTAACTATCAAAACAACCCCATTGTTTTATAGGAAAAACTCTATATGCTTAATTTTTTTAACAAAAAAAAAAAAAAAAAAAACTCTTCCAGGCCAAAATGACAATTATATACCTACCAAAATATACAAAAATATCAAGAACCCCTCTGTTAACTTCGAAAATTGACAACCTCCAGATTCACTTAAAAATTATCAAAAAACTTCCTATGATTTATTAATATAGGTAAAATAAATAAATCTGCATAACATAGTTTGGCAAAAATCACTTAGTATTTACAAAGTCAAACAATAAACTTTGATATTTATAAAATCGCGAGCCATGTTACCAAATGGGTTTTATACGCCAGATACAAGGAGCGTGTATGTTATGGATTTTTCCAGTGATTAGATCTGAAGATATGTGATATAGATAGAGAAAAATAATTCCTGGTTTGTTTAAGAAATTTTAGAGCTTTGAAGAATATAATGAAATTATGCAAAAATAAGAGGCAGGGAAGCAGCACAAGATAATCAAATCAAACCAACCAATAGAACAATTAAGGAAGAAGGAATTACAAGCATCATAAGAAAAAACATCCGATCAAATTCGAAAAAACAACATATTAAAAATCCAGAAAAAGTAATATCTAAAGTCTAGAAGAAGTTAGTATCCATAAACCCATTTTAGTTTGCTTGAGTGTTATGCTGGTTATGAATTTCCTTATTATCATCTTCTTTACTCTTGTTATGTTCTTCGCTTGCTCCAAATTGAGGCTGCCCACCATCACCAACAATTCTGTCAGAATTCTTCTTGCATGTACTTGATTTATGTCCTAGCTCTCTGCATTAATATAACAAAATCAATCAATAACAAAATATTCATACATAGTTATATAAAATTTATCAATAATAATCACATACCGACATGCACTACAACGTTGCCTCTTTGCACGAGGGGCTCCTCTAGACTTAATTTTTCTAGGATCTTGGACACCAACATGGCTATGCGAGGTAACTGGATCACGAAAGCCATGACAGGCCACATGTTCTTCATTTCTTTCTACTGACTTTGAACTACTTATAGAGTCAGAAGCTACATCTTTTGCTGCAGCACGCAATAACTTTAAAGACTTAGCTTTGGCATATTCAGACTGAGAACCTTGAAGGCAAAAATCTATACTCTCTTTGTATATTTGCATAAACCTAGAGCGTTGAGGATCTTCGAATTGAAATACAGGTCTATAATTGAGTCGCAAATCAATGCCAATATCCACAGTCCATCTTTCACAAATACATGGAGTAGGAATCTCGGCTAGTTGCAAACATTTAAAAGCACCAAATAGATGACAACAAGGCAACCCATCCGACTCTAACATTAAACAATCACATTCAAACTTCCCTTGGATCCAATCAATCTGCACAAAACGTCGTTTAGGAGCACTTACACCATAAATGTGAAACTAAACAAAATATCTTCATGATTAGTTGATTCTTCAACCACAAGTCCTTGCACCTCAAAAATTTCATTTTCTACCAGACGAAAAACACGTTTAGTGTATACAGATGCAGCGTACTTCTGAAGGTGTAGTAGTGTAGTTCTCATTAATGCTGAATTTCTTCTTTCTAATGATTCTTGGTCCATTACAAAATTAGCTCTCATTTTATCAAGAAGTTCCTGGAAATGCTTTAGAAACTCAGTGATTTTGAATGCAAATATGCCCCCTTGTTCCTTTATACGAGAATTAAGCTACTCGGCTCTTTGGGTGCTCCTCATTAATCCCATAAAATGCCCGCGAAAGTGTGCCTCACTCCATTTTTTCCTTTTACCATAAGTTTCAACCACCCAAGGATGTTCTGATAGGCCGTACTCGTCAATCAACTTTGACCATTTCATCTCAAATTCTTCAATAGATATATTGTTCTTAAGAAACTCTACAAAACTTGATACAAATTTTGGCATTCGAGTTCTCTGCATACAATTCCTCTGTAAGTGCTAACTGCAAAGCCTATGTATAGAGTCTGGAAACTCCTTTTCTATAGCATGACGCATTGCTGGATCTTGATCCGTCAAAATGGAGACTGGGTCTTCACCTCCCATAACTTCCCGAAATTTCTTCAACAACCATATATATGATTCAACACTTTCATTGCACATTAAGGCAGCTCCAAACACAAGTTCGTCGATGGTTGTCTACGCCTGATAGGATGACCAAAGGAAATTGGTAAGTGTTCGTTTTGTAAGTACTGTCGAATTGAAGTACATCTCCGAAAAGTCTGTATTGAGCTTTTGAAAATCCATCTGTCCAAAATAACCTAGTCAATGAACTAGCATTGTCATCGGTTGTGTACTCGAATATAAAATTTTCATCTTTGATCTTCATCCCTTCGAGTAGGGAAATTGCATTGTTCACATCCCCATACTTAGTAAGTTCCATTCTCTGTTTAGTTAAATAATTATATCCGTCCTTCCTAGTAAACGATAACCTTCCAGGACCCCCTTCCATATACTCTAGCAAATCAAGAGATTTGCAAGTTCTCATTCCAGAATCCCTTAACCCACTCAAAAGAGACTTTTCAGCGGGTGACATGTACCTGCACATACAATTTTCACAATGCAATCAACTTATACATCAAAATAAACAACGATATAAGTCATTTTAATAAAAATATAGTGTACTTGGCATATCTTATTCAGTGCATATTACACTTCAAACTATATTAAAACATAAATTTAAACAGGACAATTGTATCATGATAGGCAACTTTATCATATTACAAACTGAAATAAATCCATGTTAGACTAAAAAGTGTATTTAAATGTTAAACAATACCTGTTACATCTCAAATAATGGGCAGTTGATGGAGTTTCTAATGGATGATTGTGTTCGGGGACAAAATTTGTAACCTTATAAAATCCATCACGTATATCATGTGCTACGCGAAACAGCGCTGTACAACCACATCTAGTTTCATCTTTTGATCTTCTCCGGGGTTCACGACCTTGTATAGGGGGTTTGCGAAATCCTTCCTGAGAACATACCAATTGCACATTCTTTACAATACCACGTTTAGTTTTTCTATGACACTTCCGAACGTCGAATCCTTTCTTTCTACCGTATTCTATATAAAATGCCTGGGCCTCCTCATAAGAATTAAATACCAATTTCCAGATTGACTCATTGTTTACGGGATCAAGATTCGGGTTTGATTTATCATCTCCAATATTATTGAATTCGTCCCTATTATTCTCACTGTTTGAAGAAACATCAGTAAAAACATAACCTTCTTCGTTCTTACTATCCATGTACTGTAAAACCAAAGTAAAATCAAAAATATTAAAAAAAAAATATTACTTCTCATAAAAGTGACACTAATCCACATACATGATAAACCAATTATGCCTATGCAGTATGTAAGCATTCAAAGTACTCAACACTTCACAAACCAAATTTTAAAAATCAATACAAATATAAAACTTCTCTAAAAAGTAATTACCAACAAATAATTTTACAATAAATGTCATTTTCTCTTCGGACCACTTTTACTACTTGCAAAAGTACAATATCAATGTTCTGGGTATAATTAAATTAGTATAATAAGATCAACTATGGATTAAAGAAGCCAAAGAGACATGATCCCTTGTTACATTTGTGAACGATATAAGTCATTTTAATAATAATTGTTCAGAACTTAATCAAATATGCATCAACAACATGTTAATTTAGTGATAACTTCAAAGTCATATGCCAATATAAACATTAGTAAACCTTTGTATATCAGCTAAATACAAAAAAGGCAACTATTGATCTCTTGATGTCTGTTGATAGTGACAATCAGTTTAATATTGATGCCTGATGACAATGAAGTCAACAGAATTAGCTCCAGTAATTCTTGAGTAATTAGACGAACATCTCTCGTGTAGTCTCACAATGTCATGCTAGTGGCTAACACACACACACACACACGCAAGGTGATGAAAAGTGACCATCAAAACTGGACCACTGGTGCTGGACTAAGTAAGTGACCCCCACTATGAAAAAAAAGCAACATAGAGATAAACTCAATATAAGGGGTACACCTAAATGTTCCTCTAATGGTTTCCATTCTTAACACTTCCCCAAATTGTAGCATCCACTGTAGTCAAATACATCGGGGATAAAAAAAGACTACCAAATACTACTTGCAACAAATACAAATGGAAAAAGAACCCTTTTATTCCTTATTTTGAAACAGTATGTATAACTACACAGAGACAATCTATTCAACAAACTTTGTGTTTATATCTCCATATTCATTATCAATTTTCTCATAGTAACAAATTTCTACAAAGACAGACCCTCTAGAAATCAGGACTAACACAATTAAGTATCAAAATATTTCAATCGTTTACTTACAGTTGTGATTGATGAAAATGTATGGCTTCTAGTGGAGGCACAGCGACGGCGCGAGGGCGAAGAGGGCGGTGGTGCAGCGGCGACGGCGCGACGGCGAAGGGGGGGGGGGTGCGGCGACTGTTAACAAAATAGGGTGATTAGGTCAATTTTTGGGGAATTTTAATTTTGATAGGGTAAATGAAATGTCATTTTCTTGTTTCTTGTTGTGTAAAAATATTTTTTTATTCAATAAATGGATTTTGTATTTGAATAAAATAATCTGAAATTAAAAAAGAAATCAATAAGTTATGGGTTGTTTTAGTAAAATTACATTTAAAATCAATACCTTTTGAAAAGGTAACAGGTAAACTTTATGCCACTTGTCAAAATTTTAAATAGGAACTTATAAGAATGAGCACAAACTAGAACTAACCACAGAAAATCCCAAGAATTTATATATTGTTAATGAAATTACCTGTAAGTTCAGGTAAGAAAGAATCTATGTCCGAAAAAACTAAATCTTCGTCTCGTCGTTCTTAAAATGGTTACTCTGTAATTTTATGTGAGGGTCGTTTAATTGCTTATGATTTGGTTTTGTCAAGAGCTTGATTGGAATTATCTATTTGTTTGTATTTTTTTATTTAAAATAGAATAACAGTAAATGAATTGATGAACAAGTATTAAGCAGAGAAGGAAGATTGAAAAGAAGAAAGAGAATATGGGACAATTTTCTAAATAATCCTCCAAATCGTAGTGTAACCTTACATATAGTTATTGCTAACAACCTTCTTTGAAAATAAAGTAAAACATAATTGAAATATTGATGGTGACCCCTAACAGAATTCCATCCTATGGTTAATTCATTGGCACATGTTTCTTCCCAGATGTTGACAAGTGTCCCTTCAACCACTTATTATCTCCTACACTTAGGCACCGTTTGGTTGTGTGCATTCTTAATTAGGCCAATTGTGTAATTGCCCCAATATTTTAATTTATTGAACATATAATACTACGTTCGGCATATTGTAATTAGTCCAATTATATAATTCAGTTCGGTTGGATTAATACGATTGTTTTGACCATTTTACCCTCGTATCTCACTTCTCACGATTTAATCTGCACCGCCCATTACAATTGATTTTGTCCTTTGAATTTAAATGTATATTTGCAACAAAAAAAAAAAAAAAACCCTAGTTACCTCCCCATTTGCAATCTCATTTTTCTTAAGAAGAAACTCTACGCCGCCAAGTTCATTTCCACGCTAATCTATCGTTTGAGAGGTAATTCCTTAGCAATCCACAGGTAATGTTATTCACTTTTTGTTTTATTTACGGATATTTTAGTTCATAAATTAGATTCTATACTGGTCCCAAATTAACTTTGTATCCATTGTCTGTGTCGAAGGAGTAGCCATGGATTCCAGTATTAATAGCTCATCTCGTAGCGGCTCCTCCAAGAACAACCGGTTTCTTGGGCGCATGGTGTGTCCATGTGGTCGCAAGTCAAAATCTACACATCTTGGACAAAGGATAACCCGGGCCGTAGATTTTTACATTGTGCGGGAACAATGGTATGGTTAGTTACATTATTTTTGCTAAATAAAAATTCGTCACCTGTAATTTCTGATTTGAGAACATTTACTAATGCGCACTTTTCTATGTTTGATTAGGGTGAGCGTTGTGAATTTTTTGAATGGTTTGATCCAGTCATGTGTGACAAGGTCAAGGTTGATATACCTGGATTGTTGGTCAGGGTTAATAAGGCTGAGGCAGAGAATACCCGTTTGGAGTGGACCAACGAAGCAATGAGCATTGAAATGTGCAACCTAGTTAGTTCCATTGCACAACTTCAGGCGGATAACAGGGCATTGCCTCGTAAGCAAAAGCTTATGATGATATGTGCTATGTTTGTCCTACTTTGGTTTCACATTGCCTGAACAACTTTAAACTTTATGAAATTGTTTTGACTGGACTCACATGGTATATAGGAGGTAAATATTTTGACTGTATGATATGGTATTTAAGTTATGCTTGCACTCTACTTTAGTTGGATGTTGTGAAATTAAGTGACTCATGTTTATGTGTATTTTGTATTGAACATTTCTATAACATGGTATTAGACTGTAATATGAGTTGTTGTTTATGCTGACTTTTTTGTTTATGGTGAACTATGGTAATGATTATGGCTATATTATGATGGCATTATAAACATGTTTTTGTATTAATTATATTAAGTCGTGCTTAGTATGGTATATTGGAACAATTGTTGGGCATATTGGGTCTTGAAATTTGGTTGTCGTAAAATGTTTTAATGCAACATGTGAGTTTGCAAATAAATGGGTAGATTGTACTTAGAACTTTCGTTGTTACATTCTTTTTATTATTATAGATTCCTGGATATGAAACATTGTATTTGTTGATGTTTTAAATTGTTCTATTGACAATGAAAGTTTCATATTTGATAAGCCATTAGTTTTGCAAAACGTTTTTTTTTTTATACTGGGTTAATATGATTTTTTTCCATGTGTTGTCTTACAATTTGTTATACATAATGAAACTGGTAAATTTGCAGAAGCATTTATTTTTATTGATAATTTTTTGTACAAAAGATCTTCATTTTTGAGCATTTGTATCACATTGCACAATTATGGTCTTGATTTTTGTTTTTAGGGTACATAAAGCATTAAATGTTATATGTCTTTGGTTGTTGAGAGAAGGTCAAATGTTGATGACTGTTGAGTACACATATAGTTCACTTTCTTCAAATTACTTAAATGTTGGTTGTTTCCAATACTTCAATAAATGAATATCTACTCTACCCTTCATTAAATGGTTCTCTACACACTCTTCTATAAATCTACATTACACTCCTACAATTCAATACACCTCTCTCACTACACTCAAGAACCAAGAACATTTCATCTTTGTAAGTTTCTTTTTCCTTAATTTAATTTTTATCTAATTTATTAATTTAATTAAAGTTACTCTTATTGCAAACTAACCACAATTTTATTATGATTCAGGTTTGATATCATCATGTCAAAGGCACATCGAACTCAGTGATGGCTGGAAATTCAATGAGAACTGGACTTTTAACACCCTGCTGCTCAAGAGGCTAAATATGCAAATATTAATGATGTGAATGTGCCAACTGCTCAATGAAGCATGCCAACGCATTGCATCCAGGATGAGTGCACGATATGGAAGACGCTTCAGCCTGTGTAGCGTCAAGACAAAGCTGGAGCACATGCGAACAATTCACCGGCTGTTTGGGAAATATCTCTCTACCTCGGGGGTGACATACGACATCAAACTGTACTCTACTGTGACTGTGGAATACTAGAAGGCTGTCAATCCTAAGGTAATGTCATTTTAGCATATTTATTTTCAGAAAATATGATTTATACATCATGATAGTAATGTTATGCTATGTTTTAGAAGGAGAATGCGCTATTTAAGCATTTTAGGTTAAACGGTAATCCTTTTCACTTCATGCATGAAACAATCTTTGAGATTGAGGGGGTGGCAGAAATTCCAAATGACATGACGGGAAGCCCAGGATGGCCCATCCATGTACGAAATTCTGACGATGATGAATTGGATGTGGTGTTAGTTGGTGATGACAATAAGTTGAAGTTCCCCTCGCTGTTTGAAAAAGATAATGAGGTTGTCGCGGCTGAAAATATTGATGTCAGTTCACCTGATGGATGTGGTGATGGTATGTTTGGTGATAATCTTTGGAAAGTCGACTAAGTAGAAGATTTGTGTAACAGTACCCTTTAATGTCATTTCTAGCTTGTATTTGTATTTAATGAATCATGGATGTTTATGATGGATTTTTCAACGTTTGGATGTTAATGGTGGACGTTTTATGATATAATTACGTAGTTTAATAGATGAAAAAGCCCAGGTATGGGCATTTCAATTTCACGGATCTGCACCATTTTGTTCTAAAGTGCAGTTTAGTGAAAAGACTTTATTTAAATTGTGTAAGTTTATTTTGTTTTAGTGAAAAAAAAAGGTAATGTTCTATTTTATTAGAAATATGTTTCTAGAATTTTGTATACCGTTTTTATGTCTATGCATTGTGATTAAAAAAAGTCCTTGTTAGTATAAGTTAATCAGATCGTAGAAAATTAAATATAAAATGCTACTTTTTTCCAGTTATGTATAAAAATTAAATAAAATTCACAACATTGAAACTTTCATTGCCTGGTACCGTGTGCTGGGTCACAATTAGAGCAATTCAAAGATTCCTGACCCAATGCTCTTGTCAATTCACCATTTCACATTTGACATAATATTCCAGCTCAAAGATATCAAATCCTTATGGATAACTCACATTTGACATAATATTCCAATTCATACATGTAGGCAACAGGGAATCCAATTTAGGTAAGATAATTTCAAAAGAGACCCCTACACAATAAATTAATTAGATCATTAGTCCTTCAAAAAAAAAGTACCGAAGGCCATTCTACCTATTTTTTTTTATATCATTAAAGCTTAAAAACTCTACTAATTAATTATCCCCAACCACCCAAACTCTCTGAAATTAATAAATCCTCCCCAACCCTAAAATTAATAAAAATAAATCTTTCACTCTTCATTCTTCACTCTTCAACTCCCCAGGTGCCTCTCTCTCTTCTCTTTTCTCTTAAACCTCTCAAACAAACTCTAAAATTACACAAATCACTCCAACAATTTCAACAAGAAGTTGAGATGCCACCTAATCAAAGATTGGCTCAAGGATTGAACCTCCGAAATCGCGTAGATGAGGTAAATTTTAATTTTCTATAATTCTTGCATATAAAATAACCCTAACTTTCGTTCTCATGCTTTCAAAGAAGATCTCACCGCGGTGATACGTAGCAAACATGGATTTCACTGTCGTGAGGTAGAAATTATTATGTACAAGAATTATAGAAAATTAAAATTTACCTCATCTAAGGTGAGGTGAAACCTCACGGCGGTGTCGGTTTGCTCGAGCCGCGACAATGAATTTCTGGGGGCGAGTGAATTTTGAGGTGAGTGAATTTTTTCACTCGCCCAACACATTTAGCTTGGGCGAGTGAAATTTCAGTCGCCCAGACTCGCCTAAGCCAGTAGGAACTGCTTGGTCGAGTGAATTTCTTCAGTCGCCCATATCAGTAGATATTTTGAAAGATTAATTTATTTATTTTGTTTGTAGGGTTATCCTATGTTACCTACTTCGTACTCAGTTTTTCAATGTTTTGTAGAATTACAAGTCTAATTTTGGAACGACTCGTGAATATGATTTATGTGCAGTATTGGTTATTAGAGGCAATTGAAGGTTTAGACCATATAGCACTATGCAGTCCAAGACCTGGTTTTGTGGGGAGGCATACGAGAATGTTGTGTTGGATCGTAAAGGAGTCCAATCGCCCCAGTTGTTCTTCTGTGGATGAATTTCTGAAACGTGTTACGGTGTGGTTTTATTAATTATTTTCTATTTTTAATAATTATTAGATATCTCTAGAGATTACAACTATGATATTTTTTGTTTTCAGGTTGTCATCCCGCGACTGAATTCGGATGTAGTGGAGATACAGAGCCCATATTATTTGGGGGTGAGGGATGCTATGTTAGATACGTTTGCTGACAATGGCCAATCAACTTCCTTTCAGATCTTCTGTGAGGGCTTGGGTGTTGACTACGTCATTGTTCAGGACGATGAGCCATTGCAATCTACGGACGGACCCTTCGGTACCCCTCAGGGTCCCGACGTTGCCTCCACCTCTCGGGGTCCACAAAACCATCCCTCCAAACGTCCACGCGATGGAGACTCCACCTCGAGACAACCATCAATGGACAAGATGAAGAGCAACCGGCTTGGGATAGCGAATGGAACGAATTCAACTTGAAAATCAAAGGATGTGTCGGGACAACCAAACACGTGTGGGTGCCCTTGAGAGGATGATGGTGGATCTTCTTCGTTGGATGGATCTTAATGGAGGAAGGCCGCAGACGTCATCTAGAAGAGATGATGATGCAATTGAAGATGATGTTGATATTAGGGAGGTTGATCAATATACAGATCATTCAACGAGATGCGCCAACCTCGGGATGCTTTACTCCTAACCCCACAAGGTTCCGAGATGGGGCTTAATAGGTTTATGATTGAGATTATGTATATGTTTTAGACATTTAATTAACATATTGTTCTGATTTTGTTTTGAATTATTTTATGAAATAGTGTGTTTTTTTAATTTGATGATCAAGGGGAGCGATTATACGCATGATTCTCTACAAAATCTCGGATCCGATGCTCCAAAGGGTTTCCCACAGAATCCCGAGAATGATCCGGACATAAATTTTGTAGCTCCGAAAGATAGGGGGATCCAAGATCTACAGGGTTCTCCGCAGAGTCCCGGGACTGAGGATCCAGACTCAGATTTTGTGGCTCTGACAGATAGGGAAAAAAGGATGAGAAAGACGAATAAATGGATCTGAAACCCTTTCACCGCAGATGATGGGCCGAAGAAGCCTTCTAAATAATTAGGCAATTTTAAATTTTTTGTTTTTTAAATTTTTAGTGTTAATGTGATATTGTAGTTTGAATTCTTTGTTATTGATAATTTCATGAGGAACAATAAAAAATGTTTATATCTTTTGTGAATGAATTTTTTACTAATGTTCTTTAAGTGTTTCGAGTAATGATATTGTGTATGTTTATCAATTTGTAATGATAGATACAGTATGAATTTGGGGGAGAAAAGTGTTCTGGGTGACATAACTATCACTCGCCACCTGAAATTTGTCAACAAGTAGTATAATTAATACTGAGAGAATTGCAAATGTGGTACTAAACTATATAGCGATTCAAACTTGTGGTACCATAAAAAATGAGGTTGATCAATTTGGTACCACAATTTAAGAAATTGAATCATATTTGGTACCACCGTTAAAATTGGACGTTAAGTGGTGACATGACAGTTAAGTTTTATTGCAAAATTGATACCATTACTTATATTGACCGACAATTATACCCCGAACTTTTCAAGTTGTCAAAATAACCCCACATCTTCAAATTTACTGACAATTTTAGTCCACATTGTTGCCCAATTTCAAAATTGGCTCGAATAAAACACTTACGGACCAATTTAGAGATTTAACTTAATATATTTACATATGTATTTAATTAATTTAATTTATAAATAATATTAACAAACCAAATAATATATGAACATAAATTCGATAAAATATTAATTAAATCTAAAATTTATATAATGATATGAATATATTTAATATATTTTTTAAAAATAAATTATATATTATTAATAAAATAATTATAATTAAGAAAAATAACTTGTCCTACCCCTACCCACTCCCCCCTAACCAACCCCCCCCCCCCAACCCAAATCCCAGGCCGCAATGGCCTGGGATCGTCCGTCCCAGGCCACCGCGGCCTGGGATCTGTTGAGATCCCAGGCCGCCGCCGGCCTGGGATTTGGGTGGGGATGGGAGGTTGGGGGGTAGGAGATAGAAGAAGGGTTTTTTTAATTATAATTATTTTATTTATTTTTATTTTGATTATAATTATTTTATTAATAATATATAATTTACTTTTTAATAAATATTAAATATATTCATATCATTATAAATTTTTTAGATTTAATTAATATTTTATTGAATTTATGTTCATGTATTATTTGGTTTGTTAATATTATTTATAAATTAAATTAGTTAAATACATATGTAAATATATTAAGTTAAGTCTCTAAATTGGTCCGCAAGTGTTTTATTCGAGCCAATTTTGAAATTGGGCAACAATGTGGACTAAAATTGTTAGTAAATTTGAAGATGTAGGGTTATTTTGACAACTTGAAAAGTTAGGGGTATAATTGTCGGTCAATATAAGTTATGGTATCTTTGCAATAAAACTTAACTGCCACGTCACCACTTAACGTCCAATTTTAACGGTGGTACCAAATGTGATTCAATTTTTTAAATTGCGGTAACAAATTGATCAACCTCATTTTTTATGGTACCACAAGTTGGAATCGCTATATAGTTTGGTACCACATTTGCAATTCTCACAATTAATATTGTTCAATATACATCAAATATTGACCTAACTTCATCAAATTATCACCAATTTTGATTTACGTGGGAGTTAGTGGTCCTATATTTGTTAGTCTTCCGTTTGGATTATTAATTGACCTAATTTCAACAAATTTCTCACAATTTTGATTTACGTGGGAGTTCGTGGTCCTATACTAATTAGTCTTCCGTTTGGTTTCTTAATTGACCCATTTTCAACAAATTTCTTACAATTTTGATTTATATGGGAGTTAGTGATCCTATACTTCTTAGTCTTCCGTTTGGATTCTTAATTGACCTAATTTCAACAAATTTTGATTTACGTGGGAGTTAATGTAATCGCACTTGTAATAATCGGTCGTTACATGAACTAGATTTGTTCCCCAAGTCCATAATTCCATTCCACTCAGTAAATTCAACTTTTCACTTTCCATAACCCAACTTAAATTTTGACCACATTCCTGCGCTCTCATATCGCTTGCATAGCTAGGGTTTCCTCTCATTTTTTGGCAAGTGGACCTGGATACTTTATTGCCGCCTCACGACGCTTATAAAAGCACAATCCCATCTTATCAATTAAAAATCCGACCACGACACATATGGGATAATCTTTAGCCTTCTCCTTCTTGATCACTTTATTGAGGACCTCAACGGTGTTAAATGTCATAGTTTCGTACCTATTGACACGTTGGTACACTCTCGACCATTTCTCAAACTTGACATCATTCTTTAGCCAATCTGCACACCTTTCATTCTTTTCTTTCAATAAATCAAAATACTTTGGGAATTCATTATCGGTGTATGAATAACATGCTTGGTAAAAAAAGATTGGCTAGATCTGTGTTTCCCCTCCATTTTGATAATATGTTCTTCTTTATATGCCAATAGCATAAACCGTGTTCTGCTAAATGATAAATAGCTTTGACTGCGTTTGCAATAGATGAACCCCTGTCCGAAACAATAACCAAATTTTCTATCTGGTATCATCTCTCTCAAGCATTCCAGGAATCAAGTCCAACAAGCCGTGTCTTCACTATCACCTACCCACCAGACAAGCGGATAACAGTGGTTTTCGCTGTCCGTCGCACTTGCAACTAGAACAATTCCTTTGTATTTCATCAACATGAAAGTTGCATCAATTACAATCACATTTCTTAGCATTTGGAATCCTCGAATAGTAGCTCATATAGCCATGAAAAAATATTTGAATTTGTTTTCTGAGTCCGTATGGATGCGAATGAGCGTTCTATGATTCGACTTCTATATCATGTAACAATACGAGCGGAGCTTGGCAAAATTTTCTTCAAACGTACCCCTTACAATATCTTCAAAAACTCGTTTCCTCCTCCAAACTTTCCCATAGCTAGTGACAACGTTTTATTCGGTACGCATAAAGTTTATCAATGTTTCTGGATTAGGCGGAACCTTGGCATTCAAGAATAGTCCCTTTGTACGATCCCCGATCGAACGACTTGTTGCTTGTCTATGTTGGGCAGTACTATTCATAAAATCACAAGTGTGAATGCTAGTATATGTTCGAATAACAAACTCATCACCGTTCGGTTCTTTTGTGGCATATATTCGCCACAATATTCGGTTCTTTTGTGGCATATATTCGCCACAATATTGTGTCACACACCGAGCAATTTTCAGTATTGTGGAAGACTTAGACGTCTTATGGGAGAAATGGTTACCTTCAGTAACCAACCCGAGTTGTTGTATAAATTCCTTTTTGTTTTTGAAGCACTGACCGATTTCCCAGTCTGATCCATCAATTCTTCCCTCACTGGAATTTGATCCCGACAAATTCTTGGGAGATCAAAATTTGGCTCGTCATAAGTTGGAGCTTGGCCATGATGGCAAGGTGCCTCATGTGAGTCGTAGTGGCCATGACTAGGTGGCTCGTCACAACTGGGTGCCACATACTCAAAATTAGGCGCTTGATCAAAATTACTAGGTTACTCGTGATCACCCGAACTCCAGCGGATAACAACATCATTAATTACATGTTCCTCAATTGTAGGCTCAAGTGCTTTATCAACATCTTCACGTACATTTGACAAATGTGGCGTTGGATTAGAGTTCATCCTCTCTCGACTAGATATGTTCATTTTACATGGTCTTATCTCACATCCATCATTATTATTCAAAAAATAACTCGGTCATTAACTTGTCTACCTTTAGTTTGGACTGTAAGTTTCCTCGGACCCCCTTCTCTCCTTGGAGTCTCTTCTCTTCTCGGAGTACAAGTCACATACAAAGCAATCTCAGAATGATTTTGGTGAAAGAACTTAATTACTTCCCTTTGAGACTCGTTTAATGAATTTTTTTCCTAAATAGGCTTCATGGCCAAAAAAATTCTGGAAATGTCCATGTTGCCAAATTAAGGATTAATTAATTACAATGGGGTTAATTAATTAAAATAAAACTCGCAGTTGGTAAC
>CM064879.1:68741446-68884776 GCA_003313485.2 Penstemon barbatus | reverse complement strand
AAATAACTCACTGAAACTTAAAGCTGAAAAGCCAAGAGAATCAGTCGAGTATAAACAGCTTGAGCAAGAGCATGAATCTCTGAAAGCTGAATGTGAGGTCTATAAAGGAAAAATCATGGAACTTGAGAAAATCATCGAGTCTCATGATAAGTCAACTGTTGCATCCATGCCTACATCTAGTAAACAGGAGACACCTTTAGAAAAGGATAAATTAGAATTGAATCATACTGAAAAATTTATTTCTGCTGACAATAATAAGGTCATTCTGTATTTTCAAACTTCTAAACCTACCTCATCTGAGAAAGTGGTAAAGGAGAAGAAATCTCCTAAGGCTAAAAAGAGCAAAGAGCCTAGTGTAGAAAAACAGACTAGTAAACCCAAACAGAAGAGTCCTAGGAAGTCTTCTGACAAGGTTAAGACTAATCAGACTAGTGAGAAAACTAAGTCGTCTGTTAAAGAGCAAGCTGTAAGTAAACCAAAGAAGCATAAGAACAAGAAAAATCAAAATGCTTGGTATGAAAATGAGTCATATTATGTGCAACCTGCTGCATATCATCCTATGTATCATGCACCTCAATTTCCTAGTTACTATGCACCTTATCCTGCTCATCCAATGCATGCATATCCTGCTTATCATGCACCTTACCCTGCTTATGAACATTATTCTTATCATACTAATCATCAACATGACTTATCTAATAATTATGATGAAAATAAAACTGTTCATGCTTCTGTGAAAACTCAGAAACCTAAGAAGCCTAAGACTTCAACATCTTGGGTTGTCAAAGGTGGAACTAATCCTTCAGGACCCTCTCAATAAGGGTACCTAAAACAATTTTATTTTTGTTTTGTAGGTTAGGATTAGGAGTAGGAGTAAAGTAGAGAAGATATGGTACTTGGACAGTGGATGTTCAAGACACATGTGTGGAAACATACATGAGCTGACTGATGCAATTGCTGTGGATGGTCCAAATGTTACTTTTGGGGACAGCAAAGAAGGCAAGATTAAAGCTAAAGGAAGTTTAATCAGAGGGAACATAGAGATATCTGACGTCTCATATGTCAAAGGCCTCAAATATAATCTGCTGAGCATAAGTCAATTTTGTGACAAGGGATATTCAGTCATCTTCTCAACAGATAAGTGCTTTGTTGAACAGATTGGTACAAAGAAGGTAATTTTATCTGGAAGACGACAAGGAAATGTCTACATAGTCGACTGGGATTCTGCTGACAAGAATTCAAGTGTTTGTTTGGTTGCATCTGCACCAAGTGAAGTTAGTTGGATGTGGCACAAAAGGATGAATCATTTAAACTTCAAGACCATCAATAGATTAATCAAGAATGATTTGGTAGAAGGGATTCCAAAAACAGTCATGAGCAAAGATAAGCTCTGTGACGCCTGTCAGAAGGGTAAACAAATCAAGTCATCGTTCAAAAGCAAGAAGCACCAATCTTCTGAAAGGATCTTGGAGCTGCTACATATGGACTTATTTGGACCCATTGATCCAGTCAGCAATGGTGGAAAGAAATACTGCCTAGCTGTTGTGGATGATTATTCAAGATATACTTGGGTGATTTTCATGAAGAAGAAAAGTGAAACCAAGGAACATCTTACAAATCTGATGGAACTGATCCAGAATGAGAAGAGTATCAAAATATTGAAGATCAGATCAGATAGAGGGACAGAGTTTACAAACTCTACTGTTGAAGAGTATTGTAATATCAAAGGAATACATCATGAGTACTCTGCTGCCAGAACCCCTCAACAGAATGGTGTTGCTGAAAGGAGAAACAGAACACTAAAGGAAGCTGTCAGAACCATGATAGCTGAAGCTAAACTGCCTCAAAGATTTTGGGCAGAAGCAACAAATACAGCATGCTTTACCCAGAACAGATGTATGATCAACAAAAATCAGAACAAGACTCCATATGAAGTTTGGAACAACAGGAAACCAAACATTCATTACTTTAAGATTTTTGGTTGTAAATGTTTTGTATTGAATAATGGGAAAAATCACCTTACTGCATTTGCAGAAAAGGCTGATGAAGCTGTTTTTGTAGGATACTCATCTGTTAGTAAAGCCTATAGAGTTTTTAATAAAAGAACATTACTAATAGAAGAATCTATCCATGTAGTATTTGATGAGCCAAGTCAATCTTCTGAAAAGAATCAAAGTATTAATCAAGATCTGCCTACTGATTTACAGAAGTTAGACATTGGAAGAAAAGAAGAATATGTTCCCATCATACTACCTAATCTTAATTCAGCTGATAACTCAAGTGCTGTTCAAAATCACAGTGCTGATTGTCTAACAGACGAGTTGCAAACAGCTGACAGACCAGAGACTGTTCAACAGACTGCAAATGTTCAACAGACTACTACTGCAACTCCAACAGTAGTGTTGCAAGATCAAAACAGAGGACAACATTCAGACCTGCAACCTGATCTCAGATGGCTCAGAAACCATCCACCAGAGTTGGTGATTGGTGATCCATTAGATAGAGTGAAAACAAGAAGAGCTGCTGCACAAGATGCTATGTTTGTCACTTTTCTATCTCAAATAGAGCCTAAGCAAATTGAAGAAGCTCTAAATGATTCCTTCTGGATAGAAGCCATGCAAGAAGAGTTGAATCAATTTGAAAGGAATGAAGTCTGGTACTTAGTTCCAAGACCAAGTCATCAAAGGGTAATTGGCACTAAGTGGGTTTTCAGAAATAAGATGAATGAAGATGGTATTGTTACCAGAAACAAAGCAAGACTAGTGGCCAAGGGTTATTGTCAAGAAGAAGAATTGACTTTGATGAAACTTTTGCACCAGTAGCAAGACTTGAAGCAATCAGACTGTTTCTTGCCTATGCTGCTTACAAGAACTTCACTGTCTATCAGATGGATGTGAAGTCTGCTTTTCTCAATGGAGAACTGCAAGAAGAGGTATATGTTGAACAACCTCCTGGATTTGAAGTCTATCAAGAAGAGGACAAAGTATATCGTCTGAAGAAAGCCCTCTATGGACTGAAACAGGCTCCAAGAGCATGGTATGATACCCTATCTGATTTTCTTTTAATTAAAGGATTTCATAAAGGTAAGGTAGATAAAACCTTGTTCACAATTGAATGGGAGAATCATATATTAATTGTGCAAATATATGTGGACGATATTATTTTTGGTTCAACTAACCAACAGATGTGTGATAAGTTCTCCAAGCTGATGCAGAATAAGTTTGAAATGAGCATGATGGGTGAACTTAATTATTTTCTTGGTTTACAAGTCAAACAGCTGCCTGATGGAATCTTTATAAATCAAGCAAAATACACAAGAGATCTGTTCAAGAAGTTTGGTATGGAAACTAGCTGTACTGCTACTATTCCTATGTCTACAAGTCTTCGTTTGGATAAAGATGAAGATGGCAAATCAGTGGACATAACCAAATATAGAGGCATTATAGGGTCACTGTTATATCTAACAGCAAGCAGACCTGACATAATGTACTCAGTTGGAGTCTGTGCAAGATTTCAATCAAACCCCAAGGAATCTCATCTCTTAGCTGCCAAGAGGATACTGAAATATGTTAAAGGCACTCAAGAATTGGGATTGTGGTATCCTAGAGAATCTGGATTTGAGCTTATTGGTTATTCAGATTCAGACCTTGCTGGCTGCAAGATTGACAGAAAAAGCACAACAGGTGCTTGTCAGTTCTTAGGTAGTCGTCTGATCTCATGGATGAGTAAGAAACAAACCTCAGTTTCTATATCTACTGCTGAAGCTGAATATATAGCTGCTGGAGCTTGTTGTGCACAGATACTTTGGTTGAAGCATCAACTAGAAGACTACAATATCAAAATCAGTGGAATTCCAATCTACTGTGACAATACAAGTGCAATATCACTTACTCAGAATACTACAAGTCATTCAAGGACTAAACATATAGAGATCAAGCATCACTTCATTAGAGATCATGTGGAAAAAGGCAATGTTATAATAGAGTATGTTCATACTGACAATCAGATTGCTGATATCTTCACTAAACCTCTAAGTGAAGCAAGGTTCTCAACTCTAAGAGCTGAGTTAGGACTACTTAATTTGGATGCATAAGCTGAGGGGGAACTCATCAGAAGACTGAAGTTCAACAGCTTAGTTATCCGTTATTTTATTCAAGAATTAACTTTCAACAGACTAGTTAGCTTATGGATTCTTAAAGACAGGGGGAACGTGTAAGACTAGCGGTACTTCTGTTCTAAAGATGAAATATGTTAATGTCAGTTAGTGGAAGTTATATTATCTGAAGATCTGTTCTTAATTCTTGAAGACTGAAGATTATTTTATCTTGCTGGATTGACAAACAGCAGAGGAAGATTACTAGCTATTGGCATTCTCTAGTAATATCAGATAACAGATCACTCGTCTGTCAGATAAGTTAAACTCTACTCATCTGATATCTTATATAAGCATGATCATAAATCGTATCTTAAGAAACGCGCTTTTATAAGTAACAGATTAGTGTCGATAGAGTTTCCCGCCCATCTGACATTAAAATAATAAAATTGAAATCCGCAACTCCCATCCACACGATTAATAAACTGTCAGATTAGATCAACGTTTCAGATTAATCACGATAACCCAAATGATAGAAACGTATAAAGTCCGATCTAAAACAGAACAGTCGTCTTACGCACTCAAATACTCTCAAACTCTCTAACTCTCAAACTCTCCTGCTTCGAAAGTATACTGTTTTTGCAGATTCCTACTCACTAATCTCAGAGATGGATAAGATTATTGATGGAAGATACCTAAACTACAGCAAATTCACTTTTCGGGTACTGATCTGATGCGCTCTCTCTGAGAAAATCCAAGAGGCATCACTTGTTCCAGTCCTGGAAGCTCATGAAGAAAGGGTCTACTTAGAAGACGTCTATCACTTCTATACGACCAGAGAATTCAACGATGATGAAACTGTGATGACTGCTGTCATCGGTGGTAAGAAAATTGCTGTCTCTGCTGCTGTTCTTTGTGAAATTTACAAGTTAGCAGATAAGGGAGGAGATGTGACCAGCTTAGGGTCAGAAAAGGAGGATGAATTTTGGGCTATTTGTGCGAAGAAGGGAGAAAAGATGACTGGAACCCTAATGAAAACTCAGTTAAAGGATGAGTATCAAAGGTTCGCAGACATCATTGCGCAAGTACTGGAATGCTACACAAGCTCACTAGATGGGTTACCCAGAAGAGGTACTACACCATGGCTTGCATATACTATGGTCTGAAGGTTAACTGGGCTGCTCACGTCTATGAGCTGCTGAGTAATAAAAGGCTCTCTCATGCCATCTTACTCAGTAATCTGTTTGCATCCTTGCAATGCCCTATGGGTGGTGGAAAGCTTACTCATGCAAGCAAGGAGTTTAAACTGTATGAACCAGTAAAACAACTGGTGGCTCAACCAAAAAGAAAGGCCACTGGAAAATCCAAGAAGACCCCTTCTAAGAAAAGCAAGAAGGAGGGTCAGACAAGTCAACCTGCTGAGCCAACAGCACAGTCTGCTGTTGAGACTGGATCAGCACAATCTGAAGATGCAGTCCCAGAAAAGATAATTGAAGATTTCACCAAGGAGATTGAGCAGATGAAGACTGACTCCTCTCCTGAAAGGACTGAATCAGAGGAAGAAATGCCTCTTCAACGATTGAAAAGGTTAAGAACTAGAAGTGAGGCAAGGGGACCTCCCACTGCCAACCCCCCTGCCAAAAAGATTGCCAAATCAAAGGTTAAGAGAAAGGTTAATTTCTCTGATGAACCAGTGGAAACAGTAAGAGAAACAACAACATCAGCTGAGAGGCCATTAGTTATTAAAGAACCTGTTGATAAATCTACTGAAGAAGTTGTTTCCACAATTGGAGTTCCTACTACAGACTCTTCTGCTGTAGTATCTGTTGAAGCTGGAGAAGATCAGCAGACTGCCACAACAGGTGAAGGAGAGACACTCCTTCTGCATCCAAATCCTGTTGCTGCAACTCCAATACAAGCAGTTGAAAGTCCTGAATCAAGAGGAAACGGACTGGGAAAATTGCAACTTACCTGACTGCTGCAGAAAAGAAAAGACAAGATGCTGCTGAAAAGCAAAGGATTGCTGCAGAGAAGGCAGAAGAAGATAGGCTGAAAAGCCTAGAGTTAAAAAGGCTGGAAGAAGAGGCCAGCAAGATGACTCAAGAGCAGAGAGATGCTGTTGAGGCAGCAGAATTGGCTGCTGTTATTGAAGCAAGCATCAAGGATGCTCATGGAAATCAGCATACTGGTGGGCTAAGTATTGGTGACCAGAGGGATCCAAACAAACCAATACCAGCTATGCCTGCACCAAAGATAAAGCCAAAGAGAAGAGAGGAAATCAGATTAGCTTTAGAGATTGTCAGGGATGACCCTGCTATCTTTGAAGAATTTCTCAAAAGGCTAGATGCTGAAAATGAAAGGATCAACCGTCTGACACTCTTCCATGCTGAAAAGATCAAATACAACAGATGGAGGGAATTCAGACTGACAAAGAGCCCTGCTGAAATGGCCAATTGGAAAGGATTCTCTGCTGCAGAAGACTGGGTACTGAAGTGGCTAGAAACTGGATCTCTAATTCAAGCACTTGATTCGAAATTCTTTCTGGACAGGTTGAGGCTAAGGATAAGTCACATAGTCAAGGCTGAAGCAAAGAAGATCCTTGAATCTGTTCCTGAGGATTATGATGAATCAGAAGACCTCAAGGAAAGATCTATAAAGTTGGCTATTGCTCAAGCAATGGAGCTTTGGGCAAAGAAATCAAGGAAGTTAAGGGGACAACCAAGCTCATTGGTCCCTCTTCCAAACATCAAACACATTGTCTACGGACCTAATCTTAAACCTTTTGAAGAGCTGCCTGAGGAACCTTCATCCACTTTTATTCCTCTTGACAATTTTACTTGGATTTCTAACAGGTCAGCTGTGGACAATGAAGGAATGATGAAGACAGTTGAGACTGTCAAGAAGATTATATCCCCTGCTGATAAAGAAAAAGCAGAGTCTTCTGATCAATCAGAGCAAAAGGAGGGTACATCAGACCCATCTGATCAGAATAAAGCACAGGGTGATAAGTCTGATGCTGCTGATGACTCAAAGAAAGAAGAAGACATTCCAGCAGATCAGATCAAGGACAAAGAAGTTGCTGCTGAAGGAGATGATCAAGCTAAGGAGAAGGAAAGCACTCCAAGCCTTGCTGGTAGTCCAGTAGATCAGTCCCTTGGAATAATAACTCAACCAACAGAGCAACTTATCAAAGAAACACTTCCTGCTACAACAAATATGCCTTCAACTTCTCAAGGTGCTCAGACAAATCTGTTGGACTCCATCCAACAACTGATCATCAAATCTATGAAGGATATGAAGGAAGAATTAGCTACAGAAGTGTTAGCTGCTATCAAACAACCAATTCAGAAAGCTGCTGCTGTTCCAACCGATCTGATAGAAGACACTGCTCAGAATGTTAAATCCATCTGTCAAGATATGGATATACTTAGAAGACGGACTCAGAGCACTACTGAAGGTTGGAAACAGATTGAACAAACAGTTGAAATGGCCCTCCGAGCAGAAGATGAAGTCATGGGAAATATGATGAAAGACTTCACTGCTTCATCAAATTGGATTGTGGGAACTCAAATTCAATTGGGTGATCAAGGAGAAGACTTGCTCAAGGAAGTCAAAACTGTTAAGGCCAATCAACTCAAACAACAAGCTCAAATAACTGCCATGGAAGAGAACATCAAGCTTCTCTGTGATTCACTTCTGATTACTCCAATCTTACCAAACTATCAAATCAACCCTGCTGATGATGACAAAAAGGGGGAAGAGAGGATATTTGGACAGAAAAGAGTTGGAACTTCTTTTGTATTGGAAGCTGAAGATGATGCTGAAGGAACAGAAGTGTTAGAAGAATCTGCTGATGATGATGATAAGAATGATGCAGCAAATGAAGGCACAAGCAGATCAACAGTTGAAAAGATCACAGAAGAAGAAGATGAAGCTGCTGAAGAAACTGAAGCTGAAGCAAAGGCTAAATCTGATAAGGAGATAGCTGCTGCTAAGGACTCAGCTGAAGAACAGCTTGATCCTGATGTTAAAAGAAAGAAGTTAGAGCTGTTGAAGCAAAATTTGGAAGCTGGAACTTCCAAACCTGCTGAAGAAGATAAAGAAGAAAAGCTAGGAGATTAGTCATGTTTATTTACCTATGAATCTCCTTGTAATTTTTCCTTACAAATCATCTGAACAAACTTGTAATATGTAATCAGTTCAATATCTATAAAATTTCAAGTTTTTAATCCAACAGACTATTTCTATCTCAGAAATTTTTGAGGATCAAAACTTTAGTTTAGGTACAGGTACTTAGCTGAAGTTTTGTCATCATCAAAAAGGGGGAAATTGTTGGATGAAGATGAAGATAAAAGAAGTCAGATATTAAGGGAAGGTTTTGATGATTTCCAAAACATCATAATCAGCTAAGTATGGAAGCTTAGTTCCCTTAGAAGGATCTTTGAACAAGTAAAGAAGATATCAGAAGAGCTCAAAGACCAGAAGACTAGTGATCTCTTGCTGGAACAGCAAACAGAAGGGTAGGTCATCAGCCGAGTCAAATCAGATTAGTTCAGTATTTGATCAGCAGAGTACCTATCAGAAGGGTTGCTTCGATCAGCAGAGTGGAAGAGATCATGAGATCAGTTCAACGGTAATAAATGCACTTGGTGTAATAAATGCTGGAAGAGAAGGGTAGTAATGGCAAATGATTGAAGATATCCTCGTATCAGCAGAGTGCATTTAATGCAGCATTAAATGTAATGGACAGAAAAGTATTGTACACTGTACGGATTGCTGCAGGGAGCCGTTTCAAAAGAGCTGAAGGATGGATTTGAAGACTTGATTTGCTTCAACGATCATAAATTCAAATCCGAGTATAAATAGAGCAAAGTTCGAAGAGAGAGACACACAACAACAATCAGAGATTTCGTTTTTGAAGCAGAAATTTTCTAAGTCTCAAAAGCTCGAACAGCTCACTCGTCTGGTGGAAGTCATCTGTTGACAGAAACCAAGTTGAAGAAAACAGAAAAACATTATCTGAGTGATTTTGTAATAGCTGAATGTTGTGCGAAGTGAGAATCCATCTTTGTGAGTGATTCTACTTCAGATGATAGGTTTTCTTTGTGAACTCCTATTGTGAGCTTATAGCCTTTTCATTAGTTGTCTAGGTATAAGTGGAGAAATATTGTAATCTTTGTGATTATAGTATAACCCAGAATCTGAGTGATCTGGAAGAGTGGACTAAAGGATTTTTATCCATATAACCACTATAAAAATTCTTTGTGTCATCTTGCATTCAAGTTTTCTTGCATATTTAAAGTTTGCATATTTAAACACCTTGAATTACCTAAAAGATTCTAAAAAGGAGTTTGTTAAAAACTGGGGATAAAATCTTTTAAGAACTTAGTCTACTTGTGAAAAACATTTTAAAACAATCCGCTGCAAGTATACTCTTTGAAAACTGTTTGCTGGAAAATCAGCTAAGTATTTGTAAGAAGAGTGGTCAGTCTGCTGTTCAAGATTTGTTCACGATCAGCTGAGTCTGCTTACTGTTCTTCATCAGCTTAGTCTGCTGACAGAAGACTGAAAAGTTTTTAAGTTCAAAAATTTTCAGAGGTCTATTCACCCCCCCCCCCCCTCTAGACCTCATCTGACCACTTGGGACCAACATCCGCTGATTTCGATATGAATCTATTCAAAGCAACTATTTGCTTCTATGCCCCTTTGGTGAACAAGGTACCCTAGGAATTTTTTCGATTTAACCCCGAATGTACACTTAGCCGGATTAAGCTTCATACCATATTTCCTCAAAATCTTAAAACAACGGTCGAGATGAGCAATATGGTCCCTTTCACTCATACTCTTGACTAACATGTCATCAACATATACATCCATGATTTCCCCGATGAGCTCTTTGAAAATTAAATTTACCAGTCTTTGGTTGGTCGCTCCCGCGTTCCTTAATCGGAAAGGCATTACAATAAAACAGTATACTCCCTGTTCTATTACGAAAGCCGTTTTCTCTTGGTCGCGTTCATCCATATAAATCTAACAAAAACCTTGAAAGGCATCCATCATGCTGAAGATTACAAATACAGCAGTCGAGCCGACCAATAACTTTATCGGCCAACATATCATGATGTTAATCTATGAAAATTAACACAGCCAACAAAGTTTGAGTCTAGATAACCAAATTACTTCCAAATTTACCGCCCGTCTATAGATAAGCATGTAAATTTCTGATTACTTAAATGTACATCACCACTTAAGTGGTCTATACCTGGATTAATTGATATCGACTCAACATTCAGATCGCAAATGTGAATCATCCGAATTCTCTCTAAGTCTTTATTGATATAGGTAGACCCATATATTTAAAATCCTTAGAGATAAAATGTTCACCTCATGTAACATACCCTTAACATTGGTTGTAAGTAAATATTATCCATGTACAAAACAAGAAATCATATTTTACTCCCACTAACCTTATGGTATATAAATTAATCCATAAAATTTCATTCAATCCAAATGAAGAAATCACTCAATGGAATTTTAAAGTACCACGAATGGGATGCTTGTTAAAAACTGTATATGGATTTCATTACAACAAAATGCTCACTATATCATTTTAGGAACATCACATTTGATATCAGCAAAATCAACAGTTAGTGATGCTGCATAAAAATTAAAATTGCTTATGTTCAAATCTGAGGTTTAACTTAAAATTTTCATGTTTCACCAATGCAAAACATGTAAGAATTGAATCTAGTAACATAAAATTTGCCTGTGGGCTGAAATTTTAATTCAATTAGATTCAACTAAAATTGTATTAGGGAACTATCAAATTGCTTACTTTTTTTTTTTTTTTTCTTTTTTTGAGGATCAACAGTAGATTGCATTAAAAGATCACGGAAAATCCGATAATACAAAGTTAAAAACAGAGGAAGGTAAATCAAACGAAAACTCAAAATTAGAAGCCGCTAACTTAGCAAGAAGATGAGCTGCTTTATTACTCTCTCTAACGATATGCACAGCTCGGAAAGTCTCCAAATTTAACGTCAAGTTCCTAATATCGTCAAAAATATGTCCAAGAGTTCCGTGAGTAGACGAAGGATTTGAAATCCCTTTAATAACTGATGAGCAGTCTCCTTCAAGAATCAACCGGCTCCAACCCGAGGCCACACCAAACTCAACCGCACGTAGGGCTGCTATAGCCTCCGCAGCTTCTGGATTAAGTGGAAGATCAATTGTGGCTATCCAACACCCCGAGCAAGTCCCTCCCTCATCACGCCAATAATACCAATGCCAACTATCTTCCCATTATCGGAGAACGCAACATCAACGTTTAATTTAACAAAAGAAGCAGGAAGTGGGTGCCAATGTGTTGAACTTCGATTTAATTTCGGAATCTGGGAGTGGATCGAATTTACCTGAAATCTGGTGAAGAATTCACGAGCAAGGCAGACCAATTCAAGTGGTTTAAGGTCATTGTTTTCCCACAAAAGTTTGTTTCTCCCGTACCACATCCACCACATAAGAGTGACTGCCCAACCTAGTTCTTTACTATCTGTATGGGATCTGATGTGATTTAGCCAACCTTCCATTTCATTCAACTCATTAACATGAATACTATGCGAAAGTCCAAACAGAGCCCAGATTTGGCGAGCATAGGTGCAGTAGAAAAAACAATGAACAATGGACTCATTCAGATTCTCACAACGTGGACAACAAATCTCAATGGGTATTTTCCTTTGATGAAGTCGTAAGAGAACCGGAAGAGCTCCCGAACAGCAATTCCAAATAAAAATACGTAGCTTGGGAGGTGCACATAATTTCCAAAACCAGCTCCAATCCTTTACTGAGTTCGAACTCGTACCCCCGGAAATAGCCTCCGCATCCAATCTCTTCATATCACGAATTAATTTGTAGGCGGACTTGACTGAATATTGCCCCGAACGTTCGAAATGCCATATCAATTGGTCGCTGCCCGTACGGTTGCCTAGTGGAATAGAAAGTATGAGACGTGCTTCTTCCTCAGAAAAAGTTTCTTCCACGAGTGCCCGGTTCCACGAGGCGTTATTGGGATAAAAAAGAGAGCTGACTTTACTGTTATAAGGAAGAACTTGTGGCAGCGAGGTAACCTTAAACGAGTAAGACCGAGGTAACCATCTATCTTCCCAAATGTGAACTTTGTCTCCATTACCAATTCTCCAACGAAGGCCAGACGCAACATATTTTATTGATTCCCAAATGCCTCTCCAGGTGAGTGACGGACTAGGACCCAAAGAGGCCCCAAACAAATGAGAGTTCGGGAAATATCTAGCTCTAAGAATTCTGCTAAGTAAACCATGCGGATTAGTGAGAATTCGCCAGGCTTGCTTACCCAATAACGCCATATTGAACGAGCCAAGATCACGAAAACCTAAGCCACCATCTCTTTTACTCGAACAAAGGGAATCCCATTTTAACCAATGAATCTTCTTCGCTTCTCTATCGTCCCACCAGAACTTTGCTATCATGGAATTAATTTCTGAAATAAGATAAATAGGTAGCTTGAAACAGCTCATTACGTAAGCTGGGATAGCCTGGATTACAGATTTAATAAGAACTTCCTTACCAGCCTTAGATAAAGAAGTTACCCGCAAACTCTGGAGTCTATTCCAAACTCTTTCTCTTATATAATCGAACACTTCTCTCTTGGATTTTCCAGCGACCAAAGGAAGTCCCAAATATCTATCGTGTTTTATATCTCTTCTGATCGGAAAGTAGGATAGAATAGAATCAATAATAACCTCCGGGGTGTTCTTTATAAATACCACACTAGATTTCTCCAAGTTGATGTATTGGCCTGATGCATTGCCGTTTGAAACTCTAATGGCTGCCTCGGTAGTAGCTTGAGAGAAAATCATCGTGTCATCTGCAAAAATTAAGTGTGAAACACTAGGCGCACCATCACAAACAGCAACCCCGTGTAAGTTACCTCTGTCCTCTTCCAGTTTGATAAGTGAACTCAAACTTTCTGCACAGAAGAGAAATAAGTACGGGGAAAGGGGGTCACCTTGCCGGATACCCCTTTCCGGTCTAACAAAACCAATTTGAGCACCATTCAGAATGAAAGAATAAGTAACAGTAGAGACACATGTCATAATCAAATCAACAAAATTTGAAGCAAAACCTGAACGGATCATCACGGCTCTAAGGAAGTCCCACTCTACTCTATCATAGGCTTTACTAAGATCCAATTTAATGGCCATATGGCCAACGTCGCCCCTAGATTGTTTTTTCAAATAATGTGATGTCTCATAGGCTACTAGTACGTTATCGGTCATTTGTCTGTCGGGGACAAAAGCGGATTGGGATTCAAAAATGATGGAGTTCATGATAGGTTTAAGACGATTAGCTATAGTTTTAGAGGCAATTTTATATGTTACGTTACAAAGGCTAATAGGTCGGAGTTGTGTCATCAATTCAGGCTTAGGGCATTTAGGGATAAGAGCAACATTAGTGAAATTGCAATTTTCATCAAAGATACCAAAGTTGAGAAAATCAAGTACCCACTTAGTAATATATTTTCCCACAATAGGCCAATATTTTTGAAAAAATAAAGGGGGGAATCCATCGGGACCAGGGCACTTAAGGGGGTAAATAGAGAAAAGTGCTTGAGTTACCTCTTCTGCGGTGTAAGGCTGAAGAAGATACTCATTATCATCAAAACTCACCCTTGATCCAATAGCATTCAACGCCATGCCTATCTCCTCTCTCGACGGGTGACTCGAATATGGACGAGAAGTAATCAACATTAACCCTCTCAATCTCCTTATCCGTTTTACACCAAGAACCATCAGATTTCTTAATGTCACTATCTGATTCTTTTTCATACGACCCGAAGCCCGACTACGGAAGTATCTCGTATTCCGATCACCTTCACGCATCCAATGAGCCTTAGCGCGCTTAATAATTAATCATTATATTATGAAGGCAAGTTGATATTCATCTAAGTTCTTTATGATAAACTACCAAATTATGTTTCTTTTCCTAATACCTGTGGGTAAATTAGGAAATAAAATATGATATTTATCCTAATTAGTTATATAAATATAACAAATAGTTCTTGTGGGATAACAATTCGTTATATTAAGTATAACTAATTACAATTAATGTCTTTATTTCTTTACGTGATCATCATAACCAAACTCAATATATAATTTCATTCAATTGAAAATGTTGTGGCTACTCCTCAATCAAATAATATTATATAGATCACTAGACATTAAATTAAGCTTTATAAGAATTTTTCAGTTAATAATTCTCAAACATAAAATATTGCATAATTCAAAACATTAGATTGTGCAAGACATGTAATTTCACTAATTTCAACTTCAAATATTCATCTTCACATAGCATGTATAATTATAATTGATTTAGACATACTAACTAAATGTAAGAATAATTTTTAACCTTTATAAAATGATTACAGTAAGTGGACAATCTAGGCTCAATTCATTAAGTGCTTAAACCATATGCAGCCTAATAAACAATATACTAGAAAAATATTGGAAAATCAAAACTTCCAAAATCCAGAAACCAAATCCACAATAATTAATTGAGAATCAAGTTCTCTCGTTCTCAACAATCTGTAAATTGCCAAATTAGGATACTGTATGAGCTCAAGCTATTATCCATAATTTATTAAAACAACTTCACAAAATTATTCATATAAATGAACATTCTTTTACTAGAGTAGAAGCCAAAAAGTTTGCTTGTTGACAAATTTCACAATCCGAAGTGAACTCGGCACTTGAGCACATCAGTGATACTTAAATGAAAAATTAAAGCATCATTTTCAACTTTAAGAGAAAAGCCGAACAATCCAAATTTTCCACAAACTGAATTAATTCAACCATGATTTCATTACCAAATCAGAAAATAACTTATCAAACTTAAAAAATTAGCCCATATGCAAGATTCTCAACAACTTTGACATAATGTTTTCCCAGTTTTGTAAAAACATCAAGGCGAAGGTATCAAGTTGCTCTGATACCAACTGTTAGACTTTATAAAATATCACAATGATATTTGAACATACATATATACTTTTACTAGACAGCATATATGAAAACTAAATGCGGAATGAATCATCATACCTCCAGCCATTGATTTTGGAAGAAATTCGGTTGTGTATAACATGCTTCTACACTCTAGCAACCTCTTTTAGATGGTGTAATTTAGTGAAGAATGTTGAGTGTAGGGACCTTATACATGGCTCACCTATATATAGTGTCTTGCCATCAAAGATACTAAGAAGGTGTAGAGTCTTTTGCTTTATGACTCACATTATGCTCAAGTTAGTGGGGCAAGATAATGGGTTAGTGGAATTAAAGTCATTGGTTAATGGGGAAATCAAAGGACCACTTGAAGTTTATAATAATATTTTGTAATAAACTTACATGCCGATGGGATCAGAACGACCATGATTTTATCAAAGTTAGAGACCATTGTTTATTGTGCGAAATAGCCCCCTATCGATGTCTGTGTGGATTGGATTGGATATTCTACGTGAAATTTCTGATTTTGTGTCATTTAATTTTGTGGAATTCATAAGGGCCGTGATCTATCTTATTACGCATAATTTATTTTTACAAGATGACACCCAAGGACTATGTTTACATTACTGATGTAGTGACCGGGAGAAAAAATTGGCAGATTAAAGTTGTACTGTGTGAAACGGCTGAACCACGTACTTCCCACTTTGGAGTTGACAGATATATGCGAATTGTATTAATGGACAAAAAGCTTACTTATTCAAAACTCCATTTCATGTGTTAGTAGGTGATTTAATTTTTACAATTTTTTGCAGAATTTTGTTTGTTAGCGTGGTGGATTCTGAGGCTGTAGAAAAGTTGTACTGTCTATAGGCTGTCAATTATGAACTATATAAGATTTTTTTTTCCTATGTAATTTTATGATGGTAGGTGATAAACGCGCATAATCAACAAAACAATATATTTTTTATTAACATATTGCATAATTCCTTTCAACCTCAAATATATAATATTTTCCGAGGATTTCCCTTCAATGTTTCATTCTGTTCGGAAAAGGGACTCTGAGAACCCTCTATAATAATAGTTGGGACTATGTACTCGCGTGCTGGAGAAGAAGAGTTTGGATTCTAGAAGATGAGGCCATCTCGATGAATTACTAATTCGATAAAAATGCTGATTGCGGAGATTATCAACTTAAAATTTTACTACAAAGAAGCAGAAGGTGGAAGGTAAAGGTCATTGTGAAATTTAAGACAGTTATATTTATACAAGGCTGAAAAGACACATTAGCCTCTTCGCGATGCTTCATTTTCCTGCCATAAGGAACAAGCAAATGGACCCCACTTATCCAAACGATCTGTTTTTTAGGTAATATAAGTCACGACTATTTATGAAAAGGTGTACTCTTTTCCTTATTCGGATTTTTATCCCAAAGGGTTTTTTTCGAGTAAGGTTTTTAATGAGTCATTATTCATAAGTCTATCGCAGTAATTGACTACTTCTACGAGCTTCAGCTATGATTTCGCTCGAAGAAGTGAGGGAGTACTAATGGGGGCTATTTTACACCTTAAAGGATAATTGTGAACTCGGGTAGAATTAGGTCGTTCTGACCTTATGAACGGTCTCAAACGTGAATCGAGCATGAAGGTCGTGTCGACCTAAAATATGTATCTCGTCGACCTAGCACAGGAGTCCGAATCCTGGAAGGATAGTAGCTTGAATCCTACTTTGATTATGTTACCTTGTAAATCTAGGATTAGAAAATCTATATAAGAGTGTCACTTACATTGTATTAGGGCAACGCTTCTACATTACATATACTTACATACTTCAATTTGATTGTAATCTTACTATTCAATTAATAATATAGCTCTTGCTCTACGTAATATATTGGTCCTTTCGTTATCGTTGCTATGTTATTATCCTTGTGTTAATCCATCCTGATTAAAGTAAATAAAGCCCTAAACTATTCCCGATTCCTATTATTCTAATAATTATTGATATGATCGAACCTAACCAAATTCGATAAAATCACTTAAGGAGGCCAAAACTCTCTCAGTGACGTTAAAAGGTTTAAATCAAAGAAAAATGTAAAAACCTGGAGCCTTATTCACTCTCGCCCCCCTCTAAACCTCCACCACTTGGGACCAATAATCTATGGGACGTAAAATTGAGAGATTTTGAATGGAAGAATACAATTTGGCAAATTCTAAAGGAAAAAAATGAGAGAAAGAAAAACAATAACTAATATTCAATTTCGCTCGTATAATAAAAAAGACAAATAAGGGAAACATAGTCAAAATTTTAAACTTCTTAAACAAATTTTAACGAAAGAAGAAGAGAGAGAAGAACATTAATTAATTTTCTTAAACAAATTCTATCGAAAGAAGAAGAGAGAGAATAACATTAATTAATTTTCTTAAACAAATAAAGAAGGCGAATAAGGGTAATTTAATATAAATCAAAAAAATTATTTGGCACCAACAATTTGTGAGATTCGGAAGGAATGAATACAAGCTGACGAATTCTAAGAAATGAAGAAGAGAGAGAAGATTATTAATTAATTTTCTTTTTATATTGTCGGATAAGTATTTAAAGAGAGTTGAATCTAAATCATTTTAAATCACAATTTTCTAACATGTTAGAAAATTTGTGAGTGGATAAAACTATACATGAATTTGTGAATTCACATTTTTATTTGAAGATATTTTCCATATTGTTATAATAACTTTATGGCCATTTTTTATTCATTCTATTATATCATTTTCTCAGGTTCTAATAATTCCCTTAAAAAATATATTAGGTTGGAAATAGTTTTCTTCAAATAGTAAAAAATGATAAAATGAACAAAATCATTTGTACTGTTACTACAAGTTAAATCAACCTATTAACTAAATTGGAAAAAAAATACAATTCATTGAGCTAAACAGAATTCATTTTCTGCATAATAACAAACAACTGAGTGCATGTTGACATTTTTTGCCCAAATATGCCAAAAAAATAAGGGAAATTTACCTAGTGATCTTACCGAAATTCGTACGTGATGTTCGGGCGTGATGTGATCGATCAAATGCTTAACAATAGATATAGAAGATCAATATTATTGTATTCAAGTAGTTCATTTACAAAGTTACAAGAATACAATGATTCGGAGTCCTATTCGAGCCCTATTGAATGCCGTACAAGCTAGAGGGCGAAATACATATTAAAGGCCCTAAGCCTATATTCCGAGGGATAGCTTCGAGTAGGGAGCACCTGGGAAGTTGTGTCATCGTCATAAATGCGCGGGGTATTTATAGCTGAAGGTAGGGTTTAGGTGATCCATCCATAGGTCTGTATTTCCCGGCCCATAACTTTGGATCAGGGCTCGGCCCAACAGTAACTTTGGACCCGTAGCCATCTATCCTATTCCGTTCGATCTCCCTTGGTCGAGATAGATGCTTTTCCGAGCTCTCATGCTGGACGAAGAAAGGAATCCGAAATACCCCTCATCAATACTCCCCCACTTCTCGAGCGTCAAGTGAAGCTGGAGCTCTGAGAAGTAGATATGGCGCAGAACGAATTAGTGAAGTGAACCCGTGGGACGAATCAACCTTGGTGCAAGTTTTTAGGTATGCCTCATTAAAAACCTGATTCGGAAAAACCCTTTAGGGATAAAAACCGGATCGGGGAAAAAGAGTGCATACTTAAGAAACTTTATAATGGAGTCGTCGAGGGATTTGTTCTTATTATCCGTTGTTAAAAGAGAGAATTCATGCTTCAGGCCTTTTTCTCAACATCTTATTGGGGAGGCGCAATTGGAATTTGTGATATCTTATTATCCTTCAGGCTGTTAAACATAAGGGTCCGATAAATCTTTGAATGTGTCACATTTCTCCTGGGTCTTTGATTTCGGAGTCCTTAAAAATATAAGGACCGTAAGTGTAATTTCTGAGAATACGATTATTAGTTTACCCTGGGGGAGTTCAACCGCCGCGGTTACTCGGGGACCAGTTTGCAATTTCCCATTTTGTCCCTGTATATATACTTTGATGAGGATCATTATTTACTATAAGTTCTGAAGGTAAAAATTCTTGATCGGATCAAGCAGGTCGATAAGCGAGTCGAAGTAGTCGTATTTCGAGCAACTTTCATATATTCACTATGTCTAATCCCACATATTTGAAGGGAAAATCTCCCTTAGAGGAAACTTTCGCTGTTGATCGAGAGGAAAAGGAATTTATAGCAACTCGTTCATCCGAGGTCGAGAATGCGCAGGATTCAAATTCGACTTCCGGGTCCGGCGGGGATGAGCGGGAATCTAACTCTAACTCAGAAGATAGCGAAGATGAGAGTTCTAGTGGGGCGACGGTTTCCGACAATGAACCCGAGGAGGATGAGGATCTGTCTTTAGGGGAAAATGAGCAAAAGAAAATTAGACTGAGCCGAATTGCCGTGGTTACCATTTTTGACTGGGAGGAACCTTCGACCAGCGCGGGTCTGAATAGGACAGAGGAGAGGGCTGACGAGATAGTTTGTTCTTATACGGAAGAAGATTTAGGGGATTTGCAAGAGGAGTTTGGACCATATCTTGGCGCTGGTTTTTCGATTGTCCTTCCTTCTTCCGACCAGCGGGTTACCAATCCTCCTCCTGGTTGTCAGGCTTTTTACTCCAAACAATTTCATTACGGCCTTCGTATCCCCTTTCCTCCTTAGATAGAAAAAATTCTGGAGGCCTTCGAGTTGACTCCTAGTCAGATCCTTCCGAACTCAATTGGTCTTATCATAGCTTTCTGCGTGCTGATGAAGGCTAAGGGAAAAAGAGCGGTTTTTCAGAATTTTTGGCGGGTATTTCAGTTGAGTGCTTCGACGTCTTCGAACGCTGGATATGTGTATTTCTCCCAGAGGCCTAAAATTTCGATTTTATCAGCCAATGTCAGTAGCAATCTCAAGGGGTGGAAGCATGAATTCTTCTTTGTTCGAGGATCGGATTCTCCATCCTCTGAAAATAATCCCGAGCCAATTCCTTACGACTGGCCTGGGGCGAAGTCATGGATATATGGTAAACGCCACCTGAAGGGAAGTATGAAAAGCGAGATATCAGATGAAATGCTGCAAATTCTTCGTGCTGATACTCACCAAACTGCGTTAATGACTCAAGAGGCCGTCTTGCGGTTGGCTGGCCTTAGTAGCTGTACTTTTCCCACCGAACCAATTGTGTACGGAAAGGCTCGGATTGATCCTGCCAACCCTCCTTCCAGCTTAGCAGATATCGTCGATAAATTCCGAACATCAGTGGCTGGCAATCACGTTGCTTCCTTCTCGAAGGGTAGCAAAGGACGACCTCGTCCTCAAGTATTAAAAACATCTCGGAAGGCGAAAAAACCTAAAACCCGAGCTGTGGCTGCGGGGGCTCCGAATACCTTGATGGTCCTTCCCCAGGCTACTGATGCAGGAGCCTCCCGTTTTCGGATCGAGGCAGAGGGGACTTCCGATCCCCAGGCTTCGGCTGTTATTCGATCTATTTTTCCGACCGGCTCTTCTAACCCGAGTGATGCGGGGTAT
The DNA here is from genome assembly GCA_003313485.2 of Penstemon barbatus. Taxonomy (NCBI): domain Eukaryota; kingdom Viridiplantae; phylum Streptophyta; class Magnoliopsida; order Lamiales; family Plantaginaceae; genus Penstemon; species Penstemon barbatus. The sequence continues at coordinate 68,864,115 of CM064879.1, read as the reverse complement.
AGCCGCTATACATTGATGGAGGATCAAGCTAGGGAAATTCTACAGGTTAGGATGGCTCGCAAAAGAAGTAGCAATGCTTCGAAGTCATTCAGACGAATTAAACCTTTTGGTCGAGGACAGGATCCGATTCCTTGTCGGGCTGGTTGCTCCGAGCCGGATCTGGCCGACTTTATCGAAAATCACCTGCAAGGACCCAGGGCAGCAGGATATCCCGAGGATGGAACAGTCGAATCCGACCTAGGCCCTGGGGGTGAGCATACGGTAGACAAATCCCTTCGGATGTTTCTGGCGGGGAGGTTCAAAGATGATATCATTCAATCTTTTACCGAGCCGGGCTTCGAGATAATAGGCGACTATGCCGAAGCCCATCAAAGGGTATTGTTAAAAAAGTCTTAACACACACATTTTTTTTTTTTTTAGTCCTTGTGCCGTGTTTTATATCTTTTCCTTTGCAGGCCGGTGATCTATTTATCCAAAACGCTCTTAGAGCGGCCGTGCTGAATGAAGAATCCCAAGCAGCACAGAAAGGTCTGTTCAATGTTCTGAAGGATGAGGCTGCTAAAACCAGCCAATTAGAGGAGATCAGAGCCAGGTTGTCTGAAACCGAAACAAAGCTCGAACAGAACAAGAAAGAGTTGGAAGCCATGAAAGCTTTAGAAGGGGAGGTGGAGAAGTTAAAATTAGAGCTCGAACAGGCCAAAGTATCGGCCGAACGATCTTATGAGCGAGGCCGTCAAGAGGCCAGATTTCCAGCCATAAGAGAATTTTTGAAATCTCCGATTTTGGATGCCCTGGTTCGCTTGAGGTCCGGGCAAATAAACCAATCTTTCCACTTTAAGGGGGTTCAACAGCTTATCTCGGCCGGACAACTTGCTGGTTCCATCGAGAAATATCTTAAGTTTTTGGATCCTTTTAAAAATATTTATGGGAAAGATTACAGGCCCAGTTCTCTTCCTCCCAAGATTTCAGACTTCAAGAATCATGAGTTTTTCTCCTTCCTTGAAGAGTTCGGAGTTCCCATGCCCAATCCCGACGTTCTCGAAGCGCAATTTGACGATCAAGATGTGGACATCGAAGGCGATTCCAGCACTCGTGGAGAACAGGGTAACAGTTCTACCAAACTGGAAGGATCGACCTCCGGTGGTCAGGATGATGGTGGCGAAGAGAAGACTAGTTCAAGTAGTGAAGATTCCGAGAGCTCGGGGAATGGTTCAGGGAGCAGGAATGAGAAGGCGAGGTCGGATGACGATTCCGACTCTGAGGATTCTAGTGATTGAGGGTTCTTTCAATGTAATAGACATCCCTTTTTTGTTAGATTGTAATAGCCATTCTTCCTTAATTTGTATTTTGTTCCTGGAGTTATTCTTGATGTGATGTTGGTATGAATTTAATATGAAATATTTTTTGCGTCATCCTTACGTTTTTGGTTACGTCACCGAATCTTTTCTTGGGAAAAGATAACTCGTCTATGGCCTACCTTTCTTTTCTTTCTGAGTAACCTGCATTCCTTATAAATACTTAGGCTTACGATAGCCTATCTTAATAATATTTCTTCCCTTCTGACGATCGAAGCTTAGGATAATTTACGCGAGTTCGGGCTTCTCGAACTTATTGATTAAGAAACTGCTTCTTCTTTTTCTTGGATCTATTGTTACTTGGAAATATATCAACTGTTAGAGAAATGAACCATAATCCGAAAATTCCCTCATTTCCTTCTATAACGTCAACCCAATCCGATAAGGGTAGCGTCTTGAAGAGAAAAAGGCACACTCCTGCTATGTCTAGATTTTCCTTCGACCAGGCTTTGTGTGGAGAAGGTAGCTCCTCCGATTTCATTCCCTCCTCTTGTTTGAGAAATAGGAGCGCCTATAAAAAGGCTAAAAAAGTCTCTTTTGCGGATGAGGTCTTCCCGATCGGACGAGGCGTTGCTCGCGCTGATAAGGTTTTTCGAAGAAAGTCCGATCTGAGTTTAGTTCGGGCTGACATTTCTCTTTCCGAGTCAATATTATCGGGTGGAGACTATTCCTCGTTTCTGTTTCACTCTGGATCTGAGTTTCTTGCCCAGGTAATTCTAATCACCGTATCATGTATTTGCGGATTCTTCTGTTTTTGTCTTAACGTGCTTTCTCGCAGGCTGGCGAATGTTTTTCCGTGCTTTATTCATTGGCGAAACGCGAGGTCGAGCAACGAACTAGTATTACCCTTGAGCTGGCCCTGAAAAAGGCCGAGTTGGATCGGGCCTTGGAAGCCAATAGATTTTTCAAAGAGAAGTTGTCTTGTGAAAAAAGTAAAGAGATCCGAGTTTGTGGCGGAAATCTTCCGGAGAAGCTGAGCTTGGAGTTAAAAAGGCTAAAAGATGCTTGCGAATTTGAAAAGAAGAATTTCGATCTCCGCGAGAAAGAGGCTTATGCTCGCGGATATGCTGATCGCAGTGCCGAAGTTCGAAAATTTCTTTCCGAGAATGTTTAGTTGTATTACCTTGTTGTAACGATATCAATAAGCCGTTGTATTTCAATAAACTGTTCCTGAATAAATGTAATTTCATCTCGATTTGGACTTGTATTTCAACCCGGTACTCCCAGGACTTTGTTTGTAACCACTTGAATGTAGAATGTATACTCTTTTTTAATAAGAAATATTTTTACTTTGCCTTGTAATGATAATTTCGACGTTAAGTCTTTATGAATTATGAGAATTTTTCGAGCTTGAAAAGATACGCTTCTCTAATTCAGATAATATCCTTGATTTGTGATTGCGCAATAGATATAGGATATAATTTCGATTTGATTCTCGATTAGTAAATTCGATCTAATGGGCGTAGCAACAGTTTTCTCCTGTTTTGATAATTTCGATCTAAGGGGTAAAGCCATGGTTTCCACCTTTAGTCGATTCAGAGCATTTTTAGCCCGAGGGTCATAGCAGAGGCTTTCACCCATTTTGATAATTTTCGATCTAAGGGGCATAGCAAGGGCTTTCACCCTTAATCGTTTCAGAGCATTTTTAGCCCGAGGGTCATAGCAGAGGCTTTCACCCATTTTGATAATTTTCGATTTAAGGGGCATAGCAACGGCTTTCACCCTTAATCATTTTAGAGCATTTTTAGCCCGAGGGTCATAGCAGAGGCTTTCACCCATTTTGATAATTTTCGATCTAAGGGGCATAGCAACGGCTTTCACCCTTAATCGTTTCAGAGCATTTTTAGCCCGAGGGTCATAGCAGAGGCTTTCACCCATTTTGATAATTTTCGATCTAAGGAGAGGTCGATAACGGATGAGCAAATTAAAGAGATCGATAATATCATTAATAACAGAACGAATAAGAAATCTGAGGAAAACGGATATTCATTAAAGAGATAATTCAGTCGAAATAAGCTTTCGCGACAGATACATTCTTTTTAACTGAGAAAATAATAGATCCAACCAAACTAGATGACTGATTAAGAATTACTACTTTATCTTCCATAATATCTTCTCAAGTTAACTGCATTCCATGCTCTGGGTAGGGTTTCTCCATTGGGATAAGCAATCTTGTAAGATCCCTTCTTCCCTATCTCGACGATTACGAAAGGGCCATCCCAATTGGGTTGAAGTTTCCCGACGTGCTTTGATACTTCCACCTTTTTAAGCACGAGATCTCCTATTTTGAAAGATCGAACTCTCACATTTCGATTATACGATTTCTCCATGCTGGCTTTGGCGGCTTGAATTTTTAATTTTGCGCGGTCCCGTCGACTATCCGCATGGTCAACTTCTATTTCCCTTAGAGCTTGATTTTCGTTAGGATCGTAAAATTCGACCCTAGGCGAAGGTATAAGATTTTCCACTGGGATAACAGCCTCCGACCCATAAACCAAACTGAATGGAGTTTCTCCGGTTGCAGCTTTAACCGTTGTTCTATTGGCCCATAAAACTCCAGGCAATTCATCTAGCCACTTTCCTTTTGCCTCCGATAAGCGCTTTTCGAGAGATCGAACAATTTCTCGATTTGCAACTTCAGTCTGTCCATTGGCTTGAGGGTGTCCTACCGATGCGAAATTCTGTTGTATTCCGAACTTTTCACACCAATCCGTAATTCTCTTCCCGGCAAACTGTGTTCCGTTATCGGATATCAAAACCCTGGGAATTCCGAATCTGCAGATAATATTCTTCCATAGGAAATTTATAACTTGAAATTGGGTTATCTTGGTCAAGGCGACACATTCGATCCATTTACTGAAATACTCTACTGCCACAAGTACATAGTTTTTTCTTGTTCGAGCTGTTGGGAAAGGTCCAACAATATCAACGCCCCATTTATCAAAAGGCCAACAAATGGGAATAGAATGCATATGCTCGGCTGGCTGATGTATCAGGTTCGAGTGGATCTGACAGTGATGGCATTTTTTTACATATTCTACTGAGTCAGAAAAAAGAGTAGGCCAATAATATCCAGACCTTGAGCACTTAAGAGCTAATGCACGAGCACCACAATGATTTCCTGCTTCCCCCTCATGAATCTCCTTTAGGATGGAACCGTAATGAGTTTCGAGGACACATTTCAATAGAACTCCCGAAGAGGATCTCTTGTAAAGTTGATTGTTTATCAAAGTAAATGACGGCGCTCTATATTTGATTCTCCGAGCCTCATTCGTGTCTTCCGGAAGTTTTCCTTCCTTTAAATATGCGATAAGAGAATCGCTCCATGATTTGCTTGGTTCTTCGATTTCCATGATATCGATCTCCGGGGCTGCATCTAACTCGATGGCGGACATATTTGATAGCAGCCAAGTGATGGATCTTTCAGTTTTTCCGTCGACCGGTCCCGTGAACTTTGACAATATGTCAGCCCAAAGATTCTCCTCTCTTGGTATAGGTTGAATGTCGAACTTATCAAATTTGGAGATTAACTGCTTTGTTTTGTTCAAATATTTTACCATATTGAACTCTCTGGCCTCGTATGTACCTTTCACCTGCCTATGAATGAGCTCTGAATCAGTTAACACAACAATCGATTTTACCTTTGCCTTAATGGCCATTTCTAATCCGGCGATCAGTGCTTCGTATTCGGCCTCGTTGTTGGTGACGACGAAATCCAATGTTATCGCGTAACTTAGATCCTCATCGTCGGGCCCTTGGAAATGAATTCCAGCTCCGCCTCCTTCCTTGGTTGATGAGCCATCCACATGCATCAACCAAGCTCGGTCGCTGATTTCTTCGATCATACTTAATTCCGAGGATGCTCCTTCTTTCGCTTTTGATATGCCGGTTGATTCGAGCACAAAATCAGCTAGAACCTGAGCTTTCACGGCGACACGCGGTTGATATTCGATCTCGAACTGGCTGAGTTCGATCGCCCACTTTATTAATCTGCCTGAAGCCTCTGGCTTCGACAGGACCTGTCTCAAAGGTTGATTAGTTAAAACGATGATCTTGTATGTTTGAAAATAAGGCCTTAACCTCCGGGCGGCCACTACTAGGGCCAGTGCGAATTTCTCGATTTCCATATAGTTTTTTTCTGCGCCTTGCAACAATTTACTCAAATAGTAAACTGGTTTATGCTCGGCCTTATCCAGTTTGACCAAAACCGAGCTGATGGCCTCTTCTGATACGGCTATGTACAAATACAAAGGTTCCCCCTCAGACGGTTTTGCTAGCATTGGAGGTGAGGTTAAGTACGCCTTCAACTCCTCGAATGCCTTATCACACTCTTCGCTCCATTCGAAGGTTTTAGATTTACGTAAAAGTTTGAAGAAAGGTAGACTCTTGTCAGCAGATCTAGATATAAATCTATTCAATGAGATAATTTTCCCAATCAGGCTTTGAACGTCGGAAAGCTTCCTTGGTGGATTAAGGTCAGTGATCGCTCGGATTTTCTCAGGGTTTGCTTCGATTCCCCTCTCGTGAACAAATTACCCTAGGAACTTTCCTGACCATACACCGAAAGTACATTTAGCCGGATTTAGCTTCATTCCATATCTCCTCAAGATTTGGAAACATCTATCAAGGTGATCGATATGATCCTCCTCGGACATGCTTTTTACGAGCATGTCATCCACATACACTTCCATGATTTCTCCTATTAGTTCCTTGAACATCATATTAACCAACCTCTGATAAGTTGCACCAGCGTTTCTTAATCCGAAGGGCATAACGATGAAGCAGTACACTCCCCGTTCGGTGATAAATGCCGTTTTATCCTGATCTTTTTCATTCATGAAGATTTGGTAGAAGCCTTGAAAAGCATCCATCATACTGAATAACACGAAACCTGCGGTGGAGTCCACGAGCATATCGATTCGGGGCAATGGGTAAGGGTCTCTTGGACACAATTTGTTCAAGTCGGTAAAATCGTTGCACATTCTCCATTTGTTTTCGACCTTTTTGCCCTTGGAGACTAAGACTACGTTGCATAACCATTCTGTGAATTTTATTTCCTTGATTTGCCCCGCAGCTAGCAATCTATCGACCTCCGCATTGATTATTTTGTCCTTTTCACGACCGTGATTGCGCTTCTTCTGCCTTACCGGTTTGGCTTTTGGATCAATATTTAATGAATGAGTTATCACACGCGGGTCGATTCCTACTATGTCGTCCGAACTCCAAGCAAAGACATCCACATTTTCCTGTAGGAATCCGATGAGTTTTGCTTCCATGCCGCTGCTTAGCTCCGTTCCTATTTTTGTGAATTTTTCTGGAGATCCAGGTACCAAATTCACCTTTTTGTGGTCGGGTGCCTGTACACTCATGTCCACGATTCTTCCTTTCTTTCCTTGTAGCCTTTCATTATCGGGAATCGGAAGCTCGGAGTTTGGAATCGATTCATTTAGCTTTCTTTTAACAGGGAGCTCAGGCTCTACTTTCTCCTTGATAGTTAGAGATGAATTATAACACTCCCAAGCCATGTACTGATCGTTCCTCATCTCTCCTACTCCTCCTTCGGTCGGAAACTTAACCTTCTGGTGATAAGTAGAAACGACAGCCTTAAAGGTATTCAAAGCTGGTCTTCCCAAGATGGCATTGTAGGCAAATGGTGTGTCCACCACTAAAAATTTGATCATTCTTGTGGCGTTCTTCGGCTTGAGTCCCAAGGTGGTACTCAAAAGTATGGTTCCAAGTGGAACGATTTCCGATCCCCCGAATCCAACCAATGGGGTGGTTACTTTATCCAAACGTGGATGGCAGAGATTCATTCTCGTAAGTGCTTCTGAAGAAATTATATTTGCCGAGCTCCCGTTATCAACCAACACTCTCTTGACCTCGAAGTTCGCAATCTTCAGTGTCAATACCATAGAAAAGTCTGGATCGTCCTCATTTGTATCCCAATGAACATCAGCTGGTCGATCTGCCTCTGTAAAACTGATGACTTGGTTCTCCATTGACGAAAATTCCAAGGATAAAATTTCCTTTTTCGTGGAGACTCCTGCCCTAATCGACCTCAAGGTCCTTTTCCTAGCATTCCTGCTATCTCCCCCAGCGGGTCCGCCCGCTATCATGTTTATTACTCCGTTCAACTGTTCTTCCGTTTGGTTTCTAACCTGTCTCTGCTGAGCGTTGAACTTTCTCGGGCTACGAGATCTATAACGATTGCTATAGTTGCCGTTTTTGACAAACTCTTTTAGTTTTCCTTGTGTGATTAATTTCTCTATCTCAACTTTCAACTGGTAACAATTTTCAGTACTATGCCCTCGGGCTCGATGATATCGACAGTACTGGTCATATCCAGGTGCACCAGGCCTTGCCTGCGTGATCCTTTGGGCCTCCGGAATCAAATTCCCTTCTTCTAATACAGTCAACACTTCTTCCTTCGAACTGTTAAGTTCAGTAAATTGAATTTTGCCCGGTCTCGGGACCCGATTCCGATCATAGGGAGGTCCATAGGAATTCGGTGCCTGAGTCGGCATGTGTGGCTTATAAGTGTTGATTCGTTGCCAGACGGATCCTTTAGCCGATCCCCCGTAATCACCAGGTTTTGGGATTGGGGCCCGATCTGGTCTTTTGCTGAGGAGAGATTTGTCGATATGCGAACTCTTTAGTTTATTCATTTCCTCCTGTATCATATATTTTTCAGCTATTTCCATTATCCGCTCGAAAGACTTGGGTTGTTTTCTACATAAGGCATTTCCGAATTGGGTGCTCTTAGTCAGTTCGAACATCAGGGAGGATAGATACTCGATCTGTGGGGTATCTACCTTCAAAAGCTCAATACTGAACCTCGCTAGCCATTGTCTCAACGTCTCTCCTTCCAATTGTTTCACAGTGCCCAAGTGATTTGCTGGCAGTCTTGGTTTCCTCTGGCTGGCAAACTGATGTTTTAGCTTATCACAGAATTCTTCAAAAGAAAAAATGGAATTCGGAGGCAATTTTCCGAACCAATCAAGGGCAATTCCTTCGAAAGTAGTGACCATGATCTTGCAACAGAAATCCTCTGAATGACCATATAAGTTCATCACATTAACAAAACTTTTAATGTGTTCCCCGGGGTCGGTAGTCCCGTTATACCGTGGCAGCCTGGTTGGTACTGTTTCTGTGTTTCGTGCTTCGCGTATCTCTCGACAGAAGGGTGAGCAACGCATAATATTATTTGAGATTTTCCTGTCTCGCAGGTTCTCTCCGACTAGTGCGTTCCCCGCTCGCCTTGTGGTCTGATTATTGAAGGGGATCTCTATCATAGTATCTTGCTCCTCCAATTTTTTGGCCACCCTTTCCTGTACTATCTTTTCCAATTCCGATTCGGTAATTCTTTTATATGTTGGTTTGTTTCTCACTACGGCACCGGCGGTATGACTCTCTCCCACGACAGAATCCTCCACATCATTTGCTCGCGCAGCTGGATTTTCAGATCGAACGTAGACTTTCGAGGGCGCAGCTCGATGCGGATGTGTTGGCGGAGCATGCGACACACTGTTATCCTTCTGTAAGTTCGAGGAGGGTAGCTCCGGTCTTGCCTGAACTCCTGGTTGGTCGACAGGCGATTGATCTGCCCTCCCGCTGTTCATGAATTCCCTGCACATCGTGCCTATTATAGATCTTAAGTCACCCATGGTCGTGTGTATTGGAATGTTATCTTGAGGAACCACTGGCGGCACTTCTGGTTGCTGTTGAGCTGCGCGTGACAGATTATCGGGCTCATTGTTGACAGAATTTTGTGCTCCCACTGCATGGGAAGGCTCTCCTCTATTGTACGTATTTCTCCTCGTAGTAGGCATATTTCGATCTAAGACTCGAATAAGGCCCCTCGGTGGGCGCCAATTGATCTTACCGAAATTCGTACGTGATGTTCGGGCGTGATGTGATCGATCAAATGCTTAACAATAGATATAGAAGATCAATATTATTGTATTCAAGTAGTTCATTTACAAAGTTACAAGAATACAATGATTCGGAGTCCTATTCGAGCCCTATTGAATGTCGTACAAGCTAGAGGGCGAAATACATATTAAAGGCCCTAAGCCTATATTCCGAGGGATAGCTTCGAGTAGGGAGCACCTGGGAAGTTGTGTCGTCGTCATAAATGCGCGGGGTATTTATAGCTGAAGGTAGGGTTTAGGTGATCCATCCACAGGTCTGTATTTCCCGGCCCATAACTTTGGATCAGGGCTCGGCCCAACAGTAACTTTGGACCCGTAGCCATCTATCCTATTCCGTTCGATCTCCCTTGGTCGAGATAGATGCTTTTCCGAGCTCTCATGCTGGACGAAGAAAGGAATCCGAAATACCCCTCATCACCTAGACACCCCCTGGGTATAAGCCTTATTACAGGAACTTACCCTCCTGTTGCAAATATTACAAAGACACCAGCTTGACTTAACGGTCGTTAGTTAACTTTAACGGTACAAGTAAAATGTCCAAAATGCCTTTAGTTGTTTTTAATATTTACAAAAAAAAAAAAAAAACCCTCCATGACCGCCGCTCTCAAGCTCCAGTCGTCGTTTTTTTCACTTTTTCGGCGACTCCGGACATGGTTTGAGCTTTATTTGATGGCTATAGACTCGTCTTCACGTCCTCTACAAATCCCAAGCATTAATTATCAGTTCCAAGTTTATCCCATCACTCTATCTTCAGTTCTACGAATTTGGTGCGTTTTTTCGATTTTACGCCACCGTCGGTGATGGAGCTTGACCTACCGCCTCCCCTTCCAGCCGTAGAATCCCCTCAGTGTGGCGGTCATTTTGGTACCAACCTTGTCCAATTTGGTGTTGTATTGAAGATTACCCACTTCCAAGCTCTCGTCAATGGCGGATGTTTCCATCTTAGCAAAATCAGCCCCTCTATCCCAAGCAAATTGACCTTTGTACTTTCCCACCTTTATAATATGTCCCTCCATATATAGAAAAACTCAAACTTCCACTTTGATTTGGTCAAAATTCATAATTTACATGTCACATGGCCCGCACATAGGCGATTTCGGGCTAATTTTGAAATTGGGCCTCGATTTGGACCAAAGTTGCCACTGAAGTTGAAATTATGGCACCAAATGTGCTAACCCAAAAAGATATGGGGTAAAAATGCTAGTGAGCATAAGCTGTGGCACCAAAAATGTAATAATCCCGTAACAAAATTACCAAGCCCTAGATCCTCGAAAATTCTCTGGATTTCAAGAATTCGAATTGTGTTGTAGATAAATTTATTAAATTTTAAATTGGTTTATTTTATTTTGGTAAGAAAAATATTTATTATTAAAGTGAACCTTTATTTACCAATTGTGTTATTGTAAATAAATTATTAAATATTAAAATAGTTTTTTTTGGGTAAAAAAATATATATTATTAAATAATTGTGTTATTGTAAATAAATTTAATAAATTTTAATTTGGTTTGTTTGATTTTAGAATGAAAATAAACGTGTTATTGTAAAGTTATTAAAGCTTTATTTATCGAATTGTGTTACTGTAAATAAATTTAATAAATTTTAAATTCGTTTGTTATAATTTTAAAATTTAATAAATTTATTTACAATATTTATTACACGGTTACCAAAAATTCAAATTTGATTTTTGTGTGAAACCTTTCACTACCTTATTCCGTTGTAGCCTTCAATGGGGTAATAAGCAACAGTTGAATGTTATTGTTTATAATGCATTGTGGGTTCTGAATCCTTGTCATCACACTAAATGTGATTGGACAGCAAGGATTGATGGTGTTTATATAGAAGATCGTAAAAAGTATTATTGGCAATTTATTTGATATAGGAGAATCCAAGATATTTGAATCTTATTTCCCTATAGTTATTTAATGTAAGAGTTTTATAGAATGTGTAATCTTCAAAATAATAATATATTTGTTTTCTTCAAGGTTCATGAGTGCCTAATTTTTGTTCTTCGCAGCATTTTAAGTGATGGAACTTGCTTGCGGAATGTTAATATTTTGCCCCGCCAAAATATGTTTGCTTGATCTTATTCTCGAGATAAATCATATGAATGATATGCAAGTTTTCATCAAATTAACTAGTTGTATTTTGTTTTGGTTTTGATTTGAAATATTGTTGTTAGATAAGTATTTAAAGAGAGTTGAATCTAAGTCATTTTTAAATAAAAATTTTGTAACATGTTAGAAGATTTACGAGTGGATAAAACGATACATTAATTTGTGGATTCACATTTTTATCTGAAGATATTTTTCATATTGTTATTATAACTTTATTGCAATTTTTTATTCATTCTATCATACCATTTTTTCAGGTTCTAAAAATTACCTTAAAAAATATATTAGGTTGAAAATAGTTTTCTTCACATAGTAAAAAATGATAAAATGAACAAAATCATTTGTGTTCTTACTACAAGTTAAATCAACCTATTAACTAAATTGGAAAAAAATACAATTCATTGAGCTAAACACAATTCATTTTCTGCACAACAACAAAAAACTGAGTGCATGTTGACCTTTCTGCCCAAATATGCAAAAAGTAGTATAACATCACATTATATATTCAACATATAAACAAACTAAGTAACTGATCTTTCATGGTTTAATATTCTACTTTATGGCTAGAGAAAAGCTACACAAGAATTTAAAAAGGTGTTGGTCCAAAGTGGTCATGATGAGATCTAGAAGAAGGAGGGGTGAATAGACCACTTTACCTTTTAAAACTTGTTTTCTAACTTGGCTTAAGTAGAATACGCTTATCAGCAAGGTAAGACTACTAAGTTATTTTTACCTCTAAGCTGATCATCATGGTAGGCCACTTCACTAATTTTTCTTGTCTCCTTAAGTAACTTAGAGTTTCAAAACGTTGTTGCAGCAAATTATGCAAGTATGCTTTTTTAAACAAGTTTCTACTTCAAAGTTTAAAACCTTTAAATAAAATTCCTCAGTTTAAAAGAATGCTTCTTTTATGTTTTACTTAGCTTATAAAATCATGCAATGCGATAAGTAAGAAAGTAAACACAAGAATTTTTATAATGGTTCGACACGCAAGAAATCTTCTATTCCACTCTTCTAAATCACGAAATGTTGATCCCAAGTGGTCAGATGAGGTATAGAAGGGAAGGGGGTAAATAGACCTCTAAAAACTTTTTACAAATTCTCTAACTTTTTCTCATCAGCAGAGTCAGCCGATCAAGATTCGTAAAATGACTAAGCTGATTGCGCACAAAGCTTAATCAACAGAGTTGACCACTCTTCTGATATATTTATCTGATTTTAAGAAGATTGGAGTTTTTGGTTAACATGTTTGCAGCGGATTTTATAAGTGTTTTCACATGTTGGTTTCCTTCACTTAAAAGATTTTAGCCCAAATTTTAAACTCCTTTAAAAATCTTTTAAACATTTTCAATGTTTGATATACCTTTTGAAAATATGCAAGTTAAATATTCTTTTTTTTTTTCAAACCGTTTGAAATTTTTTCGAGTCCTGAACACGAGGTCAATTATTAAGTATGAATCATAGTTCCAAAATTTCTTAATCGAGTTCTTATATTTCGTGTTCTAGATACTCGAATAAATATCTGACGAAGTAGAAGCATCTCTATCAAGGTGGAAAGCAAACACACGAATTTTTATAGTGGTTATATGGATTGAAATCCTTTAGTCCACTCTTCCAAGTCACTTAAATCTTGGGTTATAGTATATACACAAAGCTTACAATATACAATGCTTGCGCCAATCAACAAATGAAAAGGCCACATGTTCGTAATAAGAAGTCATAAAGAAATCCTCCACTCTGAAGCTAGATCACTCACTAAGATGTATCTACACTTCTCACAACACTCATCTAACATAATCACTCAGATTTATATTTGTATCTGATCTTCATCTTCGACTTTCTGTCAACAAATGACTAAGTTTTTAGCATTTTGTTCTTTAGCTTTGAGACTTAGATGAATTTTTTTCTTGAATTTCAGCTCTCAAATGTGTTGTGTTGTCTCTAACTGTTGAATTCTATCCTTTGAAGAAAAACAAATTTTTACGCTCCGAGTACTGGTCCACCTTTTTCTGGAACGGCTACCTCCAACTGTTGCACTGTACACTCTGTTGTACGTTCTATCAGTCGCATTAAATGCACCTTCTGATCCGAGGAATGTCTTCAATCATTTGTCTTTAATACCCTTCTCTTGCAGCATTTGTAACACAAAGTGCATTTATTACCGTTGGGATGACATTCTTATCACTTCCGCTCAGCTGATCGAAACTATTCTTCTGATGAACACCTGCTGATCTCAAGTCGAACTCATCTGATTTGAGTCTGCTGAAAATCCATCAGTCTGATTTCGAATGCAGCAACAGATCAGTAGCCTTTTGGACCAAATATTTAACCCGTCTGATTTAGCTTAGCTCCCTTGGTCAAATATTTTTAGAGGTTCGCTAAGCTTTCAATACTTAGCTGATGACTTTTGGAAATCATCAAAACTTCCCTTCACTTCTAAGTCTTCATCTTTATCTAACACGAAGATTTAGGTTATACTAGAACACTCAGTATCAATACAAGAACTTGTGCTTTACCAACAAATGATAATCAACAAGCTAGAAGACTTAATGTAGTTTATGAAATCACTTAGAAAATCTAACCACGAAGTTATATCTCTTCACAAAGATTGAATATACAATTATCGCAACATTCAGTTGAAAAACACTCTGGTGTGAAAGTGTTTAAACTTGATCTTCTACGAAAGCTTTACAATAGAGAATTAGGCTGATGATCTTGCTTCTAACTTGTTGTGGTTTTAAACACGCAGACAAACGCAAGTGTACGTATTGCAAAAGTAATAAAGAGTAAGTAGAGTGTCGAACTAAGGATGACTTGAGTCTGAATTTTCACCAAATTCACTATTTCAATCCCAAGGCTAAGTAGAATATCAATGAGAAAAATGTCTAGAGTTTAGTCTTCACCAATGTTATGCTTCTAATGTCAATTAACTTCCTAATTTAAACTAGTGATTCTTATTCGCTATCCTAGGGTTCACTTATATCCTTAAGTGTCTTCCGAATCACTCATGCAATTAACTTACTAAACTTATTTCTAGTTTAGTATCATTAAAAAAAAAGACATGCATAAATCATATAACCTAATATGGATATGGGAGTGTTGGGTATATTCCTAACATAAAAAACAACCCACAACCTAAATTTTCTTCTATTCTCAATATTCCATTCACAGGTTCAATCTAAAGAAAGTAAACAATCAAATATGTATCGGTCAATTTGAAAGTAATTAGCACAAAATTAAATAAACGAATATCGACATATGAAAATCGAAAATTACTAAATTAAAACTAGAAAAGAAAATCGTACATTATTCGATAAACATGGATACGTTAAAACCCTAGACAAAATGAAATTAGATCTTAATATCAAACGTAATGAAAACAAAGAGAAAAGAGTTAATGATTTTACTCTCAAGTCACAATAAAGAAAAGGGTAATTTATATAGACACCCCCTGACTATTACCCTAATTATAAGAAATTACCCTCTATTTGAAATATTACAAAAACACCCCCTCTATTGCCATGATGAAATAATTCCTTCCTCTTGTATTCTCCATAATTCTCCTGTCCATCGATTCTCCCCTCTGCTATTACCCTAATTATAATAAATTACCCTCTATTTGAAATATTACAAAAACACCCCCTCTATTGCCATGATGAAATAATTTCCTCTTGTATTCTCCATAATTCTCCTGTCCATCGATTCTCCCCTCCTCTGCTTCTAAGTGATGTATCTATATCTTTGTCCCTTATTTCTGCGTGTAGTAGTAGTCCTTAAGGGCCCGTTTGGTTTCCAAGATTAGGTAGGACCGGAGCTCTGGATTGTGCGGTGGCACATTAAATCAAGTGTTTGGATAAAGTTGACCCGTAGGCCCAATCCGGAGATTAATGTCGGGACTTCAACCCAGCGATTCTTTTGGGTCATGGGCTACCTGACTATTTCATGACAATACCACATGTTACACCCTCATGTCTTTAACCTATTTTATACCACATTTTTAATTTCACTCCCTGACATAGCCTTGAAGGTACAATTCTTCTTCATCCTTGATTTGAAGGTACAATTCTTCTTCATTCTTGATTTTTTTCTTTCTCCATTGCTGAACTTCTTTCGGCCAAATCAACCTTCTTTTATTTCTAATTTACTCCATCCTTAACTTGTAGCAGCTTGCTTGCATTACTTGGAGTATGAATAAGAAAATCCCAGGTATGAACACTATTTTTCATTTGATATTTTTTCATTTAAATTTGTATGGTGGTAAGCTACACTATAAACGTATGTGTATGACTGTTATGTGTAACTCCAAACGATGAACTAATTTTTATGGGCATGTACACAATTTTTGAGTCTTTAGGGCCTATACGTGAAGATATTTTTGGTTTTTGGCTAATGTAAATTAGATTATAGTACGAAGTGGGGAGTTTGCAAATTAACAGGGGGATTTTTAAATTTTTCAGAAGCTAACAGAAGGATTTTTTGCATTTCTTTTATAGTTTAATAGGTTTTGTTTTTGCAGTCTTCAAATATTACGGGGGGTTGTGACATTTGTTTTAGTGAGAGAGAATTTCACTTTTGATACCATAATTATACTAATTTTAGGAATCTGGTATCATAACTATTTTTGTCAATATATTTGATACCGTATTTCAATTTCACTTTATAGATTTGATACTTTCGTCAAATTAATGACGGAATTGATACGTGATTCTCACGTGCTCGTTAAATCTGAATTGAGAGAATCTCACATTTGGTACCACAAGTAATCCTACTTTAAGGATACGGTACCATAACTTTAAAAACATACACATTTGGTACCACATATTAACTGTCCTCGACATATTTGGTACTTCTGTCAATTTTTGGACCGAAAATACAATTTCAGAAGGAAAGTTAATGAAAATTTTGCATAATTAGTCCTATAGTTATAGATAACTGCCAAAGTTTGTCCCACATATTTTCTGACAAATAAATTTACCCCAAAGTTCACAAGTTTTACAAATTTTATATATTACTATTATTATTAAATTTCTTAATCTAATTAGATTATATATAATATTTATAAACTAAATAATATTTTATATAAATCTGATAAATATAAATTAAATTTAGTAGAATTTTTTAATTTCGAAAATAATCTTTCATACTAATTAGATTTTACATATAATATATATAAATTAAATAATATTTTGATCTGAATAATAAATATACTAAATATATATATATCGATCTTTTAGACTAAATTAGGGTTTTTTTTAATTATAATAAATTTATTAATTAAAATTATTATTATTTATATAATTTTAAAAAGATTTTTTTCCAGCTTTTATAATAAATACTATTTAATTTGTATATATTATTATCTAATTAGTTTAAAAGATTTTTTTTTCAATTTAAAAAAAAAAAGCAATAAGTTTAATCGATATTTATTTTTCAAATTTTATATAAAATATTATTTATTTTATATTTGTTATATGTAAAATCTAATTAGTTTTAAAAAATGTTATTGATATTTTTTTTGGATTTTATATAAAATATTATTTAGTTTATATATATTATATATAATATTTTATATAAAATCTAATTAGTGTATGAGATTTAATAATTATAGTACATCAAATTTCTAACTAGGATTTATAATTAATTATATTTGAATTGGGAATGAAATGCTTCAAACTTGTGAATTGTGTTGTAAATTTGTCGGTCATAAAATATGTGAGGCAAAGTTTGTCAACAATCTATAACTATAGGACCAATTCTGTAAATTTTACATCAACTTTTAGTCTAAAATTGAATTTTTCGTACAAAATATGACGGAAGTACCAAATGTGTCGAGAGCAGTTAACACATGGTACCAAATGTGTATGTTTTTAAAGTTATGGTACCGAACCTTAAAGTAGGGTTACTTGTGGTACCAAAAGTGAAATTTTCTCAAATTGAATTTGGGGGGGGGGGGGGGGTGGGGTGAACTCAATATATAACGAGATTTAACGAGCACATGAGAATCACATGTGAATTCCGTCATTAATTTGACGGATATATCAAATCTGTAAAGTGGAATTGAAATATAGTACCAAATGTGTCGACAGAAATAGTTGTGGTATCAAATCCCTAAATAAGTATAATTATGGTATCAAAAGTGAAATTCTCTCATTTTAATGATAATAGAGAGGATTCTGTTATTTTCAATCATCATATTGGGATAGTTGATAGTTTTTTAAAGGTAACAGAGGGGTGTTTGCCACTTCTTCTAATCAAACATGAGTTTATTTGCAATGTTTCAATCACATCAGTGGGGTATTTGTCATTCTTTCAAATATAACATGGGGGAGGGGGGTGTCTCACATTTTCAATTACATGTTATCCCACAATTTATATTTTTCCAAATATAATAAGGTTTTTTTTTGCCATTTTCAATCATTAGTAATTGTTTGATGAAATAATTGACTCGGTTGGTTCATTAAATTACTGCATTTGATTTTATAGAATCGCCAAATATTGACTGCTATAAATGTTAGCAATTTTCTATTTTGTGGGCTAACATGTATTATTATAACATATGGACCAACTATTTAAATTAAGGCCCAAAACTCACTTAAGTGATCTGATGGAATATAAAGGGTTTAAGAAATATTATATATTTATTTATATATAATATGTATTTAATGTGTAGATGCCCACTAGTGTAATATGTAATTATGGATGGGTCAGTTACATATTAGACAATTAAGATGGAATTGCTATGGTCCCTAAGAAGTGGCTATAAAACATATCAGATTATTTTCTCTTCCCCATCTAGAGAAATATAACATAGTGCGCCATTTTCTTAGAAAACTAAGCATCTTGTACTTGGTGTTCTTCCAACCATGGCACCAAAGGAGTCAGGTTAGATTCATAATTGAAATATGTCTTTTATATATCATATTCAAGCAATAACATGTGATCCTATTATAGATATTCATATGTTGTTCTTGAGATTATACTTTATTTATGTACTTTAGAGTATAAGGATAAATATCTATTGTTATTTGGTTAATTCCAACAAGTGGTATCAGAGCCACATGTTAATTGTTGATTATGATATATGTATATTGCCCTCTTGTTGTTTATCATGATAGAAATATTAGGGTTCATGTTTATTTGAATTTCTGATATTTTATTGATGAAATCATGAAATCATATTTTGGGGCTATTGCGTTATAAATTTTAAAGCAATGAAAGATTTGCTATTTGGTGTTGTTTTTTACTCATGTTGTTTGGAGTATATATATAAAAATCTTATTTTCAGATTTTTGGTACTGTTCTCAAATCAGTTTTCCAGAATTTCGGCCATGTTTATCAATTTCAGAAAATTATGGGCTAATGTGCTGTTTTGATATCAATTTTCGGTAACTTTTTTTATATCAAATTTCATGTAATATTGGGCCAGAGTTATGATGTACTTGACGGTTTTTTGTACTGTTTTAATAAGCTTGATAAATTCTGGAATTAACTTATGGTTAAGTGATGATGTAAGCACTGCACATCGCTGACTTCATTAATATTTTGTATGCTGTTTTTGCACAGCAAAACACCATTTTTTTTGGTGTACTAATTTTGCAGCAAAACAAAGTAATAATGTTTTGCACTTTTACTGCTTAAGGAAAAATAATATATTTTTATTATTTAAAGTTTATGTGTTTATTTCTTGAAATTGATAGTTTGAGTTTAATATGTTGCCAAAGTAACCAATATTAAATTTAAGTTATTAATCTAAAGTTATAAACATGTTATATCTATGCTGAAATAATTAGCCCAAAGAAAAATTATTTTAGGCCAGATATAGATTTTTTTCTTTTTGTAGCTCAACCTAGAAAAAGAAAATTTAAGGTTTAACCATGTATTCAATATATCGGTCCAAAGAAAGGCATATTGTGTGACCGGTTTAAGTTATATTTTTTTGAGCTATTTTTATAAGAGTACCCTTAACAAATTGTTATTTTTGTCCAAAGACTAAATTCAATGTTGTGATTGGTATCTTGTGATGGGGCCCACTTACATACATATGTATGTTTACAAATTGTTTGGATTTTATATATACGCGGTTTTTTGATTATTAATTGTGAGAATAATTTTGTTTGATTCAGCATCTTCAATATCTGCAAACATTAGCAGCATCCCTATGCTTAGCGGCACAAATTATAAGAAATGGAGGGAAGACTTTTTGGAAGCGAACACGAACCGATTTACGCTATTCCGGGTTCTTATTGAGCGTAGCGAAATCAAGGTTTATGAGACCACCCGTGCCGGCCCATTTTGTCTCGCCCTAAATGGAATGGCTCTCTTAGTTACGCTGCGCCCCGACCCGAGTCCCCACGTCCGCTTTTCTCCGCCCGCGTTATGATCGTGTTGGGTTGCATGGATCTTGACCATGCATTAAGGGTAGATCGCCCCGCAGCTCTGACCAGTGAAAGTACTGCTGATAAAAAAATTGCATTTGAAAAGTGGGAGCGATCCAATCGCATGAGTCTTATGATCATGAAACTATCCATTCTGGAATCCATTAGAGGTGCAATACCCGATGAAGGAGATGCAAAAACCTTCCTTAAGGAAATAGCAGACCGATTCACTGCCAATGAAAAGGTCGAGACAAGCATTGTCCTATCTAAGCTTGTCTCTATGCGGTACAAAGGAAAGGAAAACATCCGTGAGTACATTATGGAGGCCTCAAATTTCATAACAAGGCTAAGGGCTCTAAAGTTAGAGGTGTTTGATGACATTCTCGTGCATTTAGTCTTGATTTCTCTCCCTGCACAGTTCAGTCCTTTCAAGATAAGCTATAATACTCAAAGGGACAAATGGACTTTGAATGAGCTTATAGCTCAATGTGTGCGGGAGGAGGAGAGATTGAAACTCGAAACTGTTGAAAGTGCTCACTTGGCATCTGCTTCAAATGATCCGAATAAGAAAAGAAAAAAGGAACAACAATAAAGGTAAAGAAACTGCAGGAACTGGGGCATCATCCCCTAAGGTGCAAAAGACACAGGATCCAGTTTTTACATGTTTCTTTTGCAAGAAGAAATGGCATATGAAGAAAGATTGTCCCAAATACGCCAATTGGCGTGTAAAGAAAGGTACACTTCTAAACTTTGTCAGTTCAGAAGTTAATTTATCAATTGTACCAAATGACACTTGGTTGATATATACTGGTGCTACTACTCACATAAGTGTCACAGTGCAGGATTGTCTGAGGAGCCAAAAGCCAACTGATGGTGAAAGATACATCTTTACGGGCAATGGAAATAAGGCTGAAGTTGAAGCCATAGGTGTTTTTAGGCTTGTTTTAAGAACTGGTGTTTATTTGGATTTGGAAAATACTTTTGTGGTACCGTCTTTTAGACGGAATTTAATTTGTATTTCTTGTTTGGACAACTATGGATATCACTGTTCATTTGGAAATGGTTTATTTCGTATTTTTCATAATTCCACTTTGGTTGGCACTAGTTCACTAATTGACAAGCTTTATAAATTGAACACTTTAACTTCAATTGACAATGAAAGTTTACATTTAAGTAATATTGGTACAAAACGCAAATTAACAAAAGAAAATTCTTCAATGTTGTGGCATAAGCGTTTAGGACATATTTCCAAACCACGCTTACAAAAGTTAGAGTTACAAGGAATTTTAGAATCACTTGATATGTCAGATTTTGAAATTTGCATAGAGTGTATTAAAGGAAAAACAACTGACAAGCGGAAAAAAGGTGCAAATAGGTGTAATGACGTCTTAGAACTGATACATACATATATATCTGGACCAATTCCTAAGACATCTTGGAATGGCCAAACATACTTTATCACGTTCGTAGACGATTATTCCCGCTATAGTTATTTGTACCTTATACATGAGAAGTCACAAGCTTTGGATATGTTCAAAATCTTTAAAGCCGAAGTTGAGCTTTAACTAGGAAAAAAGATTAAAGCCGTAAAATCTGATCGTGGTGGTGAGTACTACGGCAGAAATGACGAATCAGGTGAACAACGTTCAGGTCCTTTTGCAAGGTACCTAGCCGAATGTGGGATTGTTCCTCAATATGCCATGCCAGGAACACCAAGTTAGAATGGTGCGGCTGAGAGACGAAACCGAACCCTCAATGATATGGTCAGAAGCATGATTAGTCATTCTTCTTTACCAGAATCACTATGGGGTGAGGCATTAAAAACTGCAATTTATATACTCAACAGAGTACCCAGTAAAGCGGTTGACAAAATCCCATATGAATTATGGACAGGCAAAAGACCTAGCATTAGGCATTTGCATGTTTAGGGTTGTCCAGCTGAAGATGGTACAATCCTGATGAGAAAAAGTTGGATTAAAAAACAGTCAGCTGTTTCTTTGTTGGTTATTCTGAAAGATCGAGAGGATTCAAGTTTTATAATCCCTCAAGCATGTCCTTTTTCGAAACTGGGAATGCCAAATTTATTGAGGACAGTGGGAGCACTAATTCAAGGGACATAGTCTTTGAAGAGGAAAATCAAAATTTTCCTAACATTTCTACTACAGTTGCAACTGATAGTGATCAGGTAACCATTCTTGACATTGTTGGCGTTGCAAATCCAGACAATGTTGTAGTTGTAGACATTCCCTTGGAACCACCAACTCAGTTGGGGGATCCCATAATGGTTGAGGAAACACCTCATGTGGTACCAGTTGCACCTCAACAACCTCAAATGGAAGTGTCATTAAGGAGATCCACTAGAGAAAGGAGAAATGCATTTTCTGATGATTATGTTTATCTCCAAGAGCATGAATTTGATACAGGTTTGGAGGATGATCCTATATCTTTCAATCAAGCCAAATCATGTGCCAATTCAGCTAAGTGGATTGAAGCCACGAAGGATGAGATGAAATCCATGGCAGACAATGGTGTTTGGGAACTTGTTGATTTGCCTAAAGGTGTTAAAACAATTGGTTGTAAATGGGTGTTTAAGACCAAACGTGATTCACAAGGCAATATCGAGAGGTATAAGGCATGCCTTGTTGCAAAAGGATTTACTAAAAAAGAAGGCATAAATTACACGGAGACTTTTTCACCGATTTTAACGAAAGACTCATTCAGGGTAATCATGGCACTTGTGGCTCACTATGACCTTGAGCTACATAAAATGGATGTAAAAACAGCGTTTCTCAATGGTGACATTGGTGAAACAATTTACATGGTGCAACCGGAGAATTTTGAGCCGGAAAGCTCAAAGCACCTAGTATGTAAATTAAAGAAGTCCATTTATGGCTTAAAGCAGGCTTCCCGACAATGGTATCGGAAATTTGATCAAGTGATATCTTCTTTCGGTTTCAAAGAGAATACTGTTGATCAATGCATTTATTTCAAGTTCAATAGGAGAAAGTTTATCATTGATGAGGGGTGATTTGGATCCCCAGTCCGCGCAAGCTCGATATGGATCGAACAACCTCAGTCCTCAACCCCAGGAATGACGAGACAGGCCAGGGTCCTAATTAATTGTTTCGAGCTTGTAAGAGAACCCGAGATCGAAGGGTACTGTTGGGCCGAGCCCAGGCCCAAGCCCATCAGCTCAGCTATAAATACCCCACGCATTTATGACACTAGACAACTTCCCAGGTGCTCTTCCTTCGAGACTGCTGCTCGGACTCACTTGGGAATAATAGTATAGGCTTTCTCTTATGTATTTCGCCCTCTAGCTTGTACGGCATCCTATAATGCTCGAATAGGACTCTAAACACTTGTAATCTGTACTCGATAATATTGAATATAACTTTATTGATCTTTCCCTCATATTTATTAGCATCGATACTACATTACACTTCTCTTTGATCGAACACACGAAAACGCGTAAGATCAATTGGCGCCCACCGTGGGGCCTTATTCGAGTATTAGATCGAAATATGCCTACTATGAGGAGAAATTCGTATGATTAGCGGAGAGCCTCATTAATCAGAAACTCCACCGATCGCTATCAGGGGCGATTCTCCGACCAGCGGAGCGTTCGTTAATTTGAAGTAAAAAATAAGACCTAAGAATGAATGTCCGACCTGAAGAATGGCGGTTTATCTAGGTGATTATCCATCTCGTTCATTCCTTGGATAGGTTCATTTCCACGAATGAATCAAAGATATCGACCACAGTTTCAAGGATATCACCCACGGTTTCAAAGATATCGTTCGCATTGAACTAACACAAGATTAACCCAGTTAATTCATGAGGCTTAGGAAATCTATGGAATTACAACTTATTGATGGTCGGAATTTATTTTTCCGATCATCATACTTATTAGTCTCCGAAAGAAATCTCGCAAATCAGTTATTTAAGAGATCAGTCACATAATGTGTACACATTATTTATCGGCTATCTGTATTTCTCTCGAGTCATGGGGATAAGTTAAACGACAGAGAAATTATATAAATCCCCGAAGTCGTGGTCGAGCATTGGCAATAGTTCGACCGATAAAAGGTGTTGAGTAATGAAATTCGATCAGAGAACAAAGCTTTATTATTAATATTCTTCAAACAAGTTACAAAACGAAGCCTCGAATACAATATCAGAATTCGAGCTCAAGAAATACAATACAATCACTCCTACCCTATTACAAATTCTACAAGTAATTCTACCCTATTACGTGCTCGGTCTTCATCCCTTGAGATCGCCCCAGATGCAGAACTCAGCAGTGATTCTTCTTGGCAATCACTAGCCACGTGTCGCACATCCATCTTCGAGCTGGATAAAAGCCGGATCGGAGCTCCTCTCCAGGGATTTAGACCGACCTTAGGTCTTCATCTGTAAACAATGATTGAAATACTCAATCATCATTTACAGGTTAGTCCGAACCGGAGCAGCAAAGGGTTATCTCAGCAGGGGCACACCAAGGAAACTCGAAAGAACTATACTTCAAGAAAGCCCTCGAGGAAGCTGGTGCCTCAGATTTAAAGAACTCCTCTCAGGATAACCAGCTGCCCGATCGGATACTACGCCAGAAAACCGGAGTTCTAACCCGCACCAGATAAGACATGTCTGGGAAAACAGGTTGCCTGCCGGTATTCTAGGCGCGATTTCTTTTGCCTGTTGATATTCTAAGCGAAAAGCTTATACCAAAGGAAGCAAGGTCGAAAAACAAAGTTCGAACTCTAATCTCAAACTCCTTTATTTGGGAAGAAATACGAATCAAATCTAAAACTCGACCCATGGTGATCGGAAGGAGCATAAAGGAAAAGGTGAGAAGTGTTGTATACACGAAGGGACCTATTTATAGTGGTAAGGGATTTTAAATCAATGGTCCGGATAGTAGATTACAAGCGGTTTGGATGTCCGTATTAAATGGACTGACTGTTACATTTCCCGAGAAATAGGGCCCTGTTTGGTAACGAGGACACACGATTCAACGGGGCGTATAGAAGAATTATGACGTTCTAGATACCGAACCGGTATGACGTATTCATAGCATTATTGTTGAAGATTGGTATTTTGGATTCAAGTTCAATTTATTCAGATGTTTTTACAGTCAAGTAACTGATAGGATAGTGCCCTGCAAGCCAACGAAATAGCTTGTAATAGGAACATTATTTTATCTTGAAAAGAATCTTTGATTTATCAATTAATACGAACTGTTTATTTTATTGAGAATTCATAATATAAACAAATGGCCATCTTCATCTTTCGCGAACACATTTAAGCGATTGGTTGAAACCCTGAGATCACTCATGACTACGGGACTAATCACTTCAGTATTGGGTGCGATTAATCATGAAACAGTCTCAAAGGTCGTGATCTCAAAAATGTTCCAAGTCATAGATTCATATCGAGACGTGGTATCGAATGAATCGTCAAGACTTGTACGATTATGCATGATTCACTTAAAGTGAATTTGTTGTTGTTTCATGAACAAGACATTGTTAATGTCAGTGCATATGACTAGGTGGTTCGATAGGAGATCGGACGCATCGAACGACCCGAACAGAGAGTCCCATTGTGGAAGTGCGTAAAAAGCATATCGGTGGTGGGATGTCTCTCAAGACTTATAACAGTGTACGATTTAGTCCTTAGACTTGAGATGCTAGGGCGAATTCGGTATACGGGTGTGCGTACTTTGATTTAGGAGCAGGGCACATAGCTTGTCCATTGTGCGCCTACGTTGGGTACGTATAGTCGTATGCGCGGATGGTTAGCATCAATATAGGATCTACCGACTCATCGTAATGGATGAGGGAATTTCCTGTACATTCTTAGATGATGCATTCCGAGAAATCCATGGCCATGGTCAGTGACGAATTTGGAAAGGGGTTTCCAGATTTAGCAGTCACACTGGAAGTATTATCCTGAATTAGAAAGTACAGAATCGAGATGATTAGAGGTGCCGACCAATTCACACACCCTAGGTCTCGATCGAGAAATTAGTCGTTAGAGGGACCGTATGTACATGGCACTTATAAGAGGTTTAAAGGTTCACTGAAATCAATTCACCTGAACTTGGGCCTCATGGGCTTGTGGCTAGACATCGACCATGAGGTGTGGGTACTCCTGAATTGATGGTAGATTAATTCTGGAGTGGTTAATTGAAAGTAGTTTAATTGATCAGAGCGATTAATTAAATAATTAATTGCTCATTAATTAAATCACAGAAATGTGAGCCTGCGGCCAATTGATGGTGAACCTAGAGGGTCACACACAAAAGCTGGAACTGTGATAGTCAGTTGTAGAACGAAACGATTTAAAGAAGTTAAATCAAGATAAGGAATTAAAGGGTTGATTCCTGGAGAGAGAAAATTAATTAGATGTATCTAATTAATTAAATTAAATCTTTAAATAGATTTATTGGATTATTTAATTAAAGTATTAATTAAATAAATGGGCCATTTAATTAAAGTGGTTAGTTAAATGAATTGGGCTTATTTAATTAAAAGGACTAATTAAATAAGAGGTATGGGCTAACTTATTTGATGGCCCATTAGGCCAAGAAAGAGATAAGGATAAGAATGGAGATTAGGGATAGGGTTGGACTCTCTCCTATAAAAGGGAGTCTTGCAGAATCAAAACCCTAACCCAAGCAAAAACTCTAAACCCTAATCTCTCATCTCTCTTGGCCGCCCCCTCTCCCTCACTAGCCCTAGCCGCCGCCACCTTCTACAACCAAGCCGCCGCCGCCGTGGTTGTGGAGAAGGGACGAGCATCTCTCTCCTTCTTCCATTCTACATCTAGAGTTGGATCTAAATCCAACTCTTGAATCTGAGCTACTTTTCTCCTAGTTCTGAGCCTGAGGATTAAAGTGATTGCAGATCCAGCTGGTGTGGACTATTCTCTAGAGGCACAACACTTGGGGTGCTCTAGTGATCCGACAAGAAGACCGGAGAAACCACCACCTTGCCTGTGGTGAGGTAAAATCGAAATTTTACCACTGTATTTATTTTTGTATTTGTATGCTTAAATAAATTCAACCTTATTCATATGTACTAATAAGATGCCTGGGATGTGGATATAAAAATTTTTAAATTCCGCACCGTTGTAGTTGACAATTATACCCACGAAAACCCAATAGTGGTATCAGAGCCAGGTTATTATGTACATATGAAAAAGGCATGAACGCATCAAATTATGTGATTATATGTATTTGTTGTGTTTTGATATTTGATTCTTGCTTGTTATGATAAATTGAGTGTTCGGATTTTTGAACTTTTCGGTTTTTGGGCCTAAATTGTAATTTCCGAAAATTGGAGGGCTTATTTGCAAATTACAATTTTTTATAAATCTGGACAGAAATTAAAATTTTGTTTTTCTGCAATTCTGGACCAAATTGTAAATTCTGGAATTTTTCAAAATCTGGACCATTTTGCAATTTACGAAAGTTTAGGGGTGTTTTTTGCTATTTTCGTAAATCTGGGGTCTGTTTTGCAATAAACAAAAGTTTCTGGAAATTTAGTTAATTTTCTGCTTTCTGGTCCAATTTGCATATTCTGGAAATTTTGGGGCTGATTTGTAATTTCCAAAAGTTGAGGGGTCAAAGTGTAATTTTTGAAAATTCAGGGGCCAAAATGCAATTTTTCAAACTTGAAAAACAGAAACTGTTTTGTGCACTAAAAGGGTTTAGTAAATCCGGAAAGTCAATTTTATCATAATTAGTAGGGACTTAAAGTGAGAATCAAAGGGTCATTTTAAAGGAGATTTAAAATGATGTTTGAGATTGTTTTAGAAGGGGTTTTAAAACTAGAATCTTAAGTTTTTTAAAGGGCTGTTTTAAAATGGAATAAGAAATAAGAAATTAGGTTTTGCTTGTTTCTTGCTCTACGTGAAATTGTTTACGTGGTTATCGATCGCGCCGAGCCTTGACCCTTAGGGTAGATGTGATTGGTTATTTATCATCTTATTGGTTTTATTGGGCCTGCGAGCCTTAAGTTTTGGACCACTTTGAGCCATTGTAATAGATAGGGCTTTACTGTTTTATTAGTTTAGAATGGAGGCCCGTTACAAGCAAGGTGGGAGCCCAAGAAGACTAAAGGCCATGTATGCATGGTAAAATGTGTAATAGAGTAGGTCTCTTTGAAACCTAATAGATTGACCAATAGGACCATCGTCTTTGGCTCGATGGTGGTCCGCATAGGAGGCTCCCGATCGAAAACATACTGTGGTAGCATGCATGCTAGGTGTGTATGTATTTATTTACGTATTTATATCTGAGCTTGCATGGTGATGCGCGCTAGTTATATTTAGATCGTAAATAAAAGATAATGCATAACTGGAACGGTGAGATCTCGAGGAGAGTTACCTCAAACTCTTAAACCCGAAAAACCCCTCTTGAAAATAAATATTAAGTCACATTGGGTACATTTAAAATGATGTTTTAAAGATCCAAGCCTTCCATCAATAGGGACTAGTGTAAGTTGTCTACTTATCGTTGAAGGTGATCCAGAGTCTGGCACCCTAGGCGAAGAAAGGGACAATACACGAAATTCCTTGATTCCTGTTTTTAACTAAACTCGACAAGGGTGAGGACTGGTCGGGATGTGATTATCGACCGATAACTAGTTACGGGGACTTCACGACCGGGCCAGTTGCTCATCATGATAGATGGGTTAGACTTAACGATTAGTAACACTTATGATGTAGCAGTGCTAGATAAGTGCGAAGACCGAGGCAAAATAGCTTGAAGGTTGTGGAGGAACACAATTGGTAAAAGTATACCTACCTGGGGAGTTAATTGTATGGCCACGAGTCGTGGGTGCAATTAATGTCTACTGGGACGTCAAGACCTACTAGGAGATTAGATTTCCCGAACAATTAAAGGGGTAATTGTTTCGAGAAAATAGTGGGAGAACTTTTTCGATAACAAGTCCAACATCGTTAATTATAAGTATTAATATAGATCAGTCAGCTAAACGTTATCAATTACTTTTGTGGATCAATTCTGAAAAAAATGTCTAAGAATCCATTAGCTATCATCCTTGACACTAACAAACTGAACGGATCAAATTTTGTCGACTGGCTTAGAAATCTGAGGATAGTCCTCGACTCCGAGAAAAGGAGTTACATTCTCGATGCACCCATGCCTGGTGCACTTCCGGAAGGGGTTTCGGAAGAGGAACGAGCTACCCATCAAAGGTGGGTCGATGATGATATTCAGGTTCGTTGCCTCATGCTGGCATCAATGACCAATGAGCTGCAGAAACAGCATGCAAGGATGTTGCATGCTGCTGACATAATTCTTCATCTCCGAGAGTTATTTGGAGAGAAGTCTAGGACCGAAAGGTTCAAGACTACAAAAGAATTATTCAATCTGAGAATGGCTGAGGGTTCAAGTGTGAAAGATCACTGTTTGCGCTTCATTAATCTGGTTGAAAAACTGGAGAATTTGGACGTAGACCTGCATGCTGACCTTTGCAATGACCTCCTCCTCCATACTCTGCCGCGCTCATTTGATCAGTTCGTGCTAAACTTCAATATGGAAGATAGAGAGCTCGCTCTACACGAACTAACCAATTTATTGGTCACGGCAGAATCAACCCTGAAAAGGGAGAAGTCTGTCATGATTGCTGAGCAACCCAATGCTGCAAAGCCTAAGAAGGGCAAGAAAAAGAAGAAGAAAGTAATCTCTTCTAAAACAACCAAGAAGGTTGTCGAGAAGAAAAGAAAAAGGCCAGAAGATGAATGTTTCCACTGCAAGAAAGCAGGGCACTGGAAAAGGAACTGCCCAGACTACCTGAAAGAGGTGGTCAAAGGTATTTTCTTTATTGAAGTTAATATTTCTATTAACTGTGCATCATGGGTGTTAGACACCGCAGCCGGTTCTCATATCTGCAATGATTTGCAGGTGATGGGAGCAGTAAGGCCTCTTAAACCTGGGGATAGAATCCTGCGCTTTGGAAACGGAGCTAGGGTTGCGGCAGAGGCCATAGGAGACGTTGAATTAGTCCTAGGAAATTTTTCTTTGGTTTTGAAAGACTGTTTGTACGTACCAACAATTATCAAAAACATTATTTCTATTCCTCTTTTGGACAATGACGGTTTTTGTTTTTCCATTTCTAATGGAAAGTTTAGCATAATAAAAGGTGGTTTTACTTATGCTTGTGGTACTTTGATAGATGGTCTTTATTCCTTAGAACCTGCTAATTCTAATGTCATGCACATTCAATCAAAGAAAAGAAAAAAGATGAAAACAATCCACAACTTTGGCACGCTAGGCTTGGACATATTTCCAAGAGTAGAATTCAAAAGTTGTTATCCTCTAGGGCTCTTGAAATAAAGAACCTAGATGATCTCCCAACTTGCGAATCCTGTCTCAAGGGAAAAATGACCAAAGCACCTTTTACTGGGAAACCGGAGCGAACCAAACAAACCTTGGATCTAATCCATACTGATGTTTGTGGACCACTGAGTATCAGTGCGAGAGGAGGATTCTCATACTTCATAACCTTCACAGACGACTTCAGTCGTTATGGGTATGTATACCTGATGAAGTATAAGTCCGAAACTTTTGATAAATTCAAAGAGTTTCGAATGGAAGTTGAGAATCAACTTGGACATAGTATCAAGGCACTTCGGTCGGATCGAGGTGGTGAATACTTAAGTCAAGAATTCCTCGATTATCTTGTTGAGAATGGAATTCTCTCTCAGCGAACTCCTCCTAGAACACCGCAGTTGAATGGTGTGTCTGAGAGAAGGAACAGAACTTTGTTAGACATGGTTCGTTCCATGATGAGTTTCGCTGACCTTCCTTTTTCGTTTTGGGGCCAAGCCCTATTAACTGCTTCGAAGATACTTAACATTGTACCTTCAAAGTCGGTGCCGACGACGCCATACCAAGAGTGGTTTGGTAAAGCACCCATATACTCATATCTACGAGTATGGGGATCTCCTGCCTATGTAAGAAACAAGAAAGGAGATAAACTAGAGAGTAGATCTAGTTTGTGCAAATTTGTGGGGTATCCAAAGGAATCCATTGGATACCTGTTCTACGAACCTAAGGAACAAAAGATGTTTGTGTCCAGGAACGCCCACTTCTTGGAGGATGACTTCCTCACTAAAAGAAGCGGGATATCCGTAGAACTTGATGAAGTCCAGGAAGCGGACCCATCCCCACAAGCAGTGGGAGTTGATCCTGAACCCGTTGAACCATCTAGTACACCAGTACTTCGTAGGTCCGATCGAGTTCGTAAAGAGCCTGAAAGATATGGCTTTATTCACGAAAACGATCAATTGGACACTGATCCAAGGACATACGAAGAAGCTATGTCAGACATAGATTCGGGTGCGTGGCAGGAGGCCATGCAATCCGAAATGGATTCCATGCATTCCAACAAAGTATGGACTTTGGTTGATCCACCTGAGGGATCTATCCCTGTAGGCTGCAAGTGGATCTTCAAGCGCAAGCTAGGAATGAATGGAGAGGTATTAACTCATAAGGCTCGCCTTGTGGCAAAAGGTTATTCTCAAAGACCTGGAATAGACTATGAGGAAACCTTCTCGCCAGTAGCGATGTCTAAATCCATTCGGATACTATTAGCCATAGCCGCGTGGCATGACTACGAGATATGGCAAATGGATGTAAAGACCGCCTTTCTCAATGGCGACATTGATAAGGAAATTTATATGCAACAGCCAAAAGGCTTTACATTTAAAGGAAGTGAGCATAAGGTTTGCAAACTTCAAAGGTCAATCTATGGCCTAAAACAGGCGTCCCGAACCTGGAACATACGTTTTGATGAGACAGTCAAGGGGTATGGCTTCATCAAGAACGTTTATGAGTCATGTGTGTACAAGAAATTCGATGGGAGTTCGGTACAATTTATTGTGTTATATGTCGATGACATTCTGTTGATCGGAGACGATATCAGAACGTTGACGCAGACGAAAGCGTGGTTATCCACGCAATTCTCCATGAAGGATATGGGAGACGCATCTTACGTACTAGGCATACGTATCTACAGAGATAGATCGAAGAAGATGTTAGGTCTCTCCCAATCCCAGTACATTAACACTATACTGAAAAGATTCAGTATGGAAGAATCCAAGAAAGGATTGCTTCCAATGAGACATGGAATCTATCTTTCTAAATCAATGTGCCCTACGAGTGATGAAGAAAGAAAGAGAATGTCTCTCATACCTTATGCATCTGCCATTGGCAGCATAATGTATGCAATGTTATGTACTAGACCTGACGTAGCTCACGCTCTCAGTGTAACGAGCCGCTACCAGTCGAATCCAGGGGAGGAACACTGGACCGCCGTAAAGGCTATCCTAAAGTACCTGAGAAGGACTAAGGATATGTTCTTGGTCTACGGTGGGAGTGGAGAATTGAAACTAGAAGGATTCACTGATTCGAGTTTTCAGTCTGACGTGGATGATTTTAAATCCAATTCTGGATATATATTTTGCCTCAACGGCGCAGCGGTGAGTTGGAAGAGCTCCAAACAGTCGACCACTGCAGACTCAACCACTGAAGCAGAATATATCGCCGCATCAGATGCAGCGAAGGAAAGTGTTTGGATGAGAAACTTCATCCAAGAGCTGGATGTGGTACCTAGCATTGCAAATCCCATAGTAGTCTACAGCGACAGCAATGGGGCAATTGCTCAAGCGAAGGAGCCGAGATCACACCACAAGTCCAAACACGTATTGAGGAAATACCATGTGATCAGGGAGATCATAGGTAGAGGAGACATTCAAATGGAGCGTGTCGACTCAAAGGATAACATAGCTGATCCACTAACTAAGCCATTATCGCAAAAGGTGTTCGAAGAGCATCTGACAAGGATGGGTCTTAGAAACGTTTGTGATTGGCTTTAGGGCAAGTGGGAGATTGATAGGATAGTGCCCTGCAAGCCAACAAAATGGCTTGTAATAGGAACATTATTTTATCTTGACAGAATCTTTGATTTATCAATTAATACGATTTGTTTATTTTATTGAGAATTCATAATATAAACAAATGGCCATCTTCATCTTTCGCGAACACATTTAAGCGATTGGTTGAAACCCTGAGATCACTCATGACTACGGGACTATTCACTTCAGTATTGGGTGCGATTAATCATGAAACAGTCTCAAAGGTCGTGATCTCAAAAATGTTCCAAGTCATAGATTCATATCGAGACGGGGTATCGAATGAATCGTCAAGACTTGTACGATTATGCATGATTCACTTAAAGTGAATTTGTTGTTGTTTCATGAACAAGATATTGTTAATGTCAGTGCATATGACTAGGTGGTTCGATAGGGGATCGGACGCATCGAACGACCCGAACAGAGAGACCCATTGTGGAAGTGCGTAAAAAGCATATCGGTGGTGGGATGTCTCTCAAGACTTATAACAGTGTACGATTTAGTCCTTAGACTTGAGATGCTAGGGCGAATTCGGTATACGGGTGTGCGTACTTTGATTTAGGAGCCGGGCACATAGCTTGTCCATTGTGCGCCTACGTTGGGTACGTATAGTCGTATGCGCGGATGGTTAGCATCAATATAGGATCTACCGACTCATCGTAATGGATGAGGGAATTTCCTGTACATTCTTAGATGATGCATTTCGAGAAATCCATGGCCATGGTCAGTGACGGATTTGGAAAGGGGTTTCCAGATTTAGTAGTCACACTGGAAGTATTATCCTGAATTAGAAAGTACAGAATCGAGATGATTAGAGGTGCCGACAATTCACACACCCTAGGTCTCGATCGGGAAATTAGTCGTTAGAGGGACCGTATGTACATGGTACTTATAAGAGGTTTAAAGGTTCACTGAAATCAATTCACCTGAAGTTGGGCCTCATGAGCTTGTGGCTAAACATCGACCATGAGGTGTGGGTACTCCTGAATTGATGGTAGATTAATTCTGGAGTGGTCCATTGAAAGTAGTTTAATTGATCGGAGCGATTAATTAAATAATTAATTGCTCATTAATTAAATCACAGAAATGTGAGCCTGCGGCCAATTGATGGTGAACCTAGAGGGTCACACAAAAAAGCTGGAACTGTGATAGTCAGTTGTAGAACGAAACGATTTAAAGAAGTTAAATCAAGATAAGGAATTAAAGGCTTAATTTCTGGAGAGAGAAAATTAATTAGATTTTATCTGATTAATTAAATTAAATCTTTAATTAGATTTATTGGATTATTTAATTAAAGTATTAATTAAATAAATGGGACATTTAATTAAAGTGGTTAATTAAATGACTTGGGCTTATTTAATTAAAAGGACTAATTAAATAAGAGGTATGGGCTAACTTATCTGATGGCCCATTAGGTCAAGAAAGAGATAAGGTCAAGAAGAGATAAGGATAAGAATAGAGATTAGGGATAGGGTTGGACTCTCTCCTATAAAAGGGAGTCTTGCAGAATCAAAACCCTAACCCAAGCAAAAACTATAAACCCTAATCTCTCATCTCTCTTGGCCGCCCCCCTCTCCCCAAAAGCCCTAGCCGCCGCCACCTAGCAACCGCCGCCACCTAGCAACCGCCGCCGCCGCCGCCGTGGTTGTAGATCGGCCGTGCAAATCTTCTCTCCCTCTTCCGTTCTACATCTAGAGTTGGATCTAAATCCAACTCTTGAATCTGAACTACTTTTCTCCTAGTTCTGAGCCTGAGGATTAAAGTGATTGCAGATCCAGCTGGTGTGGACTTTTCTCTAGAGGCACAACACTTGGGGTGCTCTAGTGATCCGACAAGAAGACCGGAGAAACCACCACCTTGCCTGTGGTGAGGTAAAATCGAAATTTTACCACTGTATTTATTTTTGTATTTGTATGCTTAAATAAATTCAACCTTATTCGTATGTACTAATAAGGTGCCTGGGATGTGGATATAAAAATTTTTAAATTCCGCACCGTTGTAGTTGACAATTATACCCACGAAAACCCAACATGGTCAGCCTCGTGTCCCCAATTGAATTGCCCCTTCTCTAGGAGCTGTGTAAGTGGACGAGCAATCTGTCCATATTGCTTAACAAATTTTCGATAATACCCTGTCAATCCTAAGAATCCCCGAAGTTCAGTAACTGATTTGGGCTTAGGCCATGCGACCATTGCTGCAATCTTTTCCAGGTCCACCCTCACTCCATCTCTAGAAATAAAGTGTCCAAGATATTCGACTTCGGTACAACCAAATGAACATTTAGATGGTTTGAGATAAAACTGGTGTTTGCGTAATACCCCCATTGTCGTGCGCAAGTGGTTTAAATGAGCTGGCCAAGTCGGACTGTAGATGAGAATATCATCAAAAAATACCAAAACAAAGCGACGCAAATATGGCTGAAAGATCGAATTCATGGCTGCTTGGAAAGTTGAGGGTGCGTTGCACAAACCGAATGGCATCACGAGATATTCATAGTGACCATTGTGGGAACGAAATGCTGTCTTATGAATATCCTCGGGTTGAATGCGAATTTGATGGTACCCGGATCTCAAATCTAGTTTACTAAAGAACATGGACCCATTTAACTCATCAAGCATATCATCAACAGTCGGTATAGGAAATCGGTCCTTTATAGTTGCCTCGTTCAGTGCCCTATAATCATTACAAAACCGCCATGTGCCGTCTTTTTTCTTTACTAGTAGTATCGGCGATGAGAACGGGCTAGAGATTTTGCGAATTAACCCCGTCTCTTACATCTCATTGATTTGTCTTTCAATTTCATTCTTTTGAAAGTGGGCATATCTGTATGGAGCAACATTGACTGCTTGAGTTTCGTCAACTAGTCGAATTTTGTGGTCGAAATCTCTACTTGGCGGCAGTTTTTTAGGTGGTTTCATAACATCTTCAAACTCCTCTAGTAGCTTTAGGACTTCTGCCTCATCGACTTGGTCACATTTATGCTCTTCTGGAATTATTTTTGTCATCATTATGCCAAATAATTGAGCTCCATGTTGCCATTCATTGACAATCTCATTAAGTCCTGTAGACTCAGCTATTTTTCGTGGTATGCCGTGCAACAAACATTACCTATCTTCCCTTTGAAATTGCATTGTTAATTTCCCATAGTCAACAACAACCGGACCCAATTCTTCTAACCATGGTATACCAAGGACAACGTCTAGTCCAGGAAGTGGTAAAGCAAATAGAGTAACACTAAATGAACACCATTGAACCACAATTGGAACATGATCATATTTTTCTGAGCACTTGAGTCGTTCCCCATTGGCCACTTTAATTGTAAATGGCTCACACTTCGTCAAAGGCAGGCGTAAACGACAAGCGATTGATGTGTTAATAAAGTTAAGACTTGACCCGCTGTCTACGAGAATATGTACAACATGTTGTTTGATCTTACCTTGGAATCGCATAGCTTGACCACCAGTTTCCCCAGCTAAAGCGTTGATGGAAATTTGGGGGTCATCAATATGTGACGCTGATTCGTCATCATAATTCTCCATTAATTGGCCTTCAAATTCGATCATCATTATCCCCTTATTCTTGCAACGGTGGCCCGGCGTGAATCGTTCGTCGCAATTAAAGCATAAGTTCTTTTCTCTACGCTGCCTCATCTCCTCCCAAGTCATCCGTTTTGGTGCGCTTGAGCTTTCTTTATTTTGAGGGCTTGGTGATGTCGTAGATGGAGTCAGCCGCTGATTCGTCCTTGGAACAGATTTCCGAATGCCTTGCAACTGTTCATCCTTGCGTTTTGCCAATTCTATTGCTGATTGGAGATCCTTTGGATTGAAAAGCCTTATTTCTCCAGCTATTTCTTCGTGCAATCCAGCCATGAACGCTCCTTGCAGCGCTTGATGGCTCCAATTTGGTAAACAGTTCATAAGTCGCTCGAATTCACTTAGAAATTCCTTAAATGTCCCTGTTTGTCGAAGTTTGCAGATCGATTCATTAGGGTTCTCATAGCTCCCCTGTCCAAATCTTAACAACAACCCTTTTTCAAATTTTTTTCACTTTAGTCGTTGATCCCGATTAATTTTTTAGAACCATTGCTACCATTGATTTGCATCCCCCTCTAAATAAAATGATGCAACGGAAACCTTCTCATATCCGTGGATATTGTGCAATAAGAAATATTGCTTAGCTCTATCCAACCATACATGTGGTTCTTCCCCAAAAAATCGAGGAAAATCCATACGGACTGAAGTCTTGCGAGATGTTTTTCTCCCTGTTTCATTGTGTCGAGATGAACACCTGCTGTGCACTGAAGCCACAGAACTCGAGTCACTGCTCTCGCTGTGGGATCTTTTTTCCTTCAATGAGGAAGAAGATGACTTAGGTTGACGATCACGTCTTCCAGATTTCTTTTCTAGGTTTTGTGCATGTAGCGCATAAAGCCGATCTATCGACTCCTTAACCTCCAACATAGAACCCTCTAAACCATCTAATCGCTGCATGTTAGTAGCCATCTGATCAAGCTGGGTATTGATATGATCTCAACCTGGCTCTAGATACCAATTGATACGATCGCAAGGTACTGAAATATTGAGATTCTTGCTCGGGGCGCAAGTAAGCCACAAACTGAAATAATTCTTATTAATGAAAAAAGCGTTCCACCACTCTAATAAAAGAAAAGCAATCCTAACATTAAGAGTCCTACTTATTTATTAGTCCTAACTAACTACGAAGTCTAAAACAAGTGAAATAGCATAACTAAAGGAACAATTATTTAATCCATGTACTTAGGATTCGGGTGTCAACCAACACAGTCCTCGGTCCTTGGGCCTATCAAAATGAATCTGGTATGAATGTCAACTTCATATTCCTGTTCAAAGGCAGTGTTGATAGTTTTGTACAATTTGGAGACATTGCTTGTGGTATTTCAGGTGGCAAAAATTCATTTTTGGCACCATCGAATCAAGCGTTTTTTAATTTTTGTACCATGGTGTTAATTTTGGTACCAATTTTTAATGTCGTTTTCAATTTTAGCACTTCCATCAGTTGACCGCTAAGTCAACTGACGGAAGTATCAAAATTGAAAAGGTCAATCAGAATTGGTGCCAAAATTGATACAATGGTACCAAATTGAAAAACTCCTATTTCTATTTTGCCACCTGAAATACCACAAGCAATGTCTCCAAATTGTACAAATCTATCAACACTGCTTTTGAACACGAATATGAAGTTGACATTCAAACCAGATTCATTTTTCTCCTTATTATAAGTATTCTTAAATTTACATTTAGTCTTTGGAGTTGATCTTAGTTTTCTTTTTTAGTTGTAACTCAAGAGATATTTCTTAATTTAAATTTAGAAGTATTATGAAACTTATGAATGAATTTCTTTTTTTAGTAAATCAACATTTATGAATGACAATTCATTTTTGACACTATAAAACTAGGTTTTTCAATTTTGGTACTATTATGTCAGTTTTGCTACTTCCACCCGTTGACTTAACGATCAACTGACGGAAGTGCCAAAATTGAAAACCGCAGTTAGAATTGATATCAAAATTGAAAAACGCCTAATTCTATAATACAAAAAAATGATTTTTTTGCCTATTTCAGATATATCATTTTCCATTAAGGACATCTTCTCAGAATCCTCTAACCAATATTCTTCTTAGCTTGGAAATTCCTTCAATGAACGTCCAACTAATACCTTGAACTTTGAATTATCTCTTGTGATCTTAATTTCCATATCTCTTACTAAATCGTGCATTTTCACAGCGTCATGTCCATTGTTTTTACCGAGTACTTTCTAGTAAAAACACATTCACTCAGGGTCGGCCCTAGACATTCGGGGGCCCTAGGCGAATTTTAAATTTGGGGCCCGTTCTTATAAAAATATATAATCAATTTATTTTTTTAAAGGCAAAAATATTAATTAAATATTAACATATTATTTTCCCTAATATATTATTTTTTAGATAGATAATTAAATTAACATATTATTTTTAGAAAGATAATTAAATAACAAACCTATTTAACTTTTAAAAGAATTAACCATGAATTTTTTTGTATGATTTTTAATATTCAAAATATTATTTTAGCCGAAGCAAATTTTACAAGTATATGTACATCTTTTAACTCTATTTCATTCTTTTACAAATATCATAATTGATTGCTTGACTTTATTTTATTTCATGACATTTTTAACTATATTAATTATATATTTTCATGTATAGAAAAAGTTATACATCATATATAAAACTAAGGAAAAGATACACATACATATAAAAATATGGATGAGGCTAGACCAATTTTATTTGGGGTGAAATTCCTTTTTGCAATGTAGTAAGTGAGAAAGTAATAAGCAGAAAAATTATATTTCAAAGATAAAAACCGTATTCTTTTTATAATAATTATGAAAGAATTTTTTTAAGTTCTAATTAAGAAAAAAAATTGACAAGAAATCATTGAGTAAGAAAAGGAAACGAAAGAAAAATAAAAAAGATGAACATTATTACAAAAATAAAAGTTAAATAACATAAACAATCAAAATATACGAAAAAAACTCAATATTGGGATTTGAATCCTAGACCTCCTACTCATTATGAGAAAGTCTTACCAAGTGAGCCATGATACATGTCATGTACATAAAATTAATAAAATTAAAAATATTTAATTTATTAATTTTCCTAAAGGCCTAAATATAAATTTTGGGGCCCTCGGCCTGAGTTGTCTAGCACTTGGACCGGCCCATTCACTAATTTATCTAGTATGACACGACCAAGGTCAAATTTTTCGTCTCTCCACTTTCTTTGATCCAATACTTTTTCCAAAATGAATTTGTAGATTAGTTCATCTTTATCTATTTTAAGTTTTATTTTGTCTTTTTCTGTTTGTTCATGGGGGTTAAATAAATTGTTGTTCCCCCCGCCACCTTTTATATGAGAAGAAAAAGAAGGGCACAAAGTTTCAAGTTTGTGTACCCATTACTAATTTTTGTCGTGTCTTCTGTAATTTGGATTAGTTCGTTAAAACTATATTTGAGTACTCCAAATACCAAGAGAGAGCGCAACAAGGTCGACATCTAATTGATAAAATTTAAACAATTACTCCCTTCTTTTTTTTATTTATCGCTTTGGCCAAAAAAGTTTATTTACTTTTATTTGTCATTTTAAGATTTCAATGTAAAATTAATGTAAACGATTACTCGCGTTCAAATCCAAAATAAATCCACTACATCTATATATTTACATTAACAATTGGCCGCAATGATTTTTGATATTTTAAAATCGATCCAAGATTGCATCATTTGAAATACTAGTAAATAATGTCTCTCTCTATAAAGACAATTAGACTATCATATAATTATGGGTAAACACAACTAATGATCCTACTTATCATTAACTTATTACAGAGTGATCTCTCTTGTATTTTTTTTTCCACGTTAGTTCCCACTTTGAATTATTTGTTTCACTTTGGTCATTTACAAGGGATTTTTAACTTATAATGTTACATTTTAGTCCCTCATACAATTATTTTTTATCAATTTAATTCATTATATAACTATTTCGGAACTTTAGTTCACTTTGGACCACCT
Source organism: Penstemon barbatus (assembly GCA_003313485.2). Classification (NCBI taxonomy): domain Eukaryota; kingdom Viridiplantae; phylum Streptophyta; class Magnoliopsida; order Lamiales; family Plantaginaceae; genus Penstemon; species Penstemon barbatus. Next base: position 68,823,819 of record CM064879.1, on the reverse strand, counting down.
GAAAATGACCAAAGTGAAATAAATAATTCATAATGGGAACTAACGTGAAAAAAATATACAAGAGGGAGCAATTTATAAAAGTTAATGATAAGAGGACCATTAGTAGTGTTTACTCTTTAATCATTAATCTCTCGTTCGGTTATGAAATCGGTTCTTCACTATAAAATCGCCAAAATTATACCCCATTAATTTCCCAAGTTATCAAAGTAGAATTCCAAAATTATAAACTTCCACAAATACTTGATCTTGAAATCAATCTAATTACACACACAAGCACTTTTCCAGATACTTTGTGAAAATGGCTAAGAAGAAATAGAAATTGCCTAGAAGAAAATCAAAGAAAAAAACTCATGGTAAAACAATATACCTTCTTCAATTGTAGAAAACTCGAGGTAAAAAAATATACCCACAAGAATTTTACATAACCGATATCGAATCGCGCTGTAATTGAGATTTTCGCGTCTGAATCAAGCTAATCTCACCAAAATCACGCTGAAAATCGTGTGACTAAATTGCGATGCCCTTGATTGAAAATCTGGAGTTGGCAACACGCACTACAAAAAAAAGGGGCTTCACCTACGACCTGATTCCAACGAAAATAAATATGTCGCTATTAATGACGGATTAGTAACCAAATACCAACATAATTTCAATTAGAAAATCTACCTTCAATAATAGCGACAAATTACCGATGGAATGTCGACAAAATTATTTTTTGTAGGAATTCGGTTGTTAAGTTATAGGGAAAAATTATTTATAGCGACGAATCATTCCAACGGAAAATTATCTGTCGCTATTTAGATTTTAGTAACTGAACAGCGACGGAACCATCAACAAAAATATGTTCCGCTAATAATAACGACAAATAACCAACAAAAAATTGGGAAAAAATATTTTTTGTAGGAATTCAGTTGTTAAGTTGTAGGAAAAATTTATCCATAGCGACGAAATCATTCCAACGGAAAATTATCCGTCGCTATTTAGATTTTAGTAACTGAACAGCGACGGAACCATCAACAAAAATATGTTCCACCAATAATAACCAACGAAAAATTGGAAAAAAATATTTTTCATAGGAATTCGGTTGTTAAGTTGTAGGAAATAGTTATCCACAGCGATGAAATTGTTCCAACGGAAATTTTCCGTGCTATTTAGCTCTAGTAACAAATGTGTAACTGAATAGCGACAAAACCAACGATAGAAATATGTTTCCCGAATATTTTCATTGATTAAATTCATTTTCCAATGGATTAACCAATTTTTTATCGATTCATAAATTTTATATATTTTCATTGATTTTACACTTCGATAAAATTAGTGAAAAAACAAGTTACTCGGCGAAAAAATGTGTAAATCTGTAAATTGGTGGGGAAATGGTGAAAATGGGTTAAGTCATTAAAAACAGGTGATTTCAGTTAAATTGAAGAAAAAAATTGGTGAATTCGATTTAAAATGAGTTTAACCTATCAGGAACATGTAAATTTGATGATATTCGTAAAAAAATCAACCAAATTGGTAAAAAAAAAAGAATTTAATTGTTTTGAAACATGTTGAATCTGCTAACCTTGTTAAAATAAGTGAAGTCGATGAAAAATGGGTGAATACGATTAAATTTGATTAAATTAGTAAAAAGAGAATGAAAACGGTGGAAAAACTAGCTAAATTGGTCAAAACGATTTAAATGATGAAATTAAGGGGAAAAACTAGTTATATCGATGAAAAAATAATTAAATCAATAAATTTGAGGGAAAATGGGTCAAATCAATGAAATTGAAAAAAAAAACTTAATTTCTTGGTGAAAAAATGAGTTAAGTTGGTCCAAAATAGTTTAAATCGCTGAAATTTGTGAACAAAACGGATTAAATGAATAAAAAAAATTACCATCGATGAAATTAATGATTAAATAGATTAAATCGGTGGGAAATGGGTCAACGGTTAAAAATGATTTAAATCGATGACAACTTGGTGAAATAAACTATTAGTTGGCTCATATATATATAATTGTCTAATGAAAATTTAATATTTTGTACCGTAAGTATTCTTACCTTAAAGCAATGGTACCATAACTTAATAAATATATATATATATATATATATATATATATATATATATATATATATATATATATATATATATATATATATTGTATCACATGTTAACTGACCTCGACATATTTGATACTTTTGTCAATTTTTGGGAAAAAATTCAATTTTGGAAGGAAGTTGACGTTTACATTACTTACCCGTTTGGAGGAGAAATTGAAGCCCTATTCAATATGAGAGAATTTAATATTTTGTACCGTAAGTATTCTTACCTTAAAGCAATGGTACCATAACTTAATAAATATATATATATATATATATATATATATATATATATATATATATATATATTGTATCACATGTTAACTGACCTCGACATATTTGATACTTTTGTCAATTTTTGGGAAAAAATTCAATTTTGGAAGGAAGTTGATTCAATTTCGTGTGCCTAAATTATGAGGCCTTTGATTGAAAATCTGGAGTAGGCAAAACGTTCTACAAATAAACCTAAGCACAAAATAAACTTAAGAGAAGGGAAAGATGCAAACATTACTTTACCCATTTGGAGGAGAAATTGCAGCCCTATTCATTTGAATGAGAGAATTCCAGTTTTGGTACAACAAGTAACAGTTTACCAATAACTTTATAAATACACACCTTTTGGAAAGAAAATTCATTCTTGGAAGGAAAGTTGATTGAAAACTTGCATAATTAGTCCTATATTTAGAAATTGCTGTCAAAGTTTGTCCCACCTATTTCATGGCCGATAAATTTATCCCATAATTCACAAGTTTGAAGCATTTCAGTCTCAATTAATGTAAATAAAATAAAATTATAAATCGTATTTATAAACCTTATATATTATCATTATTAAATATCTTAAACTAATTAGATTATATATATATATATATATATATATATATATATATATAAACTAAATATTATTATAAAATAAAAAATATAAATTAAAATTCTTAAAATTCTAAATTTCAAAACAAATATTTTAAACTATTAAGATTCTATATATAACATATATAAATTAAATAATATTTTTTATAAAATCTGAAAATAAATATACTTATTAAATTTTGAAGAATTGAAAATCTTTTCTTCACTTTTTTTTCCCTATCTTTTGTCTAAAAGTGAGACTAATGGACGAGGACATGGACGTTTGGTACATATGATATAAAATTGTGTCCTTTTTTTTTCTTTTCATTTCTTATTTTCTTGAATACTACTACAATTAAAATATATATATATATACTCCCCTTGTCCTAGTGTAGATCCTCCCATGGTTGCAGTAATTTCTCAAATATACCCCCATCACCTAATTGCTCTTCAATTAAGTGAACACTTTCTTGATTAACAAAATTTGATTCTTGATTGACTACTTCATTTTGATTATGATTAGGGTTTGCTTTAATCATCATCTTCTCTCTTGTTCTACACCTTGCCCTTGCTCTTGCCTTGTCCCTAGACTCCCTCATATTATAAACCCTTTTTACCGATTTGCGTGTATCTAATTTCTTGCATGGATTACTGCAATATTTCTTATTAGAATTCTCCTCAATTCCTGCAGATTCACTCTTGGTAAGCTCTTTTATCACCTTGCCCGATTTAGTAAAGAGCCACTCGATAGTTTTGCTTGCTTTATCATACCCTAAAATATCATGAAGATCGAAGAATTTACGAGCAACTTGAAGAGATAGTCTCATTCTTCGGTCTCTAACTCCTTGCGCCGTGCATATCTTGCTGTGCCTGTCCTTCCTCTTCCCCGCGCTTCTCTTTAATGGTTGATTTGAAGCTCCATTAATAATTGATGTTTCTTGTTTCCTGGAATCAGTATTATTCAAAATCTGATGATGATCATTTGTAACCAGATTATTATGAATCAGATTTTGATTCAAGGCCAAGTCATGTTCATCAATTAAAAATGGTGAAGGGAAGTTAAAATATAAGGGTTTGCCATCATCATCATCATCATCATCTATATGAGAATCACTGTTTGATGCAACTGGAAACATGTTTCCTTGTTTCAAAGAACTTTTCTAAATGGGGTAATAATAATTCTAATCTGAATATATTATGTATAGTGCAAGATAGTAAGGAGATTAATGGAGCTGTTTTGATAATGAAATTTAGGTCATGAACGTGTTATATAATTTGTGATTCAAATAAAATAAAATTAAACATTTAACTTTTTATTATAAAATTGGTGGGTCTACAATTATTTGATAGGCCATTTGAATTGGGTTTCAGACTTTAGACGTTTTTTCCCATCTATGAATTGATTTCTCATTTAAAATTCTCTTTAAAGAGGTGTATCTTCAACTTAGAACGTTAATGGCTCTTTGAGTTTAAGATTTTCTCTATAAATACAATCTTCCTCCCCAATTCAAAACATAGAAAAATACTTTGCCTCTTTCTTTCAAAAGATTAAATACTATTTACATATCTTCCTAAAAGCAAAATTTATAGCAATAGTTTCAAAAATTATTACAAAAAGTCCTTAGTTATAATTTGTGAAATAAAGGCGATTGTGGGCTGTTCGAGTTCGTGAGATTCTCTTGTTCGAGTGCACGTCAAGAAGTCCTCAAGGTTCGTTGTATTTTGGGAATAGACGTCAATTGAGTTTGCACCGGGACAACAACGAATTCTATTTTAAAGGGAGTGTATTGCACACCTCGAATCGGGTTTTTTCATTCCATTCATCTTATAATAATTATTATCATATAAAGTAGAACGTGTTTACAAAGTTAGTATATAATAGGAGTTATTGTGATGCAACAAATGGCGATGGAAGAGAGGGTAGTGGGTGTACAATTATGTGAGTGCCAATTGTTTTGAGATAGAGAGAGAGGATAAGGAATTCACAGGCCTACTCGTGAAACTCACGTGGGAGCAGGTCAGGATAAGAAGAGCCCCAGGCCTAAAAGTGGTGGAGGAAAAAAGACAAATTTTAGAGGAAAATGCAAGATATTCCTCAGTGTTATGCTAAACTGTAAGAAATTACCTCGTAAAATTTTTATTGCACCAAATTTATTTGTGTTTTCAAAAACTCCGCAAAAAATATTCAATTTGTAAAAGTAGGTCGTTTTGGATCGACATTTTTCAAGAAATAATATTTAAAACACTTCAAGTTGGTCCCTACAACTTGACGTGATATATTTTTAAAAAGATTTCTTGAAAAATGTTGATCCAAAACGATCTATTTTTTACAAATTGGATTTTTTTTGCAAAATTTTTGAAAACACAAGAAAGTTTGATACAATAAAAATTTTACAGTGTAATTTCTTGCAGGTTTAGTATAACACAGGGGAGTATTTTGCATTTACCCCCCAATTTTAAGGATTTAACTCTTACAGTTTTACTATTTATTATTATTATTATTATTATTATTATTATTATTATTTTATGTTAGAAAGGGTATTAAATCATTGTAAAGCTATATCGTATTATAAATTTATTCAATCATTATCAAATACAAAGAAATATAAACTCGATATCAATGTACAAAGATATATAAACTATTAAGACTAGTATTAAACTAGCTAGAGAAATACCCACGTTAGTGAGGACTCATGTAACATTAAATTATGTTATAAATCTGTTCAATCACTACCAAAATACAAAGAAATATAAACTCGCTATCAATGTACAAAGATATATAAAGTATTAAGACTAGTATTAACTAGCTAGAGAAATGGGTACCCACATAGTGAGGACCCAATACCTTTTGCTTCTTGATCTTGGGCATTAGTTTTTGTTACTAGGAATGGGTTTGGGTGGGGGTCGGGGTGGGAATGTGTTTATTTTTTTTCTAATTATAATTATTTATTAACAAAATATTTTAATAAATATTAAATAGATTAATACTATTATGTAATTTTTTTTTTGAACATATTTATCTATTAATTTTTTATTTATTTATATTATTTATAAAATCAAATTAGTTAAATAAATATATAATTAAAATAGCTAAAATAAAAAAATTGATTCGCACGTGGTTTTATTCGAGTCAATTTTAAAAATGGGCAATAATGTGAACTAAAATAGTCTGTAAATTTAAAGTTGTGGAGTTTTTTGCCAGCCTGGAATGTTATGGGATAGAATTGTCAGTCGACATAAGTAATAATATCAATTTTATAATAAGACTTAATTGTCATATCACCACTTAACGCTGATTTTTAATGATTGTACCAAATTTAAGTGAATTTGTTAAATTATTATACAAAATGTGTCGTAATTAATTTTTATGGTACCACATATAAAAATCAATATAAAATTTTATACTATGCAATTCTCTCAACTTCATTTTGGATAGATTTCAAATTTCTACATAGTCATTTTGTTATACAACGAGTTTGAAATTCATTCCATCCGAGTCATTTGTCACTTGTAAGTTTCTTTTTATTAAATCTCTCCTCTTATTCAAATGGCCTCAATGTAAAACGTAGCATTTTAATTGAAGAAATCAATCGTTCTATATTCACCTTAGTTTAAGAAAACTATTCTAGTATAAGATTGATATTGTTGTAAACTTATATATATATATATGTACGTACTACTTACACCGATGTTAGTATATAATACTTGGATACGTGTTTATATACTTGTACAATTTTTTTTATTAATTTATTAAATTTTTTATTACAGCACGAATCGAAAAATACATTGAATATAGATCCTCCTACATTGTGGTGTTTTCAATAGAATTTGAACTTAAATTTCTTGATTAAAAATCACATAACCCTAGCTATGAAAATGAATTTGGATGGATAGGTGTCTCGATACCCCTACATAACACCAAGTGTAGTACAATAATTTGAACAAGTATTATAACTTGCTTTATTTTCATTGAAGGCCAGGTTACTTTCACTTTAAAAGTTGACATGAACTTAATCCTCATTCTTTCTTCTCCTTCCTTCACTTATCCATCAATTGCTAAATTCAAATTTATTTTATTTTTACTTATATATTTACCTAGTTCTATTGAAATATATAATCAATAGTGTATTTTTATGTCACTACTTAAAGACACTAGTAAAACATACATTTATAACTACTTAATTATGAAGAGTGACAATTTTTTTTCTTTTCTTTGCCTATATATGAGCTTCAAGAAAAGTACTGTTGTGTGAAAATTTATATATTTGTCATATTTTGTGTTAAAAGTTTAATATTGGCCCTCAATGCTAGGAAAATGAAAGGGATGAATCTTGTAACGTCAATCAATTAACTAATGATATTGTTGTTTAAAAAATTGATGGTACTACTAGTTAAAAAAATCCTCTAAATATTATGGTACTGAAAATTCAATATCACGTAATAACTAAAATTTAGAGATCCGTTCGTTTACTCGGAAATGAGATATTCATTGGTAATCTGGATCCTATGGAATCAATAATATTATTTGGGTAAATTTTTTGAATTTTGGAAAAAATAATATTTCTAAAATCCATGAATCTTGTCATCATAATATAGACTTGACTCTAACACCGATTTCTATTATGTTCTTTAACTTTTACTACATATTAATTATATTATATGATATATTATTTAATTAATATTTAATAAATTATATATATATATATATATATATATATATATATATATATATATATATATATATATATATATATATATATTATTTTAAACAATATATCATAAATAATACTATATAATAAATCCTGTTTCTAAATGATTTATATAAATTATATGGGTGAGGGTATTTTTGTGAACTTTTTAAATATGTAATTCATTTTTTGTTATTATGAAACATTTGAAAATGATTTCAATTATTTTTTGGTACAATTCCAAGTGATACCCAAACATAATAGTCGAATTTTATTAATGGAAATCAGATTACTTGAAATCAAATACCCAGAATCAGATTTCATTCCCGTCAAACAAACGAGTCCTAATAGAAAACATGGGCCCGTTTGTCTCGCATCTCCAAAAAAAATTTTGCATTTCGGAAATGCAAGACAAACAAGTGGGCTTGTTTTTGAAATTATTACCCAATAAAGAATATTTCTCGACTTGTTTTTACATGTAGTTTTTTTTTTTTTTTTAGAGAAACCCGATGATAATACCATTAATTCGAAAAATTGGAGTTTACAATATCAAGGATGAAACAAGGGGAACATGTCCGAGAAAATTAGGCTCTATGCCTAACTTAGCAATTTGATGAGCTACTTTATTTCCTTTGCGCAAAGTGTGACGAGCTTGAATAGATAATAAAAAAGGGATCAGATGTTGAATATCTTCTAGTAAAGGCCCAACTATTAACTAGGTTTATGAAAAAAAACCTATTAACTTCCCTTTCTCCTCTCTCTTTAATTATCATGGCTCACAATACCGGAGTCAACGGGCCTGTTTGTTTGATGTTTGGGAAAGTAGTTTGGGAGAGTAGTAGAGGTTTCTGAAATAATCTCGATTTGCGTAATGTTGTTTGTTAGGGTTTTGAGAGAGTGGTTTGAGAAATAAAGTATATGTAGGTTTTTTTTTTGAAGAATTAGGTTGTAGGTGTAAGATGTGTAAGACTTTATGTCAAATCATGTTTGTTGTGAGATAAAATATGTAAGAGATATGTTACTTTATGTCAAATCAGAGTAGAGTTTGTATAGGTTAGATAAGAAAAATTGTTGTTTGTTTGAGTTTTGAGAAAGTAGTTTGAGAAAATTGAGAGATGAAAAATTTATTTCAGAAAATAAAAAATATGTTTGTTTGGCATTTCCCAAACACGAAATTTTTTTGGGAAACACCAAACAAATAGGCCCAACAATATCTGCTCTGAGCTACGAAGGCCAGCTACATCATTTTATTATTTTAAAAAGCATAAACAATTAATTTTAAAATATTATTTACTACATATATTATATATGATATATATACATCAATAAATTTAATTATATATGACTAACCGATGTGACATAAATTCTATATTATCTTACACCTAATTTACTAACTCCCTACAATCATGGATCAAAATTTTCATCTTTTCGTTGAAAATACCGAAAAATATCTTTTTTTGAATCGATCGAAACGAAAATAATATGTATTTTCGAAACGCTATATTTGTCTTGAAACTTTTTTTTCCTGAATTTAGTAACTTTTTCTCTTAATTTTTCCGAAACGTTTCCGGAAATATTCAGTTGACTGAATATATATCGAAAACGAAACTTTGATCCATGCCTAAAACTTAAACCTACCAAAATAGCCTATATATTCTTTATTTTTCAAATCATTCTCCTAAAACCCAATTAAACAAATAATATTACGTAAATCGAGATTATTTCTCAAACTTCTACCACTCTTCCAAACTACTCTCCCAAAGGCCAAACACACAGACCCTATATGTGATTTAACCGGATTTCGTCGGGTTAATTGAATATCAGTGAATTTGTGATATCGGGGGGGTTCTCGATATTTGTATATATTTTATAGGGCTCCGTTACTTTATTCCGGATGGATCGTTTACAAAGAAAAGCAATATTTAAGAACAAGAAGTAAAACCACAAACAAAGCTAAAAACACACCGATATGGAGATCAAAATCTATGAATAATATTGAATCTTATTCAGTTGTGCTGTAGTAAGCAGTGTATAATCATGTATTCTTGGAGTTGAGGGATTTCGTAGTTTTCAATACAATGATTAACTAGGTATTTATACAATGTTAAACCTAGTGTTACAAGGAAACATAGTCCTAATAGGACTCGGCCCATATATCCTTCTTGGGTCCGGAGTATAATCTTCTATCGAAGCGAGCTGCGCTTGGCCGGGTCTGTAAGATGATCCCGATCTGTTTGAATTGGTCGAATCGATCTTATCTTCTTCGTTCGATTCGAGTAATATGTAGGGTGCGAAATAGCCCCCATCAGTACTCCCTCACTTCTTCGAGCGTATAGATAACAGAAGCTTGTAGAAGTAGATAGATCTTTACGACTGTTTCTTTTCTATGAATGGAGCCTCGTTAAAAACCTTACTTAAGAAAAAACCCTGTGGGAAAAAATCTGAAGTAAGGAAAAGAGTGCTACATATCATAGATAGTCGTTTTCTTTGTCCAGTTACGGATCACCACGCGTCTATTCCGGAAGCTTTTCGTATCCTTCCGTTTTTGGCGGGAATATGAGTAGCTGCAATAAGTTCGAAACGTCTTTTCTCATTTTGTTATAAATAGGAGACTCTAGAGTTCACCATTTCTCTTTTATACTTCCTTACAATTCGTAGTTATTTCCTGCTTGGTCGTTCATCACGCTAAATTTTTCCTTTTATCGACCTTCATTTTCCGAGAACTAGAATACATGGCCTCTGCAAGAAGATCTTCTTCTAAAGAGATTGTCGCCCCCGATAATGAGGAGGAGATGCATTCTAGTTTGTTGGGCGATCAATCTAGTGTAACTGACTTCGTCGTCCCTGTAGATGATACCTTCAAGGTACGAATCCTTACTGACGCGAATGTGGCTGCCCGAGCCAAAAAGGGCAAAGGTACTGTTCCTCAGATTTCTGAACCTATTGAGGACGTAGCTTGCGCATATACGGCGGAAACATTCCCGGAGGTTGTGAATAATTATACCAAGTATTTCCCGGAAGGTTCTGAGATAATTCTTCCTTCCCCTACTGATAGGGTCACATCTCCACCGGAGGGATGTCGAGCTTTTTATTCGGCCCACTTTAATAGCGGACTGCGTCTTCCCTTGTCTCCCCTTTTTCTTGAAGTTTTGAAAACTTTCACTGTGTGCCTGACACAGCTGGTTGCAAATTCCGTTGCTTTTGTAGTTTGCTTTTCTGTTTTGATGATCGCAAAGGGGTTTAAACCTTCTTTTCGTAATTTTACACAACTTTTCCGCTTCAATATTTCTAGTTCTTCAAATCGTGGATACTTCTTCGCTAGTCAGCGACCTAGTCGAGCGATCTTTGACGCCCCTGTTTCTAGTAATCCTTCATGGAAATCTCATTTTTTCTTCGTTCGTCCTCCGTCTACTCTTTGTTTGGCGGACGGTTCGAGCGTGCCTTTTTCATGGGATCATAGTTCCAGTTGGATTCCTGGAGGTCGCTTACCGACAGGCGAACTAGTTCCCGATGATGCTAAGTTTATCGCTGATATCTCCGAAATGCGTGCAAACAAATATCAAAGTGCTCTTTTGATCGGGGAAGCTTTCCTTCGTAAGGCGGGGTTAAGTGTTCACAACTTTCCGATCAATTCATCATCTGAACTTCTTGGTTAGTACTTTATTTTAGCCAGGCGTTGTCATGATACCGTTTATAGGGAAGGTAAATGATTTATGATCTATTTCTTTTTCAGCTGATATGGTAGAAAACTCTCGACACTCTTCGAAGGGAAAGATGGTGCTGTCGAAATCTTCTAAATCTGCAGAGAACGCCCCTATTGAGCAGAGAGCGTCACGTAAAAGGAAGTTGGAGATATGTCATGAGTCCGAGGAGGACAGAGAGGAATCTCCAGAATCTCCTCATGAGCCCCCTATTCGTCAGGGCACGGGATCTGGTTATCCTCCTCTTCATCTTAGAACATCTTTGGGTGTTCGAGGATGTCGCACCTGGTCGATGCCTCATCCCACTAATAATCCAGTCGATAGAAAGAGGAGTTATTATGGACGCTCTGGCCACGATCTTTCTTTAGTCGGAGAAAAACATCCAAAACCTACCCTTGTCGAAATGATCGAGGATCATTTAGAGGGAAAGAGGGCCGCTGGTTATTCCGAGAAGGACTCTCTTATCCACGATGATAATGAGAATGCGATTGATAAGGCAACCCGTGTTCTTTTGTCTGGTGTTTTTACTCGTGATCTGAATAAGCTTCTTCATAAGGATCCTCTGGAGAAATTCCAGCGAGCTTCTCTTTATGCTGAAAAGGTGATATATTTTTCCTTTGATCATGCTAATAGATAATTTTAAGGGTCTTCCTTAATTTACTAATCCATCTCTTTTCCTTGCTCTCTTTGTTTGTTCAGACTAAGACGTGTCTTGCGTCATACGCCTATGAAAATGCACTTTGGAAACAACAGTGCGAGTTCCTGGAGGAGAAGAATAAAGCTTTACTTCGTAAATCCTCCGGTTCAGAGGTTGGTCATTCAACATTGTCTTCCGTTCCCGCCATAGAGACTCCTGCTACCAGGACTGAAGATCAAGAAATGATGAACAGGGTGATGGAGGTTTCTCGTGCTCAAGAGCAGGCCAACCAAATGGCTAGAAAGTTAGAGGAATTCCAGTTACAGAGCACGGCTCGAATTAGTGAGCTCGAATCTCAAGTGTCAATCCTTGAAACTTCTCTAGAGGAGTATGAAAAGGATGTTCCACTTAGTGGACTTAGGGATCGATACGGTAGGAATCCTGACGAAAGAGTTGTTCGTGAATTCCTCAATTCTCCTGTGCATACGGCGTTGGTATATCGGATGGTTGGTCCTTTACTTGAAAATACTTTTAAGAAGGCGATTCATCAGCTGGTCGCCTTAGAGATGATCGACGACCGTCGAAAGGAGTATTTCAAGGCTGCTCATATTCGGTTGAATCGCCATGGTGAAGTTTATTCTCCTTCCGAGGTTCCAGATGTTGTATATCAAGGTTTTCCTTTAGCTCACCTTGTCGAAGAATTTGGAAATCCATTGCCGATTCCTCCTTCTGATGTTAACGAGGAGCTCGATAAAACTTTTATCGATCCAGAAGACGAAGAAGAAGAGGAAGACGATATTGGCATGAGCGAGGATGTCGGTAGTGATCAGAAAATTCCGGATAGCGACCAGACTTCTTGAAATAGTGATTTCTTTTTTGAAATAATCTTTGTAATTATTCACTCGTAGGTTTTAATTGTAACTTTAGCTTTCCTTACTTTGTACGCTAAACGCTTCATATTCTGACAGTCGTGTCTTTTCATATTCGCCGTAATAATTCAGACAAGTCATTTAATTTGCCGTAATCATTATACGTGTGTCTTTTCAAATTCTAGCGTTTGCTCCAAGGTCAGTTTTTCTGTTTCGCACCCTTTCTTTAGGTCTGTCGCGTCCTTTCGTGTAGTATAAATACGAAAGGTAAAAACTTGACTTGTTTTTACTGCTATACTCCTCTCTTAACAGAATACTCTTTCTTTAGCTAGTCGATAAACTTTCTCGATATTAATTTGTATTTTTCCATAATCCGACCATGAGCAACCTTTTTGGTAATACTTCGAAGCGACCATCCCGTGAGGGCGCTCGGGATAATAGATCCAAAAGATCTCGAAGAGATGGGCCGTCGATGGATCCTCCTCGTTCGTCCCAAACAATTAGGTCGGAGATCGATACTGGTGTTATTGCTTCCGAACCTCTCTCCGTGGTAAACTCGTCGTTTTCAGAACCAATCTTTTCTGCTTCCACTCAAGTAGGAAGCATGCCTTCCCCTGGTCGGATTGCTTTTGGCGATATGTCCAACGAGGAACCGGCTTATAATATAGCTGTTAGATCAAATGCTCCTTCCTTTGAGCACGTTTTCAATGGAGGGGATTTTGCTATTTCCCTTCCTTTGTCTGTTTCTACTGCCCCAATCGCCAGCGGAGGGCAAACTGGCGATGATTTATTTGTCAATCCTTCCGTAACACAATCTATTGTGCAGGATTGTCCTGAATATTTGTTTCATGATACTACTGTAACGGCTACTTCTTTTGAATCGGGAGGACCTTCTGGAGATCGGACCAGCTCCAGGTCTGGTCGTCGGACCGTTATTTCTGCTTCAGGCAAGGAGACCTCCGTTAGCCCCGACGAGAGGGGATCTCCTCGTCTGTTAGATGATCGATGTATCTTCGAGCAAGTCAAGGACATTATGTTGTCGGAGACTCCTCGTTCTGATGGTGTCCCTTCCAATAGCGAGTTGCCTGGCTCAGTTGAGCCTGATGCTTTGTCATGGGATCTGGGTTTAAGCACTATTTTACCCGGTGAGCTGAAAAAGCTTGAGGATGCCTCCAACGTACGCCTTGTTCAATCGCTGGTGAAGATTTGTGAACAGGTGGGCGAGTCTTTTCATTTTCTCATTTGTTGTAAGTTTTGACTTCCTTCTTACGTAAGGATTGTTTTCTTTTTTCCAGGGTAAGTACTTTGCACTTCAACTGGGTGTTCAAAACGATGAACTGTGGAGAAGTAAAAATGCTTATCAACGTCGTTTGGAATCGGAGTTGGCGAAGGTTGCTGGGCAGTCTCTCGAACTGCAGCTTGCCAATGATGAGCTGAAAAAATTGCAGGAGGAAAAGTCCGCTTGGGAGAAAGAGAAAAGTGACTTGGTTCAAGCTGCTGCCTTAGCGGAGGAGTCTCAACGGCGGTCCTATGAGGAAGGATATGACGCCGGTTATCTAAAGCGTCAAGAAGAGTTGATGGCTTTTGCTGGCAATATGACTCCTCGGAAGGCTGTTTCTGGTAGTCGGCCTGCTGATCGTTCTTCTCAGTGACCTTTGCTCGACCTGGCAGGCCTTGGACTGTCTCTTTCTTTTTTTTTTTTTTTTTTTTTTTTTTTTTTTTTTTTTTATTTTGTTGCCCGACTTTTGTGCATTTATTTGGGCCGAAATTTTTGTAATGGGAGAAGCTGTGAATTGGAAATCATTACCTTTTGTAGGCAGATTCTTGCCTTGATCAATCTTCTTCAGTAGACATATTTTGTTATTCTCGTTCTTTCTTTGTGCATATATATAATGTTAGCTTCAGCAAATCAAATCTTTGTACAATGTTTGCTTCTGCAAGTCGAGTCTTTTGTTGATCAAATCCAGTATATTCCTTTGGTTTACACGCACTAGCATGTTTTACGTCATAATTTAGACAATAGGTTATTCATATCGATCATAGTCGTTAAGGAACGCTCATCATCTTGGTCGATCTTCAATCTATGCCTTATACTTTTTGTCTTGTTGTGATCTAAATCTTTTATAAGGAGGCTTATTGTCCCTTTTGTTGAATTCTGCTTCTTTCTTAACATCGAACTAAGGAAAAATATCCCTTTCAGTCTCTTCCAAACCTTTATGTTTCCCAGCATTAATGTTGAACAATATGTTCCTTGGCTAGTGTATTATTATATCACTTTCTTGATATGGGAGGAATTGGAAAATGTAGTGTTCACGGCCAGATCTATCCTGTTCAGACTTCCTTAAGCAATTCTTTGGTATGTTAGGCAGTTATGTCCTTGCTGTTTCGAATAAGGAGGACTATTCTCCTGATTTCTATTGCAGATATCTTGGACTCCATAGGAGTTTCTGTACAGCTTAGTCAATGGTCATTCATACGATGTATGAGGCAGTGACGTCCCTCGTATGGTGAACTGTTTGGTCTGTTATCGAGCAACTGTCCTTTTCGTTGTAATTTTAAAGCTTGTATGACTTCGTTTGTGGGTTCTAGGTTTTTAAGCCATCGACCATGAAGTATGATCGTTCCGGCATATCTGGTCCGGAGTTCTTTTAGGTTTGCTGGTGATCGCTTCGACCCCCAACCTCTTTTGTTGTCGACCAGTTGAGGTGATTGGATAGTGCCGTTCCAACTTATTTGCATTTATTACGGGAGTCAAAGGGTCGTATCCATGTCCGTTGATCAAATCACTTTTTCTGCCGTTGGATTGCTTTAGATCTACCCCTATAAATAGAGGGGTTGTTTATATGCTTCATTTGCAATTTCCCAAAAAGGATGGAGATCTCAGATTCCTTAGATTTTATTCTGCCCTCTGATCCCATTGTCTTCAAAAAATCACATTACTATGATTTGTTTATTCAAAATAGTGAAATCGTTCCCAGTCTTGTATTGATGGGTCCCATGTCAGCTCTACCTTGTATCGACGGGTCCCATGAGATCTCTGCATTGGTCTTCATCATGTTAGAGGTCCGTGGTTTCTTGTTTGCACATGGGGGGTTCATACTTGCCAGTCATCCCTGCTCTTGGATGTTACCTCAGGGGAGATGGACCACCGGGGTGGCTGGTAAACTTACCGTTTCACGACGGTCCCGAAGAGATGCTGCTTTAGGATAAAATGTTTTATGGATAATGTAAAAGCAGTATCTTTTGCGGGTGAGCGAGCATTGCTAGTTATCTGGCTGGTAATGCTCATTTCCTCTGGAAGAACATTTGATCTTCAGAGCCTGGCCGTCGAACCAAAGAAGTCGACCATCCTGAGCAGCATGCTTCTTAGGTGGTCCATTATAATCAACGAGGTACTAGGGAGGAGATTGGTGTTTCCGTGGACATTGTCGTGAAGATCGCCGATCTCGGAGGATCATCTTATTTAAATCATTGTAACGATCTTTAAGTAGCATGTAGATCTTTTGTAACGTGGGATTTTTGTATGTAACTGATTTGATGAATAAAATATTACTTTTATCCTTCGCATCTTCCTTGTCGTTAATTCTGTCATAATTTATTTATGAGTAGCATTTTCCGAGCAGACGGTTTTACACTTTGTCTATCTTCAAAATTTCAAGAGTATAAATCATTTAGATCGTTAGGAATAGATCAAGGAGTTTTTATTGAGCGGATCAATGTTTACTCAACTTGTCGTAGTTTAGGTTTTTAACCCAAAAATCCTTTTTGATCGTTGAATATTTAACGAGGAGTGTTTATTGAGCGGATCAATGTATACTTCACTCGTTTTTAATTTAGACTTAGGTTTTTAACCCAAAAGTCTGTTTGATATATCGAGGAGTTTATATTGAGCGGATCAATGTTTACTCGACTCGTTTTTAATTTAGACTTAGGTTTTCAGTGCCCGAAAGTCTTTTTGATATATCGAGGAGTTTATATTGAGCGGATCAATGTTTACTCGACTCGTTTTTTAATTTAGACTTAGGTTTTCAGTGCCCGAAAGTCTTTTTGATATATCGAGGAGTTTATATTGAGCGGATCAATGTTTACTCGACTCGTTTTTTAATTTAGACTTAGGTTTTTAACCCGAAAAGTCTTTTTGATATATCGAGGAGTTTATATTGAGCGGATCAATGTTTACTCGACTCGTTTTTAATTTAGACTTAGGTTTTTAACCCGAAAAGTCTTTTTGATATATCGAGGAGTTTATATTGAGCGGATCAATGTTTACTCGACTCGTTTTTAATTTAGACTTAGGTTTTTAACCCAAAAAGTCTTTTTGATATATCGAGGAGTTTATATTGAGCGGATCAATGTTTACTCGACTCGTTTTTAATTTAGACTTAGGTTTTTAACCCGAAAAGTCTTTTTGATATATCGAGGAGTTTATATTGAGCGGATCAATGTTTACTCGACTCATTTTTTTTAATTTAGACTTAGGTTTTTAACCCAAAAGTCTTTTTGATCGATGATTTTGAGCGAGGAGTTTTTATTGAGCGGATCAATGTATACTCGACTCGTTTCGTTCTAACTTCTATCAATACGATAGTGCGATTCCAATGAATGTTAACCGATATAATCGATATATAGAAAATGCCAAAGAAATTTTTAATAATTGGACTGTAGGCTAAGGCCTTTATTACAAGGATTGAAACTTGATAAAGTAAAAAGTAAAACAATGCAGTATAGTCTGCTAAAATTTATTTACCATAGTATCTTCTAAGGTTGACAGCATTCCATGTTCTTGGTAAGGCTGTTCCATCCAAGTGTGCAATTTTGTACGAACCTTTCTTCCCTACACCAATGACGATGTAAGGTCCATCCCAATTTTGTTGTAACTTTCCCACATGCTTGGACACTTCTACCTTTTTCAAGACTAAGTCTCCTTCTTTGAAGGTTCGGATGCGTACTTTTTGATTGTATGCTTTCTCCATATTAGCTTTAGTGGCTTGTAGGCGCACAGCAGCTTTATCTCTTAAAGCTTCTGTTAAATCAACGTCATTTTCTCTCAACTTTTCATTTTCTTGATCATCGAACATCTCTATTCTTGGCGTTGGGATTAGGGTTTCCACAGGGATAACCGCTTCCGACCCATATACCAAGCTAAATGGAGTTTCCCCAGTTGAGCTCCTGACTGTGGTCCGATTAGCCCATAGTACTCCTGGGAGTTCATCAAGCCATTTTCCTTTGGCAGCTCCTAATCTTTTTTCCAAAGATTTTATTATCTCTCGGTTTGCTACTTCAGTTTGTCCATTTGCTCGAGGATGTCCTACCGAGGTAAATTTTTGTTGAATTCCAAGTTTTGTACACCATTCTATTATCTGTTTTCCAGCGAATTGAGTTCCATTATCGGAGATAAGTATCCTTGGGATTCCGAAACGACAAACTATGAATTTCCATAGGAAGTTGATACCTTGGAATTGGGTTATTCATGTGAGGGCGACGCATTCTATCCATTTGCTGAAGTATTCCACAGCGACCAAGACATAGGATTTCTTAGATCTAGCTGCTGGGAAAGGTCCCACGATGTCCATTCCCCATTGGTCGAATGGCCAACAAACTGGATTAGGGTGCATGTTTTCCGCTGGTCGATGACATATGTTAGCATGGATCTGGCAGTGATGACATTCTTGGACATATTGAGCGGCATCTTTATTGATGGTTGGCCAATAGTAACCCGTCCTGAGACATTTTAATGCCAATGCCCTTGATCCGCTGTGGTTTCCTGCATCCCCATCATGTATCTCTCGTAGTATATCGACGGTTTGCGATTCAGAGACGCATTTCAGAAGAATTCCTGATACCGATCTTCGGTAGAGTTTTCCTTTATAAGTGTATACTTCGGAGCTCGATATCTTATTTTCCGAGCTTCATTTTGGTCAGGTGGTAGTTTTCCTTCTCGAAGATAGTCTATCATCGGGGTCATCCAGTTTTCTTCGGCTTCTTCGATTTCCATTATATCGACTACTGGTGTTTCATCGATGTCGATTGCTGGTGTATTAGAGATCAACCAGTTGATCACCCGTTCGGTCTTTCCGTCATAGGATCCTGTGAATCTTGATAGCTGATCGGCCCATTTATTTTCCGAACGTGGGATGTTCTGGATACTGAAGCTTTCAAATTTTTCAGCTAGTGTTTTTACTTTGGCGAGGTATTTGACCATATTGAATTCTTTAGCTTCGTATAGGCCTTCAATTTGTCTTTGCACTAATTCTGAATCAGTTAGTACTCTAAGACTTTTTATGTTGGCTTTGATCGCCATCTCCATTCCCGCAATCAACGCTTCATATTCAGCTTCATTGTTTGTTACGACGAAGTCCAATGTTATTGCGTAATTCAAATCTTCTTTATTTGGTCCGGTGAAGTTGATTCCGGCGCCTCCTCCTTCTCGGCATGAAGCACCGTCGACATGCATTAACCAAGTTTGTTTTTCTACGATTAGGATATCGTCGTTGAGGCAATTCGACGATTCAGTCGTCTGTGTTGGAGTTTCCAGTATAAAATCAGCCAATACTTGAGCTTTTATGGCGATTCTTGGTTTGTACTCAATTTCGAACTGGCCTAGTTCGATCGCCCATTTAATTAGTCTTCCTGAGGCTTCTGGTTTTGCTAAGACTTGTCTTAGCGGTTGATTTGTCAAAACCACTATTCTATAGGTTAAAAAGTAAGGTCGAAGCTTCCGCGCAGCCACCACTAAGGCCAGCGTGAATTTCTCAATTTCCAAATAATTCTTCTCAGCTCCCTGCAATAATTTGCTTAGATAATAGACGGGCTTGTGTTCTGAGTTTTCGACTTTAATTAGTACTGAACTAATTGCTACGTTGGAGATGGAGATGTACATATACAATGGTTCCCCCTCCGTTGGTTTTGCCAACATCGGAGGTGTTGTCAAATATTCTTTGAGTTGCTCGAAGGCCTGATCGCATTCTCCGGTCCAAACAAAGTTCTTTGCCTTTCGGAGGGTTTGGAAAAAAGGGAGGCTTTTGTCTGCTGACTTTGATATGAACCTGTTTAATGCTACGATCTTCCCAACTAAGCTTTGTACTTGGGAGATGGTTTTGGGAGGTTTCATTTCAGTTATGGCTCGGATTTTTTCTGGGTTGGCCTCTATTCCGCGTTGGTGAACTAAATATCCCAAGAATTTTCCTGATTTGACACCAAAGGTGCATTTTGCGGGGTTTAACTTCATACGAAATTTTCTTAAGATCTGAAAGCATCGATCGAGATGTTTTACGTGATCCGCTTCGTTCATACTTTTGACCAGCATGTCGTCCACGTAGACTTCCATCAGCTCTCCGATTAATTCTTTGAACATTAGGTTTACTAATCTTTGGTAAGTAGCTCCGGCATTTCTTAAGCCGAATGGCATTACTATGAAGCAATATACTCCCTGCTCGGTTACGAATGCAGTCTTTTCTTGGTCCCGCTCATCCATGTATATTTGATAAAACCCTTGAAAGGCGTCCATCATGCTAAATATAGCGAAGCCAGCGGTCGAATCGACCAATAGGTCGATCCTCGGGAGGGGATATGGGTCGCGCGGGCATAACTTGTTAAGATCAGTAAAATCATTACACATTCTCCATTTGTTGTCCTTTTTTTCCCCTTTTGCTACTAGGACAACATTGCACAGCCATTCTGAGAAGTGTATTTCTCAGATTTGTTTCGCTTCAAGCAGTCTTTCTACCTCGGCTTTGATAATCTTATCTTTTACCGGTCCATGATTTCTCTTCTTCTGCCTGGCGGGTTTCGCCAAAGGATCTATTTTTAGGGAATGCTTGATTATTCGAGGATCGATTCCTTCAATGTCATTTGCGCTCCAAGCGAAGACGTCGGCATTGTTTCTGAGGAAGTCGATTAGCATTATTTCCCCTTCTTTGCTCAGTTCTGTACCTATTCTCGTTGTCTTAGACGAGTCCCCTTGTACAAGAATTATATCCTTATGTTCTGGAGGTTTTAATGATAAATCTAGCGGTTCCTTTCCTTTTTTATCCACTCGATCGGTACTTGGGATTTCAATTTTATTTCTGTTGAGATCTTCTTCGATCTTTCTTTTACTCGGAGTAATCGATTTCGGGTGTTCTTTCATAGTTAACGAAGTACTGTAGCAGTCCCAAGCCATGCAATGGTCATTTGTTATTTCTCCGATGCCTCTATCGGTCGGAAACTTTATCTTCTGATGATAAGTAGACACTACAGCTCGGAATAAATTGAGAGCAGGTCGTCCCAATATTGCGTTATAAGCGAAAGGGGTTTCTACCACTAGAAATTTTACTAGCTTCACTGTCGGTGGGGTATTTTTCGAGCGATACGCTTAAGGTTATGGTTCCGCTGGGGATGATTTCGGACCCTCCGAATCCTATTAATGGCGTAGCTACTTTCTGCAAGTTTATCTGCCCCAAGTCCATTTGGGCTAAAACTTCTCGGGAGATAATACTGGCTGAGCTCCCATTATCGATCAGGATTCTCTTGATATTATAGTTTGCTATTTCTAGCGAGATTACCATCGGGAAGTCGGGGTTATCCTCTTTTGCGTCCCAGACAATATTTTTAGGTGCTTCGCCTTCGTTAAAGCTGATCGGCTGATCGTTTGATGGCCTGCTTTCCAGGGTCCAAATTTCTTTTGGGTATTTTGAGTTTCCAATTATGGATCGGGCTGTTCTTCGTCGGGCGTTACAACCCGCGGGACCCTCGGATATCGTATGGATAGTTCCATTGATTTGGTTGTGATTCGACTCCTGAGTAGGTCGGCGTTCAGGTGACATTTGATGAGAACTTCTCTTTGATTACCGTTCCGAGGGCTCTACTTCTTTCCCTCTTGCGATTATCTCGCTCTAAGTATTCGTCAAGTTTTCCTTGTTCGATTAGTTTTTCGACTTCTCTCTTAAGGTGAAAACAATTCTCCGTTCGATGTCCATGTGCTCTATGGTACTTACAGTATTGATCGTAGTTTCGAGACCCTGGTCTCGGTTGTGCGATTTTCCTCGCCTCGGGAATCCAGTTATTTCTTTCTAGCACTTCCAGTATTTCTTCCATTGGAGCGTTTAACCTTGGGTGTTCTACTTGATTCACCCTGCTTCTGATTGGTTGTTCATGGTTTCTTGGTCTTTGGTAGAAATTTGGTTGCCTATCTTGGTCGGCTTTGTTATATTCTAATCGCTGAAAAACATTACCTCTTCTGGAAGAACGCTCGTAATCCAAAGATTTTTGGGCAGGAAACCTGTCATGCCGTTTGGAGCTTGAAGTTGTGGCTTTGTTTTTGTTTTTATCCTTAAAGGAATTCATCTCTTCTTGGGTCATATACTTAGACGCCAAGTTCATAATGTCGGCAAACGTTCTCGGTTGTTTCCGACTGAGGGCGTTTCCAAACTGCCTATTTTTAGTGAGATCGAAGAGGATAGAAATTATGTAATCGATATTCGGAGAGTCGATTTTGAGTAATTCTACGTTGAATCTCGCCAACCAATTTCTTAGGGATTCTCCCTCTTGTTGGAGTATGGTTCCTAGGTAGCTCATCGGAAGTTTTTGTCTCTTCTGACTGGCAAACTGCTGCGTTAGTTTATTGCATAATTCTCGGAAACTGAATATAGAGTTGGCCGGCTGTTTGGCAAACCAATCCAGCGCGAGTCCTTCGAATGTCGTCACCATTAACTTGGCGGTGAATTCGGCGGAGTGGGCATATAAATTCATTATGTTCGTAAAGCTAAAGATATAATCGTCCGGGTCGGTGGTTCCATCATATCGGGGTAGTCTTCCCGGGACCTGTCCCGCGGATTGTGCCTCTTTTATTTCCCTGCAGAAAGGAGAGCAAGCCGCAAGGCTTTCCTGGAGTTCTGCAGTCCGGGCCCATGGGTTTTGAACAGATCGTAATCGTTGTTCGAGTCGCTCCTGTACCATCCTTTCAATTTCTCTTTCTGAGAATTGAGTCGCTCTCGGTCGATCTGGGATTGCATCATCTACATCATCTTCGATTGGGATGATCGTTCGTTCCTTCGATCCGCTGCGACCCGCTTGTGGTAGTCTTCGACCAGGTCTTCTTCGGGGACGGTTATCGGAGGGTTTAGAATTGACCTGATGTGGGCTGTGTAGCGAGCGTCGCTCACTTGCTGGGCTGTCAGCTTGTTGAGAGGTCCGTTCGTTCGGCCTTGGCATTCCTGGTGCAGGAGTTGTCCTGGGAGCCGTAACGTTTCGAGGAATTTGGTCTAAAACTAGCAATTCTTCTGGAGAGAGTGATTTGAAGAGCATTGCTATTTGTCTCAGTTTTTCCTGAGCGCCTGGGAGAGGAACGGGTATTTCGGGAACTTCCGGTTCTTCTTGTATTGCACCGGTAAGACCTCCTTGGTGTTCCTGCTGACGGGAACGGGTATCTGGGAGATTTTCATTGGTGTTGGGAATGTTGTTATCGTTGTTGTCTTGTGGATCTTCCGATGTGTTATGGCCGGTGGTTGTATTGCTTCTCGCTCCAACACGAGCGCTTTTCCTTGGGCGAGCCATGTGTCAATCGAATAATTAACCTAGCCCCTCGGTGGGCGCCAACTGATTTAACCGGATTTCGTCGGGTTAATTGTATATCAGTGAATTTGTAATACCGGGGGGGTTTACAAGTATTTGTGTATATATTTAGTAGGGCTCTGTTACTTTATTCCGGATGGATCAATTACAAAGAAAAGCAATAATGAAGAACAAGAAGTAAAACCACAAACAAAACTCTAAAACACACCGGAGTGCAGAACTAAGGCTATGAATAATATAGGATCTTATTCAATTGTAATGCCGTAAGCAGTATATATTCGTGTATTCTTGAAGTAGAGGGATTTCCCAGTTGTCTAATACAATGATTAACTAGGTATTTATACAATGTTAAACCTAGCGTTACAAGGAAACATAGTCCTAATAGGACTCGGCCCATATATCCTTCTTGGGTCCGGAGTATATTCATCTATCGAAGCGAGCTGCACTTGGCCGGGTCTGTAAGATGATCCCGATCTGTTTGAATTGGTCGAATCGATCTTATCTTCTTCGTTCAATTCGAGTAATATGTAGGGTGCAAAATAGCCCCCATCAGTGGGAGAAAGTAGGTTGTAGGTGTCAAATCAAAGTTGGTTTCAAGAGTTTGAATGGGAAAATACTTACATAGACCAGGTCTATAAGCTTAGTGGTAGACCTTGTGGTTTACATTTTACCACATCATTTAAGATTTAAGAAAAACTCAATATAGTTAAATTTAACTAAATCAATCTAACCATACTCAACTAGAGTTAAGGGAAAATAAAACATTATTTTGTGGGTCCCATCAAAATCTTGACAGATTTTGCAATTTTTTTTAACTAACCCAATTAAATTAAACTAGTGTTAAAGTAGATATAAATAATTAAGTATGAGCTAATTTTTTTCAATATACACTGAGGACCTTAGACGTTTTGTAGCGGGATTAAAACCCTTTTTATATTTTAAAACTATTTTTATAATATTTTTAAAACACCCTTAACTGTATAATTAACCGAAGAATTTTAATAGGGTTCAATTATAGAAACAAAACGTACTATTGAAGAGTTTTGAAGTTCCCTCCTAGAAACAAAACCTAACGAGTATATTGAAAATTTATTTCTGTTAATAAAACCGTTTTTGCATTTTTGTTAAATAAATAACTTTGAGGTAAGGGGTAACTTTAAGGTCTACTTCAAAATCTGTTCTTCCACTTCTAAAGTAAGGCTTTACCATAACTGTATATTTCAGTTGTGTGTGAAAAACCAAGGAATTTTAATATTAATTAATATTAATTAAACCAAGGAAAAACCAAGGAATTTTAAATTCTAATTAATATTAATTTTATGATAATTAAAAAAATGGCTCACATTTGATTATTTATTTCTATTTAACTCTAGTTTAATCTAGTTGGGTTAGTTAAATCTAATAATTGAATTTTAAGTAATTATAAATGATGTGGCAAAATCTAGACCACAAGGTCTACCATTAAGCTTATAGACCTGGTCTATGTAAGTATTTTCCGTTTGATCGTTGGTTTGTAATGAGTTTAATGAATTTTGTCGAACTCCATTTAAAAGAGTTTTAGCTCAGTTTTGTGAGACAGATAAGACCGGATGAAAATTTATCCAAATAAGCCCATAGGATTTTGACACTTTGTATCCTATAAATATAGAGTTTTGTTAACACCTGAAAATTTATTTATTAACTTAATTAATACAAGTTTACTAATTATAGTTTATTTCAAAATTAACCAAGAGTGTGTTGTAGTAAAGATTTTTGGAGTTAAAAGTTTATAACTTAAACTTTTCTAGGACTTAGGTGTAAATTACTTACAGATATAACTTAATAAAACAAAACAGGGTATTGTGAATTGAGGATTAGGATGTTTTCTCACAAGTCCAGCCACCTCTTGCTAGAAGAAAAGAAAGAGAGGAATTCGACTACAGACTTCTTGGGTTCTAAGGTAGAGATGTAGAGTTGATTTAATTTATAATTTAGTGCTCCTTTCATGTTTTAGTTAATTATAGGTTGAAAATATAGTGTGAGTTATGTAGTATTGTGGGGAATTTTTTTTTAGTAGAAGTTAAAGGTTGTTAGGAATTGAAGAGTATGGATATGAGGTTTTCCGTCGAATAGAAAAAGGGAACCGCCGCGTGAAACGGCGGCGGTGGTAGAGAAGAACTATTCGGCTGTTGTGCAAGAACAGGGCCTGGCCTGCTACCATTTTTAGTTAATTAAAAACAAATAGAAAAGAAATAAACAAATGTGAAGGGAAGGAAATAGGAGGATAAGAAGAATTAATTGTTGATATCATTCTAGTTGAGGCCGTACAAGTTTTTCAAAAATTGAAATGGGAAAGTTACTAATCTCAATCTTAGTCCATCTTTTTAGGTGGAAAGAACTTTTACTACTTTCATTTATGTCTATAAAATAATGAACATTTTCATGAAATAGTACAACTAATGATATAAGTCTTATAATATTAAAAAAATAGATTTTGTATTTATAACTGTGTCTTCTTGATTTTCTTTATGTTTTTATGCTCCATAAGTGTTTACTTTTATGTTTTGATAGGATGGATGCCAGCGGGGAGGATTCTCCTCCAAGGTCTATTACGTATCAAAGTTCTCACCCCAGGATGGTGTATATCCCACCACCATCCCGTGGACGACCCCATAGTCCACGGGAATGTCTGCGAGGCGCTTACCCAACTAGGGTAGTGCATTATCTTGAGAGAGCTATACTACAGGACGTGTATGGACCCTCATGGGTTCGAGAGCGAGAATATACAAGCTAAATACGATTCTTGTAACGACGATAATAAAAGTGAGTGAAACTAAAAGTGAGAAAGGAAGCAAGCCATAAAGGAATGGAATAAGCCGGAAACGGTGACTGAAATTCGCAGTTTCTTAGGGTTGGCTAGCTATTATCGTCGTTACAAGAATCGTATTTGGCTTGTATATTCTTGCTCTCGAACCCATGAAGGTCCATACACCTCCTGTAGTATAGATTTCGGTTTCTCTCAAGATGATGCACTACCCTATTTGGGTAAGCGCCTCACAGACATTCTCGTGGACTATAGGGTCGTCCACGGGATGATAGTGGGGTATACGCCATCCTGGGGTGAGAACTTTGATACGTAATAGACCTTGAAGGAGAATCCTCCCCGCTGGCATCCATCCTATCAAAACATAAAAGTAAACACTTATTGAGCATAAAAACATTAAGAAAATCAAGAAGACACAATTATAAATACAAAATCAATTATTTTAATATTATAAGACTTATATCATTAGTTGTACTATTTCATGATAAGATTCATTATTTTGGAGACATAAATGAAAGTAGTAAAAGTTCTTTCCACCTAAAAAGAGGGACTAAGATTGAGATTAGTAACCTTCCCATTTCAATTTTTGAAAAACTTATACGGCCTCAACTACAATGATATCAACAATTAATTCTTCTTCTCCTCCTATTTCCTTCCCTTCAAATTTGTTTATTTCTTTTCTACTTGTTTTTAATTAACTAAAAATGGCACCTTGCCATTTAAACAAAACAGGGCCTGTTCTTGCACAACAGCCAAACAGTTCTTCTCTACCATCGTCGTCGTTTCACGTGGGTCGTGGCGGTTCCCTTTTTCTATTCGACCAAAAACTTCACATCCATACTCTTCAATTCCTAACAACCTTTAAACTCTACTAAAAGAAAAATTCCCCACAATACTACATAACTCACACTATATTTTCAACCTATAATTAACTAAAACATGAAAGAAACACTTAATTATAAATGTGTAGTCCATTCCTCTCTTTCTTTTCTTCTTCAAGACTTCTAAAATTCTCTCAATTGTTATTTGTTGAAAAATGTTTGAAGCTGTGAATGAAAGATAAGTATTCAATAAAGTAGGTCGGCTATATTGAGGAGGTTAGCACACCTCCTCCTCAGTCTCGGAAGAAGTAGCAAGAGGTGGCTGGACTTGTGAGAAAACATCCTAATTCTCAATTCACAATACCCTATTTTGTTTTATTAAGTTATATCTATAGGTAATTTACACCTAAGTCTTAAAAAAGTTTAAGTTATAAACTTTTAAGAGGGAATTACATTTTTTATACCAAATATTTACCTACTTTATA
The DNA here is from genome assembly GCA_003313485.2 of Penstemon barbatus. Lineage (NCBI taxonomy): Eukaryota > Viridiplantae > Streptophyta > Magnoliopsida > Lamiales > Plantaginaceae > Penstemon > Penstemon barbatus. Next base: position 68,796,334 of record CM064879.1, on the reverse strand, counting down.
CATTTCATACCACACCTTTCATAATTGTACATTTCATACCAAAATCAATCAACCTTTTTCAATTTACATACCACCGTTAAATTTTGGATGGAATTGGACACGTGCACCGCACGTGTCCGTTAACTCTAAAAAAAAAAAAAAAAAAAGGAAAAAAAAAGTGTCACTTTTCATACTAAATCTTTACCTACTTTATACATTGCATACCACACCTTTCAGAATGACACATTTCATACCAAAACAATCAACATTTTTCAATTTTCATACCGACGTTAAATCACAAAAAAAAACCTCGCGGGCACTGTACTACCACATATGCTATTCTTGTTCATCACTTTTTTACAATTAATCCCTTGCCCTCTAAAATGTTCCAATTTTACCCTTGGGTGTTATTAGTACTAATAAATATGTAAAATATTGAAATTTATGGGCAATTATAAATTATATCAATTAATGAATATGATGATTTTGAATTGAAACAATAGTACCACATAGGGTCTTCTCAATTTGAGGAAACCGTAATAAATCATATGATCGATAACATTCCTGCTTTTTTTTTAAAGGGTACAAAATATAATAAAATACGGTCTTCTTTATCTATGAAAATCATAGACAATCATAATTTTGTAATTTTTCTGCCAAATTTTTAAGTATAATTCATTTACAAAAAAAAAAAAAAATTCCTCGTGTTTGTCACTTTCTTATAATTAATTCCTTGCCCCTAAAATGTTACAATTTTGACCATTGATTTTGAGCTGAAAATCTCGAATATGGTCTACTCAGTTTGGGGAAACCATAATAAATCGTAAATTTGAAAAGACCTACTTACAAAAATACACCCCATGTATTGGTTGTGACAAAAAAAAAACCCTCAGGGGGTATCTGCAATTGTACAGGGGTATTTGCAATTATACAGGGGGGTATTTGCAATAATACAAGGGTTTTTTAGGGGCAAGGGATTAATTATAAGAAAGTGAAAAATACGAGGGGTTTTTTTTGTAATTGAATTATACTTAAAAATTTGACAGAAAAATTACAAAATTATGATTGTGTATGATTTTCGTAGGTAGAGAAGACCGTATTTTATTATATTTTGTACCATTTCGAAAAAGAAGCAGGAATGTTATCGATCGTATGATTTATTACGGTTTCCTCAAATTGAGAAGACCCTATGTGGTACTACTGTTTCAATTCGAAATCATCATATTCATTAATTGATATAATTTATAATTGCCCGTAAATTTCAATTTTTTACATATTTATTAGTACTAATAACACCCAAGGGTAAAATTGGAACATTTTAGGAGGTAAGGGGTTATTGTAAAAAAGTGATGAACAAGAATAGCATATGTAGTAGTACAGTGCCCGCGAGGTTTTTTTTTTGTGATTTAACGTCGGTATGAAAATTGAAAAAGGTTGATTGATTTTGGTATGAAATGTGTCATTCTGAAAGGTGTGGTATGCAATGTATAAAGTAGGTAAATGTTTAGTATGAAAAGTGACACTTTTTTTTTCCTTTTTTTTTTTTTTTAGAGTTAACGGACACGTGCAGTGCATGTGTCCAATTCCGTCCAAAATTTAACGGTGGTATGTAAATTGAAAAATGTTGATTGATTTTGGTATGAAATGTGCAATTATGAAAGGTGTGGTATGAAATGTATAAAGTAGGTAAATGTTTGGTATAAAAAGTGCAATTTTTATTCAAAAAATGGGTTAAATCATTGAATAAATGTTAAAGTCTATAAAATCAATGAAAATTCAAGTGAAATCAGTAAAATATAAGTTAAACTGATAAAAATAAATAAAAGGAAAAAAGTTTAACTAGCAAAACAGTGTGAACTAAACCACTAGAAATTTTTTGTCTTTTTTGTTTGAATATGAAAAAACAAAAGAAATTGATGAAAATAGGAAAAATAATGTACAATATGGTATAATTGATCAAAAACAAGTAAATCAATAAAACAATATAAAATCAGTAAAAAAATCAATGAAAATTGAATTAAACTAATTAATATAATAAGTGAAATGACTTAGATCGAAAAAGAAATATCTTTCAAATGATAAGGTAAGCGAAATAATTTGAGATATACTTAAAAGTAATTGAAGATGTATAATTATTTGAGTTGAAAATTCGATAAATTCATGTGAAATCGATGAAAATTCAAGTGAAATTAGCGACAAAAATGGATGATATCGGTGAAACGATGAAATTTCGTAAAAAATGATGAAATAGGTTAAAAATGGGTAAAATCGGTGAAAAAAGGCTAAAGTCGGCGAAAACATGTGAAAATTAGTTAAACTGGTAAAAATGAGTGAAATCAATATAACAAAAAAATTTCAACCAACAAGAACAAAATCAAACCAAGAGATAAATGGTCTAAACTGAAAAAAACTAAAGAAATCGGTGAAAATTCCAATGATGAAGTTAATAAATTGAATAGCAGTCATTAATATGTGGTATTTTATGATATAATGAAGTTAAATTTACTTTGATTTACAACAAAATACCTCTGAAATTAAATAGGCATGTACAACGTATGTAATGGTATGTGAAATCATAAATACATTTGAAATCGATAAAAAAAATTGGGTAAAATTTGTGAAAAATGGATGCAAACGGGTAAAATCGATTAAAATAAAGGTAAAGTTGGTGAAAATATTTAAAATCAATGAAAATTAATTCTAATGGAATTTCTAAGAAAAACGATGAATTCAATAAAATTTGGTAAAACCGGTGAAGAAAGGGTAAAATCGGTCAAAAAACGTAAAATTGGTAAGAACATATTTAATCAATGAAAAATTCTGGTGAATAACAGGTGAAATTAGTGAAAATACATGAAAAATAGGTAAAATGGGTTAAAATAATAAAAATGAGTGAAATCAGTTAAAGAAATAGTTTAACTGGTGAAATCGGTAGAAAAATGGTATACACTAAATAAGAAATACAAAAGAAATGGACTAAAAATGAGAAAACAATGAAAAATATTATAAGCTGTAGAAAAAGGGATAAATCGCTAAAAAAAATAAATCGGTAAATTATTTTAAAGAAACGGATAAAATCTGTAAAAAAAGCTTGAAGTCAGCGAAACTTGTTTAATCGATGAAAAATTTAGGTGAATAACATGTGAAATATGTGAAAACGAGTTAAACTTTAACCGACAAAAACAAGGTGAAATCAGAAGAAAATTGTTTAAATTGGAAAAAAAGATCGACTCAAAAGGGAAAACAATGAAAAATATTATAATCGACAAAAAAGGGAAAAATCGGCAAAAAAAAAAAAAAAACAGTGAAAACATATGAATCGATGAAACTTCGTGTGAAATTGGTAAACACCTGTGAAGTTTGTGAAAAAACCGGTGAAACCAGTAAGAAAAAATGATCGTGAAATCGATGAAAGTTAAAGTGAAATTTATGAAGAAACGGATGAAACATGTGACATCGGTGAATAACGGATAAACTTGACATGAAAACTACTATGATATAATGAACTAAAAAAGTTCTTATGATCTTATTTGAACCAATTTTATAAGATGTAATGAATAAATTAGTCATCATTTTATATTTATTATAACTATTCAAAGTCATCATTTTTTTTTTATAAAGTAATAATAATTAATAATAATAAATTTCATAAAAAATAAATTGACCAATATTTGATATTCTATGAAATAAAAATAGCTAATTTTACTCTAATTTATGAAAAATACCCATGAAATTAAAACTAAACACGTACAACGTACGTGCACCTTTCTAGTTAAGTTAATAAATAAATTGTCGAGTGTTACAGTTTTGACACTATACACCTCGACTTAAAAATTTTGACACTTCGCACTAGTGAGAAAATTTGTCGGGGAAAGGTATAATAGTCATTTTTGCATATTTTTGGCACTTTGCAACATGAAAATATACGGATACTCCACACCCTAAAAATATAGAATGTTGGCCCTTTATTTTCTAAAAATTTAAAATTTTGACATTTTGCACTCTAGATGCCGCTCAACTGAGACAGGACTACAAATCTTTGATATCTACTTCCACCTCACGACACTTTGCAACCTGAAAATATACGGATACTCCACACCCTAAAAATATAGAATGTTGGCCCTTTATTTTCTAAAAATTTAAAATTTTGACATTTTACACTCTAGATGCCGCTCAACTGAGACAGGGCTACAAATCTTTGATATCTACTTCCACCTCACGACAAAGTTTAAATCGGTCTCCATCAATCTTCCCGAACCTAAACATATAAAAGACAATGATTTAATTCATACAATATATTTTTTCCTTTATCGTGCTAATGAATCTTCAAAGCATTGACCTCTTTGTTAAAAATAATCTTACCGAAGAAATGCACAAACAATATTCTACCAATTATTGTGTTGAGTTTGAAATTGATCAATTATACCAAATATACACAATATATATTTTGAAGCCATTTCTGAATCTTCAACTTCAAAAGAATATCCAGGCTACATATATAACTAAAGGAATTGAAATTAAAAATAAAATAAAAAAAAAAAAAGAAAAAAAAATCAAAGAGAGCAGAACCTGAATTACAATGAAGAAGCACAAAGAATGAACAGGTTTTTCATTACCTCACAATATCATCTTCATCAATTTCACCTACCATCAGCAGATGTGAAAGACTCGGCGAACCCATATGGCCTGTTTGGTATACTAGTCTGCGTGTTATCTAAACTCCGAACATAAGATGAAGAGGATTCATCCAACATATGGCTTCTACCTTCAAAAGCTTGCCACTTCTTAAGTGCTTGAGGCAATGACATCTCTAAATCGATCCCGTAAATATCATCATCATCACAACTTTGTTGATCAGATGGTTTCCAAAGCTCGACTAGAGATGAAAGAACATTTACAGCGTGGCCCATGTCGGGTCTTTGATACGGCTCCCTAGCACAGCAGTGGCCTGCCAGCTCAGCAACGGTGCTAATGCTCGATAATGTTTCTTCATTGAGGTCGATTGTTGGGTCAATTGCCTTACGGAATATGTCTTTGTTTAGGTGCATTCTTCGGAACCATGTTACAAGGTGCATGCTTTCCTCGGGTTGGGTCTCGTCTAGTGCTTTTCGACCTGTGATTAGTTCCATTAAGATTACTCCAAAACTGAATACATCGACTTTGGTAGTTACTCTTCCTGTCACTGTCAAGATACATGGAATTTCAGCCGCAAAAATTTGTCAATGAAAAGCAAATAATATTTTTAGGCGTATCAGATGATTTAAAAGCAACAAATAATGATCAGAATGTGCAGTTTTAATAGAACTATAAGATATAATGCTATAATCAGCGCCTTGCAGTTTCATCATACCATTAGAAAGACCATGATTGTGTGTAACAATGATTTCAATATGGAAAAATATTTTTTTTTTAATTTTTTTTTCTTGAGAGGATTGGAATGAATTACTCTAAGTGAGAATACGGATAACTATTTGGGAATGTATAAGCCAATCTACATTCCCAAATATACAAACATCCATTAAACGTTACCCACTGGGTAGGTAAAGTGCGACTATTTCTTCCATGATAGTTTGTATTCAATTATCATAAGGAGATGTGACCACCGAGACCACTCAAAAGTTATGAACTGCAATCATTCTAAAAGTTTGAAGAGCAATTACAAATGCAAAACAATTAGGAGGTAAAGTGGAAAACACCCGAAAGATTAGGGGGCAAAGTGTAGTTTTCCCTTTCTATATGCAGAACTCAAGTCTGAATATCAAGATAAACCAAATGGCTTTAGAAAGACAGACCAGAGGCATCAAAGTTGAGTCCAATGAGAGTAAAAAGTTGCAAGCTAATAAAATATTTAGACAAATAATATCACGTACTAATACAACTATAGTAGCTTGTTATTTTTAAGTGATCCATTTCGCAATAAAACCGTCACCAAATTCAGTAATGACTTAACCATTAATCCAAGATTCAAATAAACTAAAAAATCATAGTGGAGGAACATAGTTTACCTGCATATTCAGGTGCCAGATACCCAAAAGTCCCAGCTATTCTCGTTTCAATCGACGCCTTCCCCTCCGGAGCAAGCCTCACAAGACCAAAGTCCGCAACCTTGGCTCTCATATCATCCCCAAGTAGAATATTGGAAGGCTTAAGGTCTCTATGTATAAAGCTTTGGTGGGCTAATCCATGTAGATACTCAACACCCCTACCCACATCCAATGCAATAGTCAACCTTCTTGTCCATTCCAACGGCTTCAATCCTTCATCCCCCCATTCAAAAAGATGCCTACTTAGTGTCCCTTGTGGCATATATTCATACACAAGAAGTTTCTCGTTTCCATCGAGACAATACCCGAGAAGGTTAACAAGATGCCGATGCCTTACCTTAGTTAAAACGGCAATTTCGGATTGAAACTCGGCCGACCCTTTGCCCGTAATAACTCCACACTCCATTCTTTTAACGGCAATCTTTGTTGCATCGTGTAGTTCTCCTTTATATACCGTCCCAAAACCTCCTCGACCCAATATGTTCTCTGCGCTAAAATTATTAGTCACGTTTTTTAGTACTTGAATGGAAATTACCATGTTTCCGGATTCCACCATTTGTATATCGCTCGTTCCATGGGCAGAAATGGTGTGAGTTTCACTTACGGAACCGACATTGACACTTGAACCAGCAACCGTGATCTTTACACTATCGTTATCCGATCCTGAATTCCGAGGATGAATTACCGTAGCATTTGGGCTTTGAACTCTAGTAAAACGCTTTTGTTTCTTGTAAAGGCAAACACCGGCAAACCCAATTAAGCAAAGAACCAACAATCCCCCAACTAGAGAAAACACGACCATTCCAAGCACGTTTCGAGTCCTCTTTTCTTGCAAAATGAGATCATTAGGACTGGAACTTGGTGAACCCGGTTTAGATGGACCCAGTGTAGATGGAACACTTGTACCAGAATCAACTTTATCCTTCCCAATTTCGGGATTTCCACCTGTTTTTAAAATCATATTACTTCTGAAAGATGGTACTTTTCCGTGAAGCTTGTTGTTAGATACATCAAGTTCCATGAGCACGAGTAGAGTGGTTAGCTCGTCAGGTATAGTGCCGGTAAAATTATTATCAGCAAGAACCAATCTTTGAAGCGATTTAAGCGAAGCGAAATCGGGTGAAATGGTACCCGTAAGACCCATATTCTCGAAGTTAACAATGGATATGTTCCCATTATTGCAAGTGATTCCAAACCAATCGAGACAAGGATCATTCCCTTTCCAATTCTCCGAAAACTTTTCAGGATAATCCATCGATTTTACGATGGAAAGCAATGTGTTTACTCTAGGATCACAATCACCGGGTTGTGGCAAGCAAAAACTATTGGTATCTTTCGCCATATCAACCGAAACAGAGTCCTTGAACTTAGGCATTGGTCCTTGAAGTAAATTATTAGTTAAATTAACAACCTTTAAGGATTCAAGATTCATTAAAGATAATGGGACTGGTCCTGTAAAAGAATTATCCCTCAAACTCAAACTCTCCAAATCACTCAACCCTGAAAAATCGGGCAATGGACCCGAAAACCCATTAGAGTGCAACCAAACCTCCTTCAAGAATGTCATGTTCTGTATAACATCTATTCCTCCACTAAGTTTCTGCCCATTTAACCATAATGACTCAATTAGGGATCCAGAAAAGCCCAATGGCAACTCACCCTCCAAATTATTAAGAGCCAAATGCAAGTTTGTCAATCCAGGAAAAACATCAGAACCCAAAAAAGAAGGAAACTTTCCACTAATATTGGCAGAATTAGCCGAAAAATTCTGAAGGGTTGAAGCATTTGTAAGGCTTTCAGGGATTTCCCAAGCGGAAAATGGGTTATTATCAATTTCAATAGATTGCAATGAAGACATTTCAGAAAAAAAATCAGCAGGAATGAAATTAAACTTGTTATCACTAAGAATCAAGACTTGAAGTGAAGTTAAACCTTTTAAACTTGGTAATGGGCCAGAAATATTGTTCCATTGAAGCTCTAAACGCTCAAGTTGAGTCAAAGAAGAGAGTTCTTCCGGAAGTGTACCTTGTAGATTCTGGTGCCCGATTTGGATCCGGGTGACCCGGTTCTCGGAGCAAACGACATGAACCCATTTACATGGATCCGGGTCGGACCAACCGAGTTCCTCAGGTGGGTTAAGGCTTTTCTTGAGTGCCAACATTGCTGATGCATCATTTTGAGAGTCTGCACAAAGAAATGTGGAAAACAACAGAAACCCAAGAAAAGATTGAAGCTTTAGTCCTTTATGGAGCTTCATTTATGAGCCCTTTTTTTTTTCTTATGAAACTATACTATACAACAAAAGAGGAGCTCTTTTTTATGAATAAGGTTTTACCTGGAATGGGGATTCATAGGAGAAAGTGTTTTTTTTTTTCTTTTTTCTTACAAAGAAAAGAGTAAAATGAAAAGGGAGGATCTTTTTTCTGTATTTTTTAAAGCAGCATTGGATTCTGAAGAGAAAAAGAACAAGTGAACTGATAAGTAAGAATTTGAGCATTGAGAATGGAGCAGAAGCACATGGAGGGATGGGACCCACAAGTTGATCCAAGCTGGCTAGATAATGAGTGAGTGAATGATTATTTGGAACATGGACCAAAGGACAACTTGTGGTTTTGTTTCTGCATGTTTATTTATTTAGAATTTAAAGAATAAGGTAATTAAGGGAAGAAGAAAACCAAACCGAATCGAATTGTACCATGTTTGGTAATTTGAGGGAAAGCTGAATTAGGATTTTTTTTAAAGTTTTTTTTTTTATAGTTATTTTTAATGTCGTTTAGGTTTGTACATCATCAGCTAAAAATTAGTGGGGCACGTCTATGGATCATGGACTAAAGCTGATGGATTGCCTTTTTTCTTAAAAGGATTATAAGAATAAATATGAAGTACGTATATTAAAGAGTAATTAGTGCATTAACACATGCAAAATCAAGAAAATATTAATTTTAGAAAAAAGAAGGAATGAGAGGTTAGAACCAAGAGAAAAACTTGTTAATATAAGATATACTTGAAAGCAGTATCGAACAAACTTCATATATAAAATGTCATATGCCGTATACGAAAATAAATAAATTAAAAATAAAAAGTATGTTTTGTAGGATGTGATCGAAGGGCTTGTTAGAGACCTCTTGAATACTCAACAAATGGTATTTTCATCGAACAATTTCTAGATTATGTAAAGTATTTTGTTTTTTTTTGTCAGAAAAAAAGCTAAAAGCTCAAGCTAGACTAGATCCTGAAGCAAAAGTTGTTGAACAAAGTCAGGAGGGTCCTCCAACTTCAAAATGTTGGTATCGACACAATCAGTGGCGGAGCTAGACAATTTTTCTAGGGGGGGTGAAACTTTTTTCGGTAGCAAACTCGATGGTTTTTTGAATATGATAGAATAAATTTTTTAATTTAAAGTAACACTATAATTTCATCCAGCATAATACTAGCAATTGTTTTATCCAACAAATGATGAAAAAAGTCTACTAGCAAATTTGTTAAGAGTCCATTAAATATATGGTTCAAAATATTTAGGAAGTAATAAAGCACCAAAAATTTTTTTTGTAACTTAATAAGGGTAATAATTGATATTTGATAAATAAATACAATAAATTAAATAAAAAGAGGAGAATGTTCTCCATGGAATTCGAACACTGGCCCTCAAACATAAATTTAAGCACCTTAACCAATAGACCACATACAAACTTCATCAGAATTTATAAATAAAATATATATATACGAATATCCAGAATTTTCTTGGGGGGCGATCCCCCCCCCCCCCCCCCCAGCCCCTTTATAGCTCCGCCAGTGGACACAATCTTCATTCTTTGCAAGAGCGTTCGCTACACTATTCGTTGTTCTTCTCACATGACGCGATTGTATGTATAGAGGATTCTTTAGAAAGCTCCTGCAATCTTCAAGAATATTGTACAAAGAATGGTCTCTCGAAGAGTTCGTACTAACCAAGCAATAATCATCTCAAAATTTATCTCCACAATTAGCTTTCACAACCTTCGCACCCAAGCAAATTTGAGTCCTTCCCTGAGGGCTAAAAGTTCAGTATGGGTAATGGAAAAAATTCTCACATTGCCGTTAAAGCTAGACACCCACTCTCCACTCTCAATTCTAAAAGCACCTTCAATCGCAACTGAGTTCAAACTGGGATTCCAACTACTATCTCTATTCAACTTGCACCAACCTTCATCCGGACAATCTCATCTCTGAGAAAGAACGATTCTGAGTTGGATACATCTCGGAAAGTTCTCCTGAAAATCCAAGACTAACTACTTTATTCAACCGAAAATCACCATCAAATGATCAACTTTGTCTTCAAACAATGAAAGATTTCTTGCCTTCCAAATCGATCATCCAAATTGCAGACAAGAAGTATCTAAATATTCTTGAAATTTTTTAAGTAAACGGTGGGCTACTTATCATAAAGAAATTAGGTGATAAAATCCCAAAAGGAATAAAAAGGCCCGACCTAGTTCCGGCCCAAACACAGTACTGTAGCAATGAAATATTAGTATTAAATTTTTAATACTATTAAAATATTTGGGCCCTTAAGCAAATTCTGTATGGCACAAAAATATGGGTTATATGAGCCTTTTAGAAGTATTTTTATCCTGAGTAATATTACAAATGCATGCCCGATTTGAACTCTTAATAGAATTGAAATCGTTTTAAAAAGGGCAAGTGCCTGGGTCTTTAAAAATTCGATCAATATGATTTGATTAAGAAAATTCGTAATTCAAAAGAAATGGAGCAAATATTCTTAATTTAGTCTGACATTGTTTGAACCCATTGATTAGATAGCAAAGTCTATTTAGTGTGGGTCTTAATTTATTTAAATAACAAAATAGATATCCAAGGTGGTTGGATCAAATGATAGTGATTTGTGACTTTCAGAGACGAGACTTAAGTTTGAATCCTACTTGAGACACCATATTGGGATGGATATATATCCTTTACACTCTTCGATCCGAGCTAGAAATAGGAGTTGATAAAAAAAAAAAAAAATATGCAAAACACTTTCTGGTAAAAGTATTGCATCAAATTCCCTTTATTTTAGGTTTTCTTGTGCCTCAACTCTTATCTATTTTAGTATTTTTACAGGTAGTGTGTACGTATTACACTCTCTTCAAGTCAGAAAGGATTTTGCTTGGTTGTCTTTTACATATTTGTAAAACCAAAGTGCACCTCTCTTTTTATAATACTTTTCATTTAATAATGATATATTAATTTATATTATATACATAATTATATAAATAAATTAATAACCTTCATGGTTTAAGAGTTGGCACCCACTCAACGTTCCGGGAGGGTAAGATAGCACAATAAAATAATTGAGGGCTACAAGTGTTATCATTTGGTCTGAAGAGTTACCATCTGAACCGAAACATTGCAATCCAAATAATACGTGTTTTGCAAAAAGACACTTATGTATCTATAAATAAGGGTAAGAATCTGGCCAATTCTGAATTAATGATAAACTAAAGAAAAATACTATTCTCTTACTTTCTTCAAAAAAATCGAAAGTTATATTTGTTCAAGTTCGTCGTGGATTCATTATTTGTGCAAATAAATAACATATTGTTGTATTTTAGGAGACTAAATCAAACTGCATATACACACCATAACCCTTAAAGGCTCATCTGCAATATTAACAACATCGGAACCATCAGCAGATATGATAGTTTTGTGAGTAAAAATCCATGTTGGTGTAAATGGTGATGTTGTCTGTTCAGGCAGCTCCTCATAAGTCTTTAGAGCTGGTCCAAAAACAATCTGTTGTAGACTTGGAAGGGGTATCATGGAGCTTGTTTGTCCCTTCATCTTCCTTGTCCTTTTATCCCACATTTCCGTGGTGATGGAAAGAGCTAACTTAACTGCTCTGTCCTGCAGATCTTCATCATCAACAGGCTCTTCAGGTACAGAGTCAGCTATCCTTTTGGCCTCAGACATTACTAGTCTGCTTATCTTGAACCTCACCATGTCCAAGAAGAAATCTAAATCCAGGGCCTATTTTATGCAGTTGGTTTCCAGCCACTTCATCACCCAGGCTTCTTCAGCATCAAAAGCCTTCCACTGCAAAATTTCTTTCTTAGTCTTCATCAGACGGTATTCCCTCCATCTGTTGTGTCTAATCTTTTCAGATACAAGCATAGTCTTCATCAGACGGTATTCCCTCCATCTGCTTATCTTAGCTTGTCATTTTCTTCTTCTAGTCGTGCTACAAATTTAGCAAAGGTCCGTGTATTATCACGGATAATTGCAATTGCATTCTTTAATTCTGGTCTTTGCTTCCATGGCACTTCTGGTCTAGGCATGACATACCTTGGCTCCCTATTTGAATGCCACCACTATACCTTGGACCACGAGCGTCCTTGGTACTGGCTTCAATGGAAACAACCAGGTCTTCTGCTTCTATCTCAGCATCACTCATCATCCTCCAGCCTGCTAAGTTCCAAGGTCTTTTCAAGCTCTTCTTGTGCTTTCTTCTCCTTCTCAGCTTCGTCCAATTTCCTTTTCTGAGCCACAGTAAGAGTTTTAATTTTTGCCTTACCAGTTCTTTTTCTTCTGGCGGTAGGACTTTCCATTATTTGCAGTGGAACAGCTGCAACTGGTTCATGATGCAACATAAGTGTATCTTCCTCAACATATGTGCTAGTCTGCTGTTCAGGTTCAACAACAGCAGACTGTCCAATAGCAGAGTCAACAACTAGCTCATCATCAGACCTCTCTTCTTCAATGACTGGTCTCTCTGTTGTAGCTGTTTCTTCTCCGACTTTATCAGAGAGTTGTCAGAAAAGGTGATCATTTTCTTGCTTTGGACTTGGTCATTTGTCCAGTAGGTTGAGGTTGAGGAGCAGGCCTCTTGGCAGAGCTCCTTGTGATCCTCTTCATTTTTTAAACCTGAACTGCTTCTTCTGATTCAGTCCTCTCAGAAGATTATCCAACCTCCATCTCCTCAATTGACTTAGTCACTTGGTTGACTATTTTCTCGAAGACTTCAATTTTGGACAGTGCTGATTCGGCTTCAACAACAAGGTTTGCTGTTTGATCAGCATACTTGCTAGTCTGTCCAGTTGTTCTGCCTTTCTTGGCAGGTGTTTTTTCAGCCTTTCCTTTGGCTTTTCTTTTGGACGCAGTTGTTGAATTCCCTTCACTTCTCACTGGTTCATACGTTTTCAATTCCTTTAACACATGAATAGCTTTCCCATTTACCAGTTGACATATCAAAGACATGAACTGATGGTTGAGCAGAATTGCATGACTGTTCTTCTTCAATGCCAACACAGTGAAATAGTGAACAACCCAGTTCACCTTCAAGCCATAGAATATACATATCATCGTATGGAATCTCTTTCTTGTCAAACATCAAGAGATCCGTTGTGCATTCCAGCACTTTGGCGATTATATCAGCAAATCTCTGAAATTCGTCTTTCAACCGAGTCTTCATCAGCGACCCAAACATTTCCTCATCTTCCTTGGCACAAATTTCCCAAAATTCTTCTTCTTTCTCTGAACCCAGTTCTGTCACGTCTCCTCCTACATTCGTCAGATCATAAACTTCATTTAACACCGTGGGAGAGACGCAGATCGTCTTCCCTTCTACTTGCCCAATCATAGTGTTCTTTCCCCAGTCAGTCTTCCAAGTTCTAAAGAAATCAGCAACATCTTCCATATATACCCTATCTTCATGTGTTTCCAGAGCAACAACTAGTGAAGATTCCTGAATTTTCACCATGATTTCTTTCATGAGAGGGGTTCCCGTAGCATGGAACGTCTCATAGTTCAAGTAGCGTCCTTCATCGATGGCCATTATGATTCTTGGTGGATTAGAAAGGATTAGAGTGCTTTAAGACAGGAAACAAGAGAATTAGTAACTTCTTTCGTGCTTGAGGGAGTTTAGTGTGCGTAAGGTCGACTAGTCTGATCAGATCTGGATTTATAAGTTTTGATTTGTTTAGGTTTCCGTGATTTACGTGAACCGTTAGATTGATCTGACAGTTTATTGATCGTGTGAGCGAGATTTGCGGACTTCAAAATTGTTATTTTAATGTCAGATAGGCGGGAAAACTAAAGCGACACTAGTCTGTTATTTATAAAAGCGCCTTTTTGATTTTAGCGTTTATAATACAAACTTATATAACACATCAGACGAGTAGAGTTTAACTTATCTGACAGACGAGTGATCTGATATTTGATATTACTAGTGAAAGCCAATAACTAGTAATCTTCCTCTGCTGTTTGTCAATCCAGCAAGATAAATTAATCTTCAGTCTTCAAGAATTAAGAACAGACCTTCTGGGAACATAACTTGAACTAACTTTCATTAACAAATTTCATCTGTGGATCAAGAGTACCGCTAGTCTTACACGTTCCCCCTGACTTTAAGAATCCATAAGTTAACTAGTCTGTTGAGAGTAAACCTTGAAGATAATAATGGATAAGTAAGCTGATGAACTTCAAGTCTTCTGATGAGTTCCCACTCAGCTTATGCATTCAAATTCAGTAGTCCTAGTTCAGCTCTTAGAGTTGAATACCTTGCATCACTTAGTGGTTTGGTGAAGATGTCAGCAATCTGATTGTCACTATGAACATATTCTATGATGACATTCCCTTTTTCCACATGATCTCTGATAAAATGGTGCTTGATTTCAATATGTTTAGTCCTTGAGTGACTTGTAGTGTTCTGAGTAAGTGAGATGACACTTGTATTATCACAGTAGATTGAAATTCCACTAATCTTGATGTTGTAGTCTTCTAGTTGGTGCTTCAACCAAATTATATGTGCACCACATGCTCCAGCAACGATGTATTCAGCTTCAGCAGTAGAGATAGAAACTGAAGTTTGCTTCTTACTCATCTATGATATCAGACGACTTCCCAAGAATTGACAAACACCTGTAGTACTCTTCCTATCAATCTTGCAGCCAGCAAGGTCAGAATCAGAATATCCAATAAGCTCAAATCCTGATTCTCTAGGGCACCATAATCCCAAATCTGGTGCACCCTTAAGATATCTGAGAATCCTTTTGCCAGCTAAGAGATGAGATTCTTTAGGATTTGATTGATATCTCGCACAAACCCCGACATAATACATGATATCTGGTCTGCTAGCTGTTAGATATAACAGTGACCCTATTATGCCTCTGTATTTGGTGATGTCCACTGATTTGCCATCTTCATCTTTATCCAGACGGAGTCCAGTAGACATTGGAATACTAACATAGAGCTAGTTTCCATACCAAATTTCTTAAACAGATCCTTTGTGTACTTTGCTTGGTTGATGAAAATTCCATCAGGCAACTGTCTAACATGCAAACCAAGAAAATAGTTCAGTTCACCCATCATGCTCATCTCAAACTTATTTTGCATCAGCTTGGAGAACTTGTCACACATCTGTTGGTTAGTTGAACAAAAAATAATATCATCCACATGTATTTGCACAAGTAATATATGTTTTTCCCATTCAATAGCGAACAAGGTTTTATCTACCTTACTTTATCGAAATCCTTTATTTAAAAGACAATCAGATAAATACCATGCTCTTGGAGCATATATCAGTCTATAGAGGGCTTTCTTCAGACGATACACCTTATCTCCTTGTAGATAAACTTCAAATCCAGGTGGTTGTTCAACATACACTTCTTATTGCAATTCTCCAATGAGAAAGACAGACTTCACATCCATCTGATAGACAATGAAGTTCTTGTGAGCAACATAGGCTAGAAACAATCTGATTGCTTCAAGTCTTGCCACTGATGCAAAAGTTTCATCAAAGTCAATACCTTCTTCCTGGCAGTATCCCTTGGCCACTAGTCTTGTTTTATTTCTGGTGAAAACACCATCTTCATGCACCTTATTTCTGAATACTCACTTAGTGCCAATGACTCTTTGATGACTTGGTCTAGGAACTAGGTACCAGACTTCATTCCTTTCAAATTGATTCAGCTCCTCTTGCATAGCTTCAATCCAGTTAGAATCACTGAGAGCTTCTTCAACTTGTTTGGACTCAATTTGGGATAAGAAGCTGACAAACATTGCATCATTTGCAGCAGCTCTTCTAGTATTTACTCTATCCAAATGATCACCAATCAGTAATTTTGGTGGGTGATTCTTGAGCCATCTTAGATCAGGTTGCAAATCAGGATGTTGTCCTCTTGATTTATCTTGTAACACTAGTGTTGGAGTTCCAGTAGTAGTCTGTTGAACATTTGTAGTCAGTTGAACAGTCTCTGGTCTGTCAGCTGTTTGTAACTCGTCTGTTAGACAATCAGCAGACTGATTTTGAACAGCACCTGAGCTAGCAGCTGAGTTGAGATCAGGTAGTATGATGTGTACATATTCTTCATTCTTTTCAACACTCAATTTCTGAAAATCAGTAGACATATTTGAGTTAGCACTTTTATTCTTTTCAGAAGATTGGTTTGGTTCATCAAATACTACATGAATGGATTCTTCTACAAGTAAAGTTATTTTCTTAAAGACCATGTAAGCTTTACTAACAGTAGAGTATCCTGCAAAAACAGCTTCACCAGTCTTTTTTGCAAAGGCAGTAAGGTGATTTTTCCCATTATTTAAAACAAAGCATTTACAACCAAAAATTTTAAAGTAAGGAATGTTTGGCTTCCTGTTGTTCCAAACTTCATATGGCGTCTTGTAATGATTCTTGTTGATCTTGCATCTGTTCTGGGTGAAGCAGGCTGTGTTTGTGGCTTCTGCCCAAAATATTTGAGGCAGTTTTGTTTCAGCTATCATAGTTCTAGTAGCTTCCTTTAGAGTTCTGTTTCTCCTTTCAGCAACTCCATTTTGTTGAGGGGTTCTGGCAGCAGAGTACTCATGACTTATTCATCTGGCATTACAATACTCTTCAACAGTAGAGTTTGTAAACTCAGTCCCTCTATCTGATATGATCTTTAATATCTTCATGCTTTTCTCGTTCTGGATCAGTTCCACCATATTAGTCAGATGCTCCTTGGTTTCACTCTTCTTTTTCATGAAAATCACCCAAGTGTAATAATCACCCACAACAGTTAGACAGTATTTCTTTCCACCATTGCTGACTGGATCAATGGGTCCGAATACATCCATGTGTAGCAGCTCCAATATCCTTGTAGAAGATTGGTGCTTCTTGCTTTTGAAAGATGACTTGATTTGTTTACCCTTCTGACAGGCGTCACATAGCTTGTCTTTGCTCATGACTATTTTTGGAATTCCTTCTACCAAATCATTCTTGATTAATCTGTTGATGGTCTTGGAATTCACATGATTCATCATTTTGTGCCAGAGCCAACTGATTTCACTAGGTGTTGAAGCCAGCTAGCAAACGTTAGAATTCTTGTCCGCAGAATCCCAGTCGACTACATAGATATTCCCTTGTCGTCTTCCAGATAAGATGACCTTCTTTGTACCAATCTGTTCAACGTAGCACTTATCTGATGAGAAGATAATCGAGAAACCTTTGTCACAAAATTGGCTAATGCTTAGCAGGTTGTATTTGAGGCCTTGAACATAAGAGACGTCAGATATCTCAATGTTGCCTTTGATCAGCTTTCCACATGCTACAACCTTGTCTTCTTTGCTGTCTCCAAATGTTACATTCGGACCATCTACAACAACCGCATCTGTCAGCTCATGTATGTTGCCACACATATGTCTTTAACATCCATTGTCCAATTACCATTTTCTTTCTACTTTACTCCTACTCCTAATCTTAACCTACAAAACAGAAATAAAATTGTTTTAGGTATCTTTATTGTGAGGGTCCTGGAGGATTAGTTTCACCATTGACAACTCAAGATGTTGAAGTCTTAGGCTTCTGAGCTTTGACATGAGCATCAACATGTTTATCTTCATCATATTCAGCATGTGTGTTATGTTGATAATCAGTATGATCATGATGATGATCATAAGCAGAGTATGGTGCATGATATGCAGGATATGCATGCATTGGATGAGCAGGGTAAGGAGCATAGTATTGTGAAAATTGAGGTGCATGATATATCGGTGGATATGCAGCAGGTTGCACATAATATGATGACTCATTTCCATACTAAGCATTTTGATTTTTCTTATTTTGATGCTTCTTTGGTTTACTAGATGCTTGCTCATTAACAGACGACTTATTTTTATTACTAGTCTGATTGGTTTTACTCTTATCAGCAGACTTCCTAGGACTCTGCTGTTAAGTTTTACCAGTCTGTTTTTCTAATTTAGGCTATTTGCTCTTCTTAGCCTTATGAGATTTCTTCTCTTTTAATTGTTTCTCAGGTGAAGTAGGTTTAGTAGTCTGAACATACTAAATGACTTTACTATTGTCAGCAGATATGAGCTTTTCAGTATGATTCAGTTCTAACTTATCATGTCCTAAAGACATCTTCTGTTTACTAGACATAAGAGTGGATGCAACAGATAACTTATCACCAGACTCAATGACTTTTTCAAGTTTCATGATTTTACCCTATATACTTCACATTCAGCTTTCAGAGATTCATTCTCTTGCTCAAGTAGTTTGTATTCAACTGATTCTTTTGGTTTCTCAACCTTAAGTTTCAGTGAAATATTTTGCTCTCTGAGCAATATCATCTCTTCCTTAAGCTTTGCAAATGCATCAACTAGACTTGTATTATTGACTACTATTTGCTCAAATGAATTAAATAATTCATTTTTAAGAGGAGTTACCTAATCCTCAGAATCGTCAGATTCCTTGGCCATCAGACAGATAAGATCAGGGTTCTCATCTTCAGAAGTGTCTGAATCTGAATCAGATGAGTAGATAGCACCCACCTTCTCAGCTTCAGCCATCGACACCTTGCCTTTCAAATGTTTTCTCTCCTTTCTTATTCTCTTTTCTTCCTCAGTGTACTTCTCAGCTTTAGGATAGGGGCAATCTCTGATGAAATGTCCCAGCTTCCTGCAAATATAACACTTTAGTTTGGATTTATAAGCATCCTTACTATCATGAGGAGAAAAGATAGGGTTAGAAGTAGAGGCATTGTTGTATTTGTTCTTCATTTTTCTTTTGTAGAACTTCTTGAAATTGTTTATAAGCAATGCAATGTCTCCAACAATGTACTCATTTTTGTTGAGCAGTGTGGCTTCATCAGATGAGTCCACTTCTTTGCTTTTGTTTGCTGTTCTTTATGGGTTTTCAGCAGCAACCAGTGCGGCTGTGGGGTCTGAAGTTGAGGTTTCTTCAATACCCATCTTTGGCAGTTTATACTCGTATGCCTTGAGTACGGAAAACAGCTCTGTTAGAGAGATCTTCCCCAGATCCCTTGATTCTTCCATAGCTGTCACTTTCATGTTGAACTTTGGAGGCAAAGCCTTCAGTACTCTGACAGTGATCTCCTTGTCAGTGAAGGTCTTTCCCAGCTTTAGCACTTTATTCAGCGTCCTTGTAAACCTTGTATCCATCTGATCAATGGTTTCTGCGGACTTCATCTTGAAGTTGTCTAATTTTTCAAGAGCAACACTCAGCTAGTGCTCCTTAATGGCGTCTTTTCCTTCGCTTATATCACGGACCTTATCCCACATTTCCTTTGCAATCTTGCAATGTTTGACTTTGTCAAACATATCATTGTCCAGGGCTTTGATCATGATGAAACGGCCAACTTTGTCAAGATTGAACAGCTTCACTTCTTCCGCTGTCATCTCTTCAAGCTCTTTATTCTCCAATATATCAACTTCATCAACCTTTATAGTCTTGGTGATCTTGAATGGACCCTTTGTAATACACATGTACATGTTGTCATTGTAAGCAGCAGTGAAAATCTCCATCCTGATTTTCCAATCCTCAAAACTCATACCGCCGATGTGGGGAACATGGCTGATACAGTCCATTTTCAAAAAGTTTTTATTTTTAAAAAACGTGCTCTTTTGAAAACTTTAAAACCTTTGAAAAATACTCGGATCAAGCTCATTGATCAGACAATTGATTCAAATGAACCACCCGCTCTGATACCACTTGCTGGTCCCAAGTGGTCAGTTGAGGTCTAGAAGGGGGTGAACAGACCTCTGAAAATTTTGGATTTTAAAAAATTTCAAGTCGTTTGTCAGCAGACTAAGCTGATCGAGAAATGTAAGTTGACTCGGCTAATCATGCACACAGCTTGAACAGCAGAGTTGACCACTCTTCTGATGATAACTTAGCTGATTTCAGCAAAATAAAATTTTCAATCAGAATACTTGTAGCGGATTTAAGACAGTGTTTTTCACAAGTAATCTTACAAAGAATTTTATCCCTAGTTTTGTAAACCCCTTTAGAAAAATTCTTTCCAACAATTTTCGAAGTGTTTTTATGCAATTTTGAAATATGCATGTAATTGATGCATAGTAAAAACACAGAGAATTTTTATAGTGGTTATATGGATAAAAATCCTTTAGTCCACTCTTCCAAGTCACTTAGATCTTGGGATATACTATAATCACACATATTACAATATACAATGCTTGCGCTTTACAACAAATCATAAGCCACAAGTTCGCAGCAGGAAATCACAAAGAAACTTCTACCCTCTGAAGTAATATCACTCACTTAGACGGATATCTACTTCTCACAACACTCCTCTATTATAGATTCACTCAGAAACTATTTTCTTTTTACTTCAACTTAGCTTCTGTCAACAAATGAATTCAGCAGACGAGTGAGCTGTTCTTGAGCTTTTGAGACTTAGAGAAATTTTGCATCGTGTATGAAATCTCAGATTGTTGTGTTGTTTTTTAACTCTTGAATTCAGCTCTATTTATACTTGGATTTGAAAATATATCTGTTGAAGAAAGACAGATTTCAAATCACAAGTTACTGGTCCCCCAAATTCTGGAACGGCTCCATGCAACTGTTGCACTATACATACTGCTGTACTTTTTTGCCAGTTGCATTTAATGCACCATGTTGATCTGAGGATATCTTCAATCATTTGCCATTAATACCCTTTTCTTGCAGCATTTATAACACCAAGTGCATTTATTACCATTGGGAAGACTCCTTGATCTCTTCCACTCAGTTGATCGAATTGACTCGTCTGATAGATACTCTGCGGATCAAAACTTGAACTCATCTGATTTGAGTCAGCTGACAGCAGAAGATTAGTAGTCTTCTGGACCTTGAATTTTGACCCTTCTGATAGTCTTCTTACTTGATCAAAATTCTTCTAGGGGTTCTAAGCATTCCTTACTTAGCTGATTTTGATGTTTTGGAAATCATCAAAATCTCCCTTATCTTCTTAACTTCTTTGCACTCATCTTCATCTAACAACCAACATATCTATGCCAACTAGGGGTGCACATGGTACGGTTCTGCGGTATTTTTAACAGAATATGTACCGTACCAATTAGTGCGGTTTTTTAAAACTCAAAACCAAACTAGAGTTTTATGAACCATACCAAGAAACTCGATTTTGTAAGGTTCCGGTACATTACGGTATGGTTTCCCAATTTTTTCAAACAAACTTTTTTCATGCAATTTTTCTTATATAGTCCATTACATGGTTGATAATTATATAAAAGTTACTAATATAATATCTTACAAACTATTTTTTACATTAAATAAAGCATTGGAAAAGAAAATGTTCACAAATTTTACCATATAATTCGATCTAATTAAATAAAATTAATTGGTTAATTATTTGATCATTGATTTTATTATGTGAAGAAACTTATCATTGTTTTTATTATGGAGGGAAAAACACTTTTGGTCCCAAACTTTACCCCAGAAAACACATTTGGTACCATGATTTGCAGAAAAACAGATTTCGTACCATAATTTACATACTCTTGACACATTTAGTCATTCCGTTAAATTTTGGACGGAATTTTTGCGTGTGACTATCACGCGCGCGTTAAGTTCAAAATTGTCACAAGTTTTGCACGTGATAAATCGGTTAGGGGGTGAAATGCAA
Source organism: Penstemon barbatus (assembly GCA_003313485.2). Classification (NCBI taxonomy): domain Eukaryota; kingdom Viridiplantae; phylum Streptophyta; class Magnoliopsida; order Lamiales; family Plantaginaceae; genus Penstemon; species Penstemon barbatus. The sequence goes on along the minus strand of CM064879.1, from coordinate 68,774,418 downwards.
TTTGCGCAAGAGGAAAAAACACTTTTGGTCCCAAAACATTACCCCAGAAAACACATTTGGTACCATACTTTGTAGAAAAACAGATTTCGTACCACATACTCTTGACACATTTAGTGTCTCCGTTAAATTGATAAAAATCACATATAATGAACAGAAAACAGTTTCTCTAAAAGATTTGATAAAATCACAAAATATACTTAAATCATTAAAAATATTCTTAACAAAAGTACCTTGGATACCTGACTTTGTGCACTTTGACTTGCACTTGTATTCCAATGTTGATACAAGCACCGATCAAAATTTTCATCTTTTCCATCGAAAACATGGAAAAGTTTTCGTTTTCGAATCAGGCGAAACGAAAACAAGATGTAATTCCGAAACTATTTATTTGCCTTAAACTCTATTATTTTCCTAAATTTAGTAACTTTTTTTACAAATTTTCCTTAGTGTTTCCGAAACATTTCCGAATAGTCTCGAAATTTTTTCAATATTTGGCTCTCCGAAACATACGTTCGAAACGAAATTTTAATCCATGGATACAAGTGCAAGTCAAAGTGCACCAAGTCAGGTATCCCATGTACTTTTGTTAAAAATATTTTCAATGATTTAAGTATATTTTGTGATTTTTATCATATCTTTTAGAGAAACTGTTGTCTGTTCAATATATGTGATTTTATCAATTTAACGGAGACACTAAATGTGTCAAGAGTATGTAAATTGTGGTACGAAATCTGCTTTTCTGCAAAGCATGGTACCAAATGTGCTTTCTGGGGTAAATTTTGGGACCAAAAGTGGTTTTTCCTCTTGTGCAAATTGCATTTCACCCCCTGACCGATTTATCACGTGCAAAACTCGTGACCATTTTGAACTTAGCGCGTGCGTGACAGTCACGCACGAAAATTCCTTCCAAAATTTAATGGAATGACTAAATATGTCAAGAGTATATAAATTGTGGTACAAAATCTGTTTTTCTGCAAAGCATGGTACCGAATGTGTTTTCTAGGGTAAAGTTTAGGAACAAAAGTATTTTTCCCTCTTTTATTATGTGAAGAAAGTTACTATTTGGTATTTGTTGTTTAGAATTTTTGCATTTTAAAGTTTCAAAATATAACAAGTTTAATTTGTGCTAAATTCGAGCATATCTTTTTTTAATTGAACGCGAGCAATGTAGTAATAATAAACTATGATGAATTATAATATAAATTATAAATAATATAGTATTCGATAATATTTGAATTATAAATCTAAAAATATATCTTTATAAAATTTAGTTGTAAATATAAAAAAAAAATATATAATGAATAGTTAATTCATGTTTCTTCTCAATTTCGGTACGGTACGCTTTTTTACGGTATTAGAAGTCTAAAATCTAAACCATACCAAAATACTCGGTACGGGTGTCATCCATACCAAAACCTTCATTTCTGAGGGAAAAGAAAAACCTAACATTCAGTACGGGACGGTCCGGTAGGGTTTTGAAAACCATGTGCACCCCTAATGCCGACATATTATTTCTAACAGATTTGCTAGGCGTTGCCTATCGCCTCGTCGCAGCCCAGGTGCTCGGGCGATGGTGAACCGCCTAGGCGTACGAGCGGCGGGGGCTAACTGCTTGCCTAGGTGTTGCCTAAGCGCCCGAGCAATGGTCAATCGCCTAGGAGCAGCTCAGGCGCACGAGCGGGGTTTAATTGCTCGCCTAGACCTTGTCTAAGTGATCCGGCGATAACCACACCGCTACCAACATATTTATGCCTACATAATATTTCCAACGGATTAGCCGACAAAAATATAATTTTTATTAAAAAAAAATCCGCTGCAATGTTTCCAACCAATTGACGACATGAGAACAACAATTTTAAGGCGACAAAATTATGATAGTAATATTCCAACAAAATTACCAACAAAAATTTTTTACAACATTTTCCAACATAATTACCAATAAAAAATATATTATCGCTATATTTACTAACGAAAAATTATTTAGTCACTCCATTTACCTATGGGGCCTTCATACATATAATACACTACAAGAAAAGCAGGATTTTCCGATGGAAAATTTCCGATGGAATAGAATTCGTCGGAAATTTCCGATGGATTTTCCGATGAACCAAAATCCGTCGGAAATTTCCGATGGATTTTCCGATGAACCAAAATCCGTCGGTAATTTTCAACGGATTTTCCGACGGAGGTTAAATCAGTAGGAAAATGAATTAAAATTTAATTGAAACTAAAATAATTAATTTTCCGATGGATTAAATTCGTGGGAAAATAATTAAAAATAAATAAAAATATGTATTATATATTTCCGACGGATTTTATCCATCGGAAATGAATTAAAATTTAATAAAAAATAAAATAATTAATTTTCCCATGGATTTAAACTGTTGGAAAATTATTAAAATAAATAAAAATATTTATTACATATTTCCCACGGATTTTATCCGTGGGAAAATAATTAAAAATAAATAAAATATATAGTATATATTTCCGACGGATTTTATCCGTCGGAAATGAGTTAAAATTTAATAAAAAATAAAATAACTAATTTTCCCACGGATTAAATCCGTGGGAAAATAAATAAAATTATTTATTGAAAATAATTCGGAAATGAGTTAAAATTTAATAAAAAATAAAATAATTAATTTTCCCACGGATTAAATCCGTGGGAAAATAAATAAAATTATTTATTGAAAATAATTAAAATTAATTAAAAATATATTATATATTTCCAAAAAATAATCGAAAAAATAAACAAAAAAATTAACTATTTTTCGATGGATTATATCCGTCGAAAAATAAATGAAAATAAAAAAATTAATATTTTCCAAATTTTGAAAATAAAAAAAAAACCATTCTTGATCGATATAAACCATTCTTCAATTAAGACAATCTTTCATAGTTTGCAACTCTTTAATTTTCAATCTATATTTCATCTAATTCTTCTCCGCACCTTAGTGATTTCACATTGAAGCTAAAATAGAAAAAAGGGTTGTTGATGGTTTTTCCTGTGTGTCATTCTAGAAGCACAAGGACTTCACAGAGGCCAGGGTCAGTGCATTTGTTTGTGATCTAACGAGCGATGATCTATGCAAACATATTGCTCCTTCTTCAGTGGACATTGTGACAATGGTAATAAGGTTGTGCTTATTTCATATTTAATTGCTAAAACAAGTGTTTATTTCTTTTTGGTTCAGTTCGGTAATGAATCCCCTTTTTAAAACCAAATCAAAACCAGATTTAGTTTTCTTTCGTATATTAATGTATTCCTCTTGATAAAATGTTGATGTTAATACACGTGCTTGACTTTTTTAAATAGATATTTGTTTTATGAGAGAATTTCACTTTTCATACCATAATTCAACCTGCTTTAGGGATTTGATACCATAACTTCTTCTACCGACACATTTGATACCATAACTCAAATCAACTCGACACATTTGATACTTCCGTCAAATTGGAAACGGAATTGTCACGTGGCCGTTAAAACTTTGCACATTTGATACCATAACTTATGTTGACTGATAATTTTACCCCATAACATTTCAGGTTATCAGAAAAGCCCCACATCTCCAAATTTAGTGACGATTTTAGTCCACATTGTTGCCAAATTTCCAAATTGACTCGAATAAGACCACGTGCTAACCAATTTAGAACTTTACACATTTGATACCATTACTTATGTTGACTGCTAATTTTACCCCATAACTTTTCAGGTTACCAAAAAAACCCCACATCTCCAAATTTAGTGTCGATTTTGGTCCACATTGTTGCCAAATTTCCAAATTGACTCGAATAAGACCACGTGTTGACCAATTTAGAAAATTTTACTTATTTTATTTAAATAACTAATTTAATTTATAAACAATATTAATAAATTATTAACATAAATATCACCAAAATTAAGAAAACATATTCTTTTTAAATATAAAATTTATATAATAGAATTAATCTATTTAATATTTATTAAAAATAATAAATTATATAATTTAAAACTATTTAAGAATTTATTAAAATATTAAATAATAAATAATTTTAATTTAAAAAAAAATCCCCACCCCACCCACCACACCCACCACCTCCCCACCCTTCCCCCTACCCCCGATTCCTAGGCCGCTGGCGGCCTGGGTCTTCTGTCCCAGCCCAGGCCACCACCGGCCTGGGACCGAAGATCCCAGGCCGGCAGTGGCCTGGGATCTGAGAAACCAGGCCGACGGCCTGGGTTCTGTTCGGGAATCGTGGGATAGGGGGAGGGGTGGGTTGGGTTGGGTGGGTGGGGTGGGGATTTTTTTATTAAATTATAATTATTTATTATTTAATTTTTTAATAAATATTAAATAGTTTTTAATTATATAATTTATTATTTTAATAAATATTAAATAGATTAATTCTATTATATAAATTTTATATTTAAAAAGAATATGATTTCTTAATTTTGGTGATATTTATGTTAATGTATTATTTAATTTATTAATATTGTTTATAAATTAAATTAGTTATTTAAATAAAATAAGTAAAATTTTCTAAATTGGTCAGCACATGGTCTTATTCGAGTCAATTTGGAAATTCGACAACAATGTGGACCAAATCGTCACTAAATTTGGAGATGTGGGGCTTTTTTGGTAACCTGAAATGTTATGGGGTAAAATTAGCAGTCAACATAAGTAATGGTATCAAATGTGTAAAGTTCTAAATTGTTCAGCACGTGGTCTTATTCGAGTCAATTTGAAAATTTGGCAACAATGTGGACTAAAATCGTCACTAAATTTGGAGATGTGGGGCTTTTTTGGTAACCTGAAATGTTATGGGGTAAAATTATCAGTCAACATAAGTAATGGTATCAAATGTGTAAAATTCTAAATTTGTCAGCACGTGGTCTTATTCGAGTCAAATTGGAAATTTGGCAACAATGTGGACTAAAATCGTCACTAACTTTGGAGATGTGGGGTTTTTTTGGTAACCTGAAATGTTATGGGGTAAAATTATCAGTCAACATAAGTTATGGTATCAAATGTGCAAAGTTTTAACAGCCACGTGACAATCACGTGACAATTCCGTTTTCAATTTGACGGAAGTATCAAATGTGTCGAGTTGATTTGAGTTATGGTATCAAATGTGTCGGTAGAAAAAGTTGTGGTATCAAATCCCTAAAGTAGGTTGAATTATGGTATGAAAAGTGAAATTCTCTCTTTGTTTTATCTGTAGTATCCCCAGAGAAAATGCCTTTAGTGGTACAAAATATCAGAAAAGTTCTCAAGGTGAGTACTGAATGTATGGCACTATAAGACTATAAGTTTTACTATTGAATTTCTCACACACCTAAATTCCCCTAATTTGACACTTACAATTTTCATTTCCAGCCTAATGGTCGTATGTTGTTTCGTGATTATGCAACTGGTGATCTTGCTCAGGTGGGATTTAATGTGATTACAATAATAGAGATCTAAATTCTTTAATAAGATAATAGAGTTTTAACGCAATATGCATATTGCAATGTTTATAATCGCTATATGTAATGTCATATGAACATGAAAGGTTCACTGGCAACGAACAAAAGATCAGTGAAAATTTCTATGTTAGGGGCGATGGCACTGTAAGTTACTGTTCACTAGGATTATTATACAATTAGGTCCAGTTTCTTAATGTAAAATATTTTATGATTCTCAATAGATTAATTTTTTTTATTAATTCTGGTTAATTTTGGGATTTTTTTTTTTTTTTTTTTTTTTAAAATTTTTTAAAATCTTTTCCGACGGAATTTTTCCGTCGGAAAATAAAAAATATTTACATTTTCCGACGGAAAACTTCCGTCGGAAATTTTAAAACCATTTTCTTGAATTTTTTTCCGATGAAATATTTCAGTTGGAAAATCAGTCGGATTATGGCTGCCTGTAAATTTCCGACAGATTTTCCGGCGGAAGAAATCCGTGGGAAAATCCGTCGGAAAATCTGTCGGAATTTTTCCCATGCCACTTTTTTCGACGGAATTTCTGACGAGTGAAATCCGTCGTAAAATCCATTTTCCGACGGATTTTGCTCTAAATCCGTCGGAAAATCCTATTTTTCTTGTAGTGATATCTAACCGAAATTGAGACTTTACCAACGAAAATTTTCATTATTGGAAATCCCTTTTTCTTATAGTAAAGGTTGTTGTCAACCTAGGTTGCCGTTCCAGATTGTTGTCGGCCTGGGTTGCATTGCATTGATCCAAGGTCAACGACGAGGACATGGGTAGGGTGGAATGGGGGGTGGGGTTGAGGATGGTCCGTAGTGGTGCTTTTATTTTTTTTATAATTTATAAAATATCGGGTTTTTATATTTATTAATAATATATAAAAATTATTATTCAATAAACACATTAATACAAGTAAATATTAAGAGTCAAAATGACAATTTACCTAAAAACAACAATGTTAATGATATCAATGGAGAAAGGGAGAGTGTGCCAAATATATATTAATTTAGTAATACCATAGATAATTTTATGCTATAAATTTTCATAACCTTAGAGAATTTCGTATTACAAATTTCGCATAACAAATGGAGAATTGTCTAAGTAAAAATCTAGGTACTCATTATACATAACACGTACATATATATGAAAAATGGATGCAGTTTTCTTGCTAATTAATTTTAAACCAAAATTATGTAGATATGTCAATTTCAAGTAATATATTAAGACCATGTCCAAAGTGGTTCCCAAGCCATATCCAAATTGCTTTCGTCGAAAACGAATGTCGAATTGTGATCATTAAATTCCATTATTTGTGACAAGTTTGCTTCATTATCATTAAGTTGTTTCCAAATTCTTTCACATTGCATGTTCAAGTTCTGTGCTTTAGCCTTGGCCAGTTCAGCTTGTAGCTCATTGATTTGGTTCTGAAGTTGACAAATTACGCCAGTACATCCGTACACTGGATCCCTTAGCCTCGCATTCGCTTCATAAACCATGCTATTTACTGCATCTTCTCTTTGAGTTTCGGGAATTTCCTGAATATATATATAATTAATTTATTTATTTATTAATATGGGTTTGAGTAAGAAACTCGAAGATCCGGTTAAATTTGAATAGTAAAAAAAAAATTGCAATAAGTTTTGATTTTATTATATTTTTGTGGGTTCGTCCATGCTTATTTTATTTGCGTAACTAAGCTTATGTCATAAAAAAAATTGAAACAAGTTAAGAAATTCGAAGATCGGGTTAATTTGAATAGTGAAAAGAAATTACAATAAATTACAGTCTATAATATAAAATTGCAAAAAAAATATATAAATTCATAATTAATCATAAAAAAATAAAAATAAACCCTATTATAAAATAAATTCTAAACCCTACCCTAAACCCTAAAACCCTAAATATAATACTATGTCATAAACCCTAAATTCTAGGCATTGCAAATACTTTTAACTTATGAGTTTATATATTTATTGTAATTTTCGAGATTTTTTTATATTCAAATATTGATAAATTATGATTTGAATATGAATTATTTTCTATATGAGTAATGTCATATAATTTAGGTGTTTTTTGTAATATTTAAAAGTTGAGTGGATTTGTTAATAGATTAAAAAGATTATTTGAAGAAAAAACCTGTTAAACAAGTAGTAGGCAACACGAATACCTTCAAAAGCATAAAAAATTATTGTAGAAAGAGCTATGAAATTTGAGGTTGTGATATAATCATTTTCCTTGATTTACTTAATTATGTGTGGTACTCGTCGTGAAATTGTAGTACATTGAATTAATTTGTATAGTAATTTAATTGTAGTTAATAAAAATATATTTTGTTAATTTTTTCAAAATATTGCATTTTCTAGATAACCCAAACGTACAACTTTGGTGGTCAAATATGAAATAGATAAAAATTAAAAGAAGTTAACATGAATTCAATTATTCATTATGAAAAAAAAAAATAATAAACAAAACAAAAAAGAGAAAGTAAGGCATTATTTAATGAAGGAACGACTTAATTAAAATTTAAAAATTTCGTACCTGCAACAACTTGACAATGTTGCTAGCTCCAAATAATCGATGTGCAGTTGTGAATTTGAGTGGTTCTGTAGGCGGAAAGTAAGGCGCCAATATGCATTTCTCTACGCACCGGCGCCGAAGGATCTTGCACGCAGCACATGGACTCATAATCACCGACGGCTGAGATGAATCCGATGATGTACGAGATAACCGAGAAGCTTCAGTGACGGCGAAAGTGGTGGTGGCGGTGGTTGGGTTTTTACTATATTCCATTATGAAATTTGAAGATAGATGGTTGTGGGACTTGATGTGCTAGCCCATATATATATATATATATATATGGGTGTAAGACACACAACACGTTTTTTAATAGATGAAGAAAATTGAAAAGTCCATTGTTGAAAAATGAGAATATCTATATTTGTGTAAAAAACAAATTGAGACTAATGAGATTGTAAGATACAAAACACGTAAGATTTATTTTACAAAGTCCCTCGTGAAGATTTGAAGTTATTATCAAACATTTTTTCCGTGAATATACCATCATGCTGCGATATTTGACTAATTTTAAAGTCCATGATGGATTTAAAGTGTATTTTATGGATATAATTACCGCATATTTTTTATAGATCACTAGATAGTGACATGTTGATATAAAATTTCTGAAGGATTTCAAATTTGTTACATAATCAGTGGCTCATGCATTATATTCTATTGAGTTACTTAAAATTTCTTAATTATACGAGTTAAAGAAATCTGGTCGGATGTGGTATAATCGACTCAAAGTATATCTCGTAAAGAAGATTTCATAACTAATCCAATTTGTCCATTTTTTTTTCCTGTCCAACTTTTTCTTAGTAAAATTTATAATGAGGCATATTCTTCGTAAGTCATGACATCCGAGGGGGTGTTTGAATTAATTATATTTGGATGTCACCCCTATTTTATTTCTATATCTATCTCTATCTCTACTATTTATTATTTTATTATAAAAAGAATGAATATTTCTTAACTTTTTTGTGAAGACTAAAATACCCTTATTTAAATTGTAAAGTGATATTTAGTTAAATAGTAAATATATACAAGAATAAAATTAATTGAAGAAGTATATTTAGACATGAAGTTTTATTATATTAATCTCCTACATAAACTCCTAAAATTTATAAGTTCTCTTTTACATTAATTTTTGCAATTTTAGTCTTAAGAAAACACTATTATTTTAAATAGCCTTAAAATATATATAAAAGTTATTATATTTTAGCATCAATATTTATTTAAGTAAGAAAATGTTAATTTAAAGATTAGTACAACATAAGTCATAAACACTCTAAATATAAATATTCAAAATTAAATTCTCTTAAATATCATTATGTCACAAAAAATTAAAATTGAATCGACATCTTATTATATAATTTTACTTTGACTAGAATATAAAATACGAAGAATATTCAATAATTTCAAGATATGCATAACCTCTATGTAATTATTTTCGTGAAAAAACAGATGAAATTCATGGAAAATGATGAAACAGATAAAATATAATCATTGAAACATTTGAAATCAATGAAAATTCTGATGAAATTGGTGAACACTGGCGTAGTTGATGAAAATTTAGTTGAAAATGATAAAAAAAAATAAAATAAATACCCTTGAAATCGATGAAAATTCGTGAAAAAAAGATGAAACTGGTGAAACGACAACAATAGTAAAAAGCAGGTGAAATCGGTGAAAAAAATGAATAAAGTCAATGAAAACATGTTAAATCAATGAAAATTCAAGTGATATTGGTGAAAAGAACATGTGAAATCAGTGAAAAAAATGTGTGAAAAAAAGGGTAATATGGTAAAAACTTTTGACTCAATAAAAAAAGTTTAACAGACAAAAAAGGTGATAGCGGTAGAAAATTATTTTAAAACGGATAAAACAAGAGGACAAAATTGTAAAAACAATGAAAATAAGTTATAATTCATAAAAATGGGTAAAACGGTAAAACAAATTCTTGAAAAAGAAAAGTATTGTGAGGAGTAGATATCCATCTTTGTGAGTAATATTACTGGAGGATAGGTTTTCTTTGTGATTTCCTATTGCGAACTTACGGCTGTTCATGTGTTGTTTGGCGTAAGCAGAAATATTGTAATCTGTGTGATTATAGTATAACTCAAGATCTAAGTGACTTGGAAGAGTGGACTAAAGGACTTTGATCCATATAACCACTATAAAAATATCGGTGTTTTACATTCTGCATTGTTTTCATGCATATTTCAAAATAAACATATTTTCACTAAAACCGTTTGAAAGAATTTTGTAAAACTTGGGATAAGACTTTGAAACCAAGTTTTGATTGCTTGAGAAAAACACTTTGCAAAATCCGCTGCAAGTAACTCATCTTGGAACTTTGATTGAAATAAAATAGCTAAGTGAATCAATCGAAGTGGTCTAGTCTGCTGCTCAAAGCTGTGTGCGCGAACAACTTAGTAACTTCTACTAACTTGATTAATTTAGTCTGTTCATTTGAAAAGTTGAAGTTTAAATTTTAAAGTTGTAAAATTTTCAGAGGTCTATTCACCCTCATCCCCCCTCTAGACCTCAACTGACCACTTAATACCAACAAAGAAATTGAAATATAATATAGTTTGGTGGATGGATTGATGAATTCATAATTAATATATATATATTTTTGAAAAATTAATAAAGAAACAATTTATTTTTTATAAAAGAAGTGGTAGTTTTGGAATAAAATGTCCAATAATATAACAGAGGGGGTAAGCTATGATTAATACCATCCCTATACTTTAAGGGAAAAACTATATTTCACTCATTATATATATCCCTGCCTTAAATGTAATACTGACATTTATTACTTAATTTCTCTAAAAACAAAGTGCTAAATTTCAGAAACTTCTAGATTTAATTGAGTGTAAACGAATGAAAAGTCTAAAGTATGTAACATCTGAAAAGAAACATGTATAGTACGTATACGTATTAGTTTGCACTTCTTTTAAGGGCATGAAAAATGTGCAATTTTGGCTCAAATCCAAAAGGACGTGACTATATTCAAGTAGATATATCATATATTAACCAAGCAAAGAAGTAAATGAACATTATTAATTATTGGGATGAGGGTGTGCTCCAAATGGCATGCTAATGTAAATATAGATAAATTAACATGGTAATATAGGGTTGGGTACTACAAAATTTGCGGTGAGTACTATTTCCATCTAATAATTCTTTCGTATGGATTGGAATTGGACTAAGTCCATTTAAATAGTTTGAGTTTATCTAGCTCAAAACATGAGGATTGTCCAAAATTTTATAAGGAGAAATTAGTCTTATTACCCAATCTATATGAGATATTTTTAATCTCAATACTTCTCATTCAAGTGTGGTAGACCGAACTTGTGAGTTAAACAAGTACTCAAACATGTGATATATCAAAGTCAACCTTGCAAATTGCGATATGTAAGCCCAACACGCGAATTATGATAATCCAGATCTTCATTAACTAGACGAAGATTGACAACTTAGACCTTTTTATCAGAGTGAAATGAGGTGACCCACATATATATATTAAATTAAGTCTACTTAAATAATTTGAGTCTAACTCAACCTCAAAAGGTAGCTCAAGAGATGAGGATTACTTATGACCCTATAAAAACTTAATCTTCTTATACAATCCAAAATCCTAGTGAGATATTTTTAATCTTAATAATAATATTCGTTAAATACACCATGTGAGTGAATGCTTGCAGATCTGTACTTGTCTTGATATTTTTTCGGAAAAAAGAAATGTTTAGCCAAATCAGTATAGCTTTCATCTTTTGTAGTGCATAAGAGTAATTTAACCAAATTAGTATAGCTGTATTTTACAGTATTGTATCCACATTTTCCATGGACTATACAAAATAAAAAAAAAGAAAAAATCTCAGTCAAAGTATGTATATATGAGCCTAAAACATTCACAAAATTAATGATTACGTACATGTAATGGCTTGTTTTTCTATAAGTGGGCTCTAACCTTGAACATGATTTTGTACTAAATGTATTTAGTCTTGCTATTGGACGTATAACTCATTATTGCAATCATGTTTAATAGCTTATGTATATATATCCTCGTGTTTAATTCTCCGAAAATCTTCATACCCGAAAGAAAAAATATAACAAAATGAAATTTTAAACTTCTAAAGTTAAAACCATCTAAATATGTACTATTATTTATGTGTATGCACCAAACTCCTATCTTATTTCCTTAAAATATACCTAGAGAAATTCTTTTTTTTTTTTTTATAACCTAGTTGTCCAAGTTTACATTAAACTAATCAAGAACCCTCGATAACCCTTGCCCTAGAACCCTGAAGGATGTAAATCGCAGAATGAGTCTCCACCAAGTCTCGGGATCCCATTATAATATTGTACACTCTGCGCATCTAGAGAAATTCTTGTTAAAAAATTAAATGGTCGCCATTGCAGTTATACTTATATATTATTTATAGTTTACGTGAGCAACACATGACCAAAACATTAAGGATAAATTTTGCTTATTTGATGTCCATGCGTCAATGACAAACTTCGACGAAAACTTTGAAATTCTGGGAGCAATTGTTTGACATTACAATTAAATATCTTAAAATTACAGTTACTAAAGAGTTAAATGACCAAAATTGCATCCAAATGTCCTAAAATTGAACTCTGAAAAGGTGAAGGACCAAAAGTGCTTATTGAAGAAACTTGTCCCGAATCACCCGATAGTAAAAGTTATAAGACAAAAAATGTATTTTTATTGAATATATAGTTATGCATCCTGATTTTGTGCTGTAAATATCAAGTTCGTTCTTTTCCTAGATGACTATTATACGGGTAAGAGGACTAAAGTGCGACAAATTAAAATATAATAAATTACTTGCCCAAACTACATGTGTCCCATTTTTATTTCCCTGCAAAAGTTAAAGGATTAAAATTATTATTTTTTTCGTAGGAGATGCATACATTAAACTCTAGCTAATACATTAAACCAAAGAAATCATATAAAAGAAATCCCAATGAAATAATAATATTTCAATATATTGTAAAATTGATAATTTTGGTTGATTGATGCAAAATATCATATGGGGTACATTGGTCATGAATGAGACAGCTAGCCTTAGTTGTCTAATAAAGTATCAATCGTATCATCGTGTGTAAAAGAAATCCCTTTGTTTCAAATCTCCAGAGTAAAAGAAATCCCTTTGTTTTATTATCTGACTTGAAAAAATGGTCAAATTAAGGTTACATAGGCACTTTCCCCCAACCCCAATCCCCAATTACAAAATTAGCATTTTGCACCCTTGTATTACATTAAACCTAGCAATTTGTACCTCCATTCACTCTTTTTTGTCCTAGTCTAACACTTTTCTCATAATGCAGAATTTAAGCTAGAGATGGAGCATTTGCTTTTTAAACATTGTTTTGTTGATATACTCAATTCTTCTCCTTCCTAGTTCCTTGTTTCTATTTTATGATAATTTTTCAGGTATTTGAGCAAAAATAAGTTTTGGTGAAAAGATACTTTATATTCTACCTTTATTCTGTTTGTTTTGTTGGAAATATTTTTATTTTTATTTTTTTATTTACTAGACTGTGTATTTACAACTCGGACCGAATAATGTAAATGGTATAGATCCTCCCCAGTGTGATGTCTCCAGTAGGATTCGAACTTGAGTCCCGCCTCTGGGAGTTGCAAGACACTACCACTTAGCTCAACCACCTTGGGTGGTGGAAAGATATTTTATATGTAGTTCAAATGGTTTGATTGCACAGAGTTTGTTTATCAATTTCTAAAAAGGTTTTACATAGTCTTTAGATGTATTTGTTTGAGGGGTTTTAAATTTTTCCATTTCAAAACTTTTCCTTTTTTGGAGGGTGCGCAAGTATCTTTTTTTCACCTTTGATATCGTGGAGTTGTGTATTTCGCTATAGGGAGCATGAAAATTGTGGTTCAAAGTTAGAGTTTCTGCTAGCTCGGCCCTTGTAAAGCCTGCTTTTCATTTTTTTTGATAGTAGAATGGAATTCAAGAGTGCGAAGTACTCTTTTAATGATTGAGGGGTGCAAAATTCATATCTAACTTATTTTGATGGTACAAAGTGTCAAATACCCGCAAACCATATTATATATCATTGTTAAAATTTCTTTGAATTTATGTCATTTAACATAATGATTCAAACTTAAATATATTTTAATGTTTAGTAAAATTCGAAGCACTTTTTGAATTTGGCAAAATTCTACACGCGTCAAAAGATTTAAATATGGGTCCAATTTCGATAGATGCTGCTAGATCCTGCAATCGAATGAATAATATTTACCCTAAAACGTGTTTGTGTGTTTTACTTGTTAAACGGAAGGTTGGTTATGTCAGGGCAACCCAACGAAGCCACTTTAATGTTCAAATCAAAGAGAAAAAAGAAAAAAAAGACTAAGTCGTAATTGTACCATAACGAGGGTATCTGTATTCGAAAATTTGGGTGAATAGAAAATTAATTATATGTGTTATTTTAAATAGACAGTTAAATTTCCTGTGATAAATAAAAAGACAGATTATCTCTTTCTGTTTTTATAAAAGAAGCACATTGCCTCCCTCTTGATTTTACATTTTTACAAGAGGGTAAAATTATGCAATATCACGGGAAGTTAAAGTACCAATTTATGCATATTAGAGGGAGGGAAAATTCTTGTCCAAGTCTGGCATGGCCAAACCCATCCAACCACCAAACAAGTGTATTGTACTTGCTTTGTGATTGGTCGTAGTTACATCCAATCCCAAAGCAAGTGTATTACACTTGCCATGTAATTAGTTTGGGTTAGGCCAAACCCGATCTGGGTAAGAATTTCCCTAGAGGGAGGTAAATTGTCTATTTACACATATCACAGGGGTGTAAAGTGAGGTGAATATATTTTCATGGGTAAGGTTAAATTGGTAATATTTTTACATAAAAATGAAGTCTCGATCGCATTATAGAGTATGTGTGTGCAATACCTCCATTAGCAAAGAGGTAAATTGCTCATTATTTCATATCACATGAAGGTAAATTGTTCATTATTTCATTTCACAGGGAGCTACATTGCCAATTTTCATATCACATGGAGTTAACTTGCCAAAACTTCCCGAAAATTTTACATGCGTCGGACTTGAAAAGTTTTCTTGTTTTCTTTTTGGTTGCCCATGGGTTAATCCCTTTTGAGGTGCGTCGGACACATTAAGTAGGAACCTCTCACAACAGAGATTCGAACTTGGGTTCGCTACTTTGTAATGACCAACTAGTCCTTCCATTAGACCAATCACATGTTATTAAATATTTTTTTTGTTCTAGTCCATCGCATGATGAAAATCCCGTGGAAAATTGTGTCTAATCAAGACCATATACCGATTGTTCTTTCTTTTTTTAGCAAAATAAATAGGAAGGAGGAAGTATAATTTACATCAAAAAGAAAATTGTTGAAAATCTCTGTAGTAGTTCTATCTTAGATATTTCTTTATGATATGAGGAAAACTACATACACCTTCGATAATTTTTTCATTATATTACTTTAGTATTTTTCATTCAACATATTTTCATTGATATTCAATTTTTAGCAACAATATCATCGTCAATTTGTCTCAACGATAGTTAAACTTGACCCCCAACCCTCTTACCCTAAATTCGTCCATGTCTAATAAACGAAGTGGGCTTCACTTGGACCGAGACGTATTATATGCCGAGCGTGCAACAACCTTTTAACATTGTGGGATCCGAAAATTGAGACCATAAAAAAAACTATGAAGTAATTCAAATTGAATATGTATTTTAACTAAAACAATACTCGTACAAAATTCAAATACATCCAGTTTATCAAAAAAAAAAAAAAAAAAAAAAAAAAAGAAACCCAGTCTGTTAATTAATTAAATTACGCCGTTATCCGACAAAATTCAATACACTCAAATTTGAATTGCATAAAATTATTGAATGGAACTCACTAAATTAATTATAGCTGGTAAATGGTAATTATTAAAAAAAAATCAATTAAAGTTGGTATCCAAAACCCGGGGCAATGAATTCAATAAATGCAATCATACACTTGTAACAAAGTTCAAATGAAATTAGATGACATGACTTACGACTTGTCTTCATATCTACATCCTTAAATTGGTCAGACGAAATATCCAATAATAGCAGAACACTACAATTGCATGCTTCACGTACAGTTCACTCAGCCGCCTTCTTTTTCCTAGGTTTTTTCTCCCAGGGAAGAATCTTAATATGTCATGTAAATAGAAAAACTGGGGTATATATCACTGTTTCGAAAACTGGACCGGACCGGCCGGTTGAACCGGTTTAACTGCTAACCGATTCCCAATCCGGTCCGATTTACCTCTAAAAACCAGTTCTTAAATTAACTAGTGTGAACCGGTAAAACCAGTCCCACAATCGGTAAAACTAGTGAACCAGTGGTTCACTTAAATTTTTTTTTTTTAAAATTTAGAGTTTTTTTTGTTATTATTATTTATTTGAACTCTTGTTTAACATTTAATAGGATTACATTTATATATTTTAATTG
This sequence comes from Penstemon barbatus, assembly GCA_003313485.2. Lineage (NCBI taxonomy): Eukaryota > Viridiplantae > Streptophyta > Magnoliopsida > Lamiales > Plantaginaceae > Penstemon > Penstemon barbatus. The sequence goes on along the minus strand of CM064879.1, from coordinate 68,757,883 downwards.
AAATAACAATAATTATTTTAGTGTTTTAACAATCAATGAGGAACAAAATAATGCAATATTACACTTTTTTTTCACATAAAAAAGTACATTGCCATTTTCTCATCATTGTGAATAATATTATTTTTTGTATGAAATTATACAAATCTCAATTACCATATATATAAATATCAACTTACAACAATAGAACCTAAATGAATAATCCAAAACTTTGAAAATGAGATGAATTTTTAATTTTATTGTCTTGTTTTGAATGTATGTATTTTTTAGAGATACTTGAGATTTATATTTTTGACATTGATTTTAATGTTTAAGACATTTTGATTATTTGCATGAAACAAAAAAAAAATTATATTGACAAAGTATGATTTTTTTAATTATAATTGTATTTTAGATAATCTAAAAATATATATATAAAAATATAACATAATAATAAAGTCACACCGGTTATACCGATCGAACCAGTGGTCAACCCGATCTAACCGATCGAACCAGTAACCAGTAAAGTTTCCGGTTCAATGACCGGTCCGATTTTAAAAACACTGGTATATATATATATATACTAGGGGTGTGACACCACGTAAGGAGCGATGTCGGGTGTCCATTGCTCTTGGGCGGTTCTGGTTGCCCAATGCTCGTGTTGTTTATCTGTGAAAGTTTTAAAGTGAATGAAAATAAATCTTAAGAAAACAAGAACATCTAAAAACTACTAAATTGCAAAGTAATGATATATGTATCCAGAAAACAATAGTAAGTCTACATATTAAACTTGAAAATATATCTTATCATTTACTGGAAACTCCAATTGGTACATGACAAAATTCATAACTTGTAACTTCCAATAGCTTACTACAGTGATTATTTAACAAATTTGATACTTAATAAATACATATAGATTAGGTAAAATTGCAAAAATCGTCCTAGACTAATCACTGATTTTGGATTTTCGTCCCAAACTATTTAATTTGGCGAATTTCGTCCCGTAATTTAATATTTTTTTGGAAAATCGTCCCACCATAATTATAAGACGTAATTGCGCATTTGCCGATGAAGTATCACATAGCTGCTTAAGTGTCATGACATGGTAAATTTTAACATGAATAATTATATAATATTGCAGAGTTCGTCCCAAATTAATTACAAGATTGAACGTTATTTTCATTAAATTAGAAATTTAATATTGGGACTAAATTCATACAAAATGGTAAATTATGGGACGAAATTTGACGAGTTGATATAGTTTGGGACGAAGAATCAAAATTAATAATTAGTTTGGGACGATATTCCAAAAAAATATTAAATTACGGGACGAAATTCGCCAAATTAAATAGTTCGGGACGAAAATCCAAAATCAATAATTAGTTTGGGACGTTTTCTGCAATTTTACCTATAGATTAAGCGAGTGAATGAGTTTAAATCTAAAAATTGCCGATAATAAATGTTTAATGTCGGTTTCCATTTCTGCTTGTCTGTCCCTGTTTCCATGTATCCTTTAACTACAACTTAATGAAATAAAAGACAAATATATTACTATCAGTTGCCAAAGACACAAAGGAAAAAAGAATTTTCACAACCCAAAATGAATCCCAAAAAAAATGAGCAAAAGAAATTAATTAATGATGAGGTTAGCACAAGGAGGCCCCAACGATCACACAAAGATGACAACAGAGATCAAATAATTCGGTAGAGGTCCACAAAAAATTTGACTACAGAAACATGTGGGTTCGACGAATTAGAACTAAACACTACCGTGAACAATCCGAATAACAATACCCAGAAAAGAATTTGAAATATTTTGGCCACAAATCGCACCACTGCAATCCAATAGGATGAAGAAAGAAGAAAGTATTAGGAGATTTAGGGATTTGTAAATTATTTTACTTATATGTTTGTATAGTAATAAAGCGTGTTTCTAATATTAAGTTAGATAAGCTAGATAAGTTGTTAGTATAGGTCATTGACTTAGGGGCCGTTTGGTAAGGTGAATGGGATTAAGGTGGATTAGATTGGAGCCGAATTGAAGGCCATATTAAAAATATGTTTGGTAGATCTGATTGAGTCATATTATTTTAAAACAATCTACCGTAATATGTTTTGTAAAGTTATGAGTTTAGATATATATTTATATATTTTCAAAGATTTGAGAAGAATTTATGATATGTAAAAAAGGAAATATGTAAATTTGAGGTTATTAGTAACATTTTACCTAATCCATATTCACCCGGATTAACTAATCCACCCATGCTTGGGTGGATTATAATCTAGTCTTAATACCGGGTCGTAAGGATTCAATCAATTTGACCCGGTATTAGAGCAATGCCACCAAACGTTGTATTAGGCCATATTAACTCATATAATATGACTTAATACCCCCTATTAGGTCCTACCAAACGGCCCCTTAATGTATACATAGGTGCAAGGTTCAAACCTTAGCTATAACAATTCATTCACTTTTATTTTCTAAATAATATACTGTGCAATTTTTCTCTCCTTCTTGTTTCCATCCAAGAAATCAGACAATTTCAATTCATCTCTCTTGGTTGTTTGAATTATAATATGGTATCAGTTGTGTAATCTTTACACATGTTTTCCACTCTAATCTACGTGATCAATTCATCAATTTTTTACACACGTTTTCCACTCTAATCTACGTGATCAATTCATCAATTTCTCCATTTTTCTCATAATTCTTGTGTCTTCTTTCTGTTTCTTGAATTTTCCCCTGTTTCCTCATGGATTCTTCCAGTTCTTCCACCACCACCACCATTGATTCTACACGCTCCAGACCCCCTTTGGAAAATCCATCTCATTCCTACTTCCTTCATCCATCTGATAGTTCATAATTGATTATGGTTCAACAGCAATTAAGGGGGGGTAATTATTCCTCTTGGTCAAGATCCATGCTCCTTGCCTTAAACGTTAAACACAAGCTTGGGTTCACCAATGGAACCCTTCAAGATCCTGGAGATTCTGATGCCAATTTAAAGATTGCTTGGTGCAGAAACAACGATGTAGTAGTTTCTTGGATCCTCAACTCTGTTTACCATAAATTCACTCTAGTATCATGTACACAAACTGCGCAAAAGACATATGGGATGAGTTGAAGACCAGGTTCCAGCATAGCAATGGACCCAGAAAACTTTAACTTCGAAGAGAATTAGCCAACCTTCACCAAGATACACTTTCAGTGAATATGTTCTTCACAAAACTTAAATCTATTTGGAATGAACTAGCCCACTATAGGTCTGTTCTAAATTCTTGCAATTGTGGAGGACCACAGAAAGTCCATGATCACTACCAAGAAGACTTTGTCCTTATATTCCTTCTTGGTCTTAATGACACATTTGAGAACCTCAGAAGTCAGATCCTTCTCATGGATCCAATTCCTCACATTGACAGGGTATTTCAACTTGCTACACAAGAAGAAAGGCTGTAACAAGTTGGACTTATTTTTCCTGCCTTTGATATGTCTTAAAATGATAGCAGGATTCGTGATTAGATATGAATTTTAGATGTTCAGATTCGTGAATCATTGTAGTTGGAAGGAGACCATTTTAAGAAATAAATACATGCATGTTAGATGTTCAGCCACATCGTCAACTTGATTGTAAAGGAAGGCTTAGTGGAACAATATAAAGCTATTATTAGAATTCGTAATGCGATTAGATATGTTAGGTCGTCTCCTGCTAGGTCCAGCTTGTTCAAGAAGTGTATTGAGAGAGAAAAGATCTCATACGGTCATCTTGTGTGTAGATTTTGGACTAGATGGAATTCTACAAACAAGATGCTAGATCATGCTGAAAAGTTTGAAAGAGCCTTTATAAGGATGGGAATTGAAGACACACATTACAATTCTTATTTTGAGGGTGGTTATGGGGGAGAGAAAAATGAAATTGGGAAAATTTAGGTAAGAAGAAGAGGGAAAGGTCTATCTGTGATGACTTTCAAGTTGCAAGGTGTTTTGCAAAATTCTTAAAGATATTCTATTTTGTCACGTTGAAATTCTCAGGATCATTGCATGTCACTTCTAACACTTTTTCAGAGAACTTATCTCTGTTCATAATTCCATTAAAACCTTATTGTGTCATTCAGATCATGACATGAGGAGAATGGCAGAAAGAATGAAAGCAAAATTTGATAAGTATTGGTCATTTGGAAGCAAAACAAATTATATGTTGTGTGTTGCTGTTGTATTAGATCCTCGTTTCAAGTTGGAGTATGTCAATTTTGTTTTGGTGAAATGTATGGGCATGATAGTGTTTTAGCAAAGTCTAAAACTACTAACGTGGATGAGACATTGAAAGATCCTTATTATGAGTATGAAGAACTTTATTTCTCCAAAAGAGGTAGAGTTGAAGATGAAGGATGTAGTCACACTTCTCAGAATATGGAAATTGATGATTATGATGAAAGCTTAAACTTTTTAGATTCTCAATTTGCACAGCGCATGGAATCTAAACAAAATCTTGATCATTTATCTGAGTTAACTTGTTATTTGAAAGTAGATATTGAAAAAAATGTGAAGGGTTTTGATCTAATGAATTGGTGGAAATAATGTTTCTAAGTACCCAACCTTGTCAATGATAGCAAAAGATGTGTTAGCCATTCCCGTATCTACAGTTGCTAGTGAACAAGCTTTTAGTACTAGTGGTCGCATCATTGATCCATATAGGAGTTCATTGACTCCAATAATGGTAGAAGCATTGGTTTGTGAAAAAATTGGTTAAGAGTACTCCAACACCAATTGACCTATGTGAAGCTATGGAAGACATCGAAAAACTTGAAGAGATTGAAGCAGGTTATGAAATTCATATATTAAGTTTATTTATTCCATTTAATATATATAAATTTTTCAAGCTAATAATTTACTTGTTTTATTTTCTTACATCCAGAATTTGATGGCTCCAAAATATCAATGCTGAATAATATTCTTGATTGTGTATACATATGAGGTGATGGTGAGTTTTAAATCTAGATTTGAATATGAGATGCCTTTAATGTAATTTTGAATCTTATGCATAACTAATTATGTTTCTTTAATCTTAAGATTTTATTTTATTGATCTCAAGTATGACATACTTATTAGTTTAACTTTTTGTGCTATGAAAAGTGTGGAACTTGACTTCAACAAGTTTGCTTGGTTATCCTTCTGGAAGAATTGGAGTGTTGGATGATGTGTGTGATCAAATAGTTCTACAATTAGAAGTTTAAAATAAGTGATTGTTATTAGTTATTTCTTTTTATGTTATTACTAGTCTATTTTTTTGTTATTTGTCATTATACAGAGTTATTCAATGTTGAACTGCATAGTTTATTTTATGAGATCTTATTATATTTTTTCTTAGACATGACTTCTTTTATTTTTTGTTTTACATGTATAATTTATCGTCATCAAATATTTGGTTAGCATGAAATCCTCAAGTGTTAGCCTATTAAAAATGTTAAGCTTAAACAAAAAATAATGTTTTTAAATGCCCATTTTTTTTATACAAGCAAAATAGTTTGAGAACTAAAAAGTTAGTGTAAAATACCGCAAAACCATACCGTACCGTACCGAAACCGCACCGTACCGAATATAATGGTATGGTATTCAAAACTTCAGTTTGGTATGTAGCTTTTCAAAACCGCATTAATTGGTACGATATTAATTTCACTAAAAAAACCGTAGAACCGTACCATGTGCACCCCTAATTAATAACAAGAAGGTCTCTCTAAGAGGCAACTCTTCTTCTGTTATGGTGAATTGGAGTAATAAGGGATAGTACCATTCCCTATTCTTCTCCCATTGTTATGGTGAAGAAGGATGGCACTTGGAGACTTTGTGTTGATTATAGAGAGCTAAACAAGGCAACCATCAAAGATAAATTCTCCATACATATAAAAGAGTTGCTGGATGAGTTTTATGGGTTACAATCTTCTACTAAACTGGATTTGAGATCTGGATATCATCAGATTAGTATGAAGGTGCAGGACATCTGTAAGACAGCCTTTAGAACACACCATGGCACTACAAATTCCTGGTAATGCCTTTGGCCTCACTAATGCACCATCTACTTTTCAGAGCCTGATGAACCATGTGTTTCATTCCTATTTAAGAAAATTTGTACTAGTGTTTTTTTATGATATTTTGGTGTATAGTGCTACTTGGGAAGATCATTTGAAACATTTGAAACTAGTATTTGAAGTGTTTAAGACTCACAACCTATTTGTGAAAGAAAATTCAAACCAAATTATAATACTTAGGTTTTGTTATTTCTGCTCAAGATGTGTTTGCAGATCTTCAGAAAGTAAAAGCTATGTTAGACTGGCCCTTACCTACATGTATTAAGTTTAAGGGGTTTCTTAGGTCTCACTGGGTACTATAGGCGTTTTGTAAAAGGTTATGGAACCATAGCTTGGCCACTCACCAGTCTATTCAAGGAGGATAAGTTCAAATGGGGTGATAAAGCTAATACTGCCTTTAAAGAACTCCAAGCAGCTATGGCCAATACTCCTGTATTGGCTCTACCAAATTTTAATAAAGACTTTGTTATTGAGTCTGATGCATCAGGAAAGGGTATAGGAGCAGCTCTCATGCAAGATAGGAGGCCCATTGCTTATTTTTGTAAAGCCATCACAGACAGACATGTTGCACTATCTGTGTATGAGAGGGAACTATTAACTCTTGTCACAGCTGTAGAGAAATGGAGACCCTACCTTGTTGGGAGGCACTTCACCATTCACACTGATCATCAAAGCTTGAAGTATTTTACTGGAGCAAAAGATCACAACATCAGCACAACAGAAGTGGTTGGTTAAACTTTTAGGCTATGACTACGGCATCATATATAAAAATGGCGTGGATAACAAAGTAGTTGATGCCTTGAGTAGACAGGCATGTGACACACCCAATCAACTCCATGTTATGGTGATCTTTACATCTTCATTGATCAACAGAATCCATACCAGTTGGGTTGATGACACTAAGTTACAGGCTACCATTGCTAAGTTGCAAAAAGACCTCTCCGAAAAACCACATTACTCTTGGAAGGATGGACTGCTAAGAAGAAAGGGAAGTTAGTGATAGGGAAGGATGAATCTTTGAGGACTGACATTATCAAGATGTACCATGCTAGCAAGGAAGGTGGTCATTCTGGCATGATGAAGACACTGGAGAGGATTCAAAGACAATTCTACATGAAACAAATGAAACCAACCATTTTCAAATTTGTTCAAGACTGTTTGGTTTATCAACAATGTACGCCTTTTAATACCTCCCCCCCATGGTTTACAACAACCTTTACCAATACCTAACAAAATTTGGCAAGATATATCTATGGATTACATTGAGGGGTTTCCTACAGTTAATGGCAAAGAGGTAGTTTTGGTGGTGGTTGATAAGTTGAGCAAGTATGCTCACTTCATAGCTCTCTCTCACCCTTATACTGCCTTAATTGTGGCTCAAGCATTTCTATATAATATATTTATGTTACATGGAATGCCTCATAATATAGTCAGTGACAGGGATGTGGTGTTTATAAGCACTTTTTGGAAGGAATTTTTTTAAAATTCAAGGCACGGAACTTCTCTATTCAACTGTCTATCATCTCCAAACGGATGGACAATCTGAAGTGGTGAATAGGTGTCAGAAACCTATTTAAGATGCATGGTTGGAGATAGACTAAGAACTTGGCTTCACTATCTACCCTTGGCTAAATGGTGGTACAACACCACCTTTCACTCCTCTACACACCACACTCCATTTGAAGTAGTCTACAGACAACCCCCTCCTGCCCACCTGTTATACCAAACTCTAACTGCTGTTGTAGACTCAGTTGACAGAAGCTTAACTTCAAAGGAGGCTACCATTAGACTGTTAAAGCATCATTTAAATCGGGCTCAAACTAGAATGAAAGTTTTGGCTGATAAAAAATTACTGGATAAAGAACTCACTTTTGGTGAGTGGACTTTTGTCAAGTTACAGCACTATAGACAAAGTATTGTTAGGGGATTTCCTTACTCCAAACTAAGCCCCAAGATTTTTGGTCCTTTCTAGATATCTCAGAGGGTGGGTTCAGTTGCTTACAAGCTCAGTTTGCCTCAAGATGCTAAAATCCACAATGTATTTCATATAACACAACTTAGGAAGAAGATTGGTAATGCTATTGATTCACCAGTGCTTCCTATCGCACAAACAACCCACGGTCAGATACTCCTTGAACCTGAGAAGGTATTGGAACGAAGACTATACAAAAAGAATTGCAGAGCTGCAACCCAAGTGCTAATTAAGTGGTTAAATGCCCCTGAAGAGGACAACACCTGGGAGGATCTTTTTGCATTAAAACATAAATTTCATTTCTTTGTTCCTTGAGGACAAGGAAGGTTTAATGGGGGATATATTGATGCATGCTATTAGCTGCTTGCAATCAGTAAATAATCCTTTCTTTCAAAAGTAGAATAAACAGCAGAAGGGAGATTGATTACACAACAATTTTGAAGGTAGACTGAAGGACAAGGAAGAAAATGCTAAAGTAGGGGGGTAATTGCTAGGACCGAACTCAACAACTACTTTAATGGTCATGTCGCATTGTGCATATTACGCTTTTATAAGTGCGAACAAACCAATACACCACCGTTTAATGGTCATGTCGCATTTGACTGGATGATTTAGCTGACTAGGACGCCACTCTAGCAAGGGTTGCCATGGTGGATAAAAGTGCAGCTATATATATAAATCAAGCTCACTCAATTTTTGAGCTAACACCTAAATATTGCGAGTAATTGCCTCATTCACCTATCTCTGTTGAATCAACCTTGATTGTGCTCTAACCCAAGCTGCCCATCTTTGTTTCAGGTAATATGAAGATCTCACTTGGGTTATTCATGCATCCGATTGGATTTAATTCAGTCTCGTGCATGATCAATCGTAGTTGATGTAATTGAGTTGGTTGTAATGATTGAGATTCGATTTCATTATAGATTAATTGTGGAGTTAGTTGTGTAATCATCTTCGAACTTCAGCTGAATTAGTGATTTTGAGATTGATTCTTGGTTATATACCGTATATTCATTGGGATTTTGGGTATATTGTGTTATTAATTGCGTGTTTGTGAATTTAGTTGTGTGATTGAGTTAATTGAGATTGGATCTATATTGCATCAGTTAACAAGAAAAGTATTTTATAATATAGGGGTAAATTGCCACATTATCATAATACAAGGGAGTAAATTGCAACGTTTATCATAACACATATGGGCAAACTGCCACATTATCATAACACAGAGTAGCTAATTGCTTCATAAAATGTCAGGAAGACGGTGTAAAACTCTCAAAGACACCAGTGTAAACCTGCCACATTATCATTAAATGTTTATAGTAACAACTTTTTCATATTTCTTGTAACTAGTGTGTCTATAAATATCACTTTAGTGACAATATTTAAATTCTTGTTACTATGTCATTGGAAATCAGTTAATAATTTTCCTACGTAACAAAAATTGTCGCAAAAAATATTGAGGCTGGATCATTGATTTAACCGTTTTTCGTTGGTTATGATTAAATCAATATGATGTGATTAGGAGATCGGTTTTGTACTAATTATAGGGCTCCGTTACTTTATTCTGGATGGATCAATCTCAAGGAAGAACAATTAAGTAAAAGAACAAAAAGGTAAACAAGACAACGAGTGAGTTAATGAGTAAAATAGTATAGCAAAAGCTTTTCTATTCAATACGATATTTTTTGATAGCCAAAGTATGTAGGCGTCCGCTATTAATTGTGTAATACAAACTTTTAACTAGGTATTTATATGATATTAAACCTAGCTTTACAAGGAAACATAGTCCTAATTGGACTCGGCATAACAGTCCCTCTCAAGTCAGGATTGTAGTCTGGTCGTCGAGGAGAATCGTCTCTGATCGGGCCGATGGATGATCCCGTATGAACTTGTATGGTCGAACCGATCTGATATCCCTAAGTCGATCCGAATTTTATAAGGGGTACGAAATAGCCCCCATCAGTACTCCCTCACTTCTTCGAGCATTTATGTAGTAGATGCTCGTAGAAGTAGTTAGTAGATTACGACTGTATATTTTTTTTTTATGAAATGTGCCTCGTTAAAAACCTTCCTTAGAAAAAACCCTGTGGGAAAAAATCCTAAGTAAGGAAAAGAGTGCTACATCTCATAAATAGTCGTTTTGTCGTTCCAATCATGATCTATCACGTGTCTTTTTGAGAAAGCGTTTCAACCTTTTCTGCCGCTTGGCGGGAATGTGATCAGCCGTGAGGAGTTCAAAACGTCTTTTCATCTTTCTTTATAAATAGGTGATCGTTGTTTCAGTCATCTTTTACTTTCTACTCCCATATTCTGCAATCATTTTCTTATTCGCTCATTTCTTTTCTAATTTGTTCTTATCAACTAGTATTCTTCGAGGATTCTAAAAATGGCTTCCATTTCGAAAAAATCTTCTTCGTTAACCAAAGAAAGAGTTACTCCCAATGTCGAGGAGGACGTTCCCCCGAGCTCTCCGACAGAACAGATTGCAGCGTCTGAGTTTACTGTCCCTTACGAGGATAATTTTAGTGTGCAAATCATATCCGATACGGATGTTGCCGCCAGGGCCAAGAAGGGTAAAGGTACGGTCCCTCAAATTTCTGAACCAATTGAGGACCTCGCTTGTGCCTATACCAAGGAGACTTTCCACGAGGTCGTGGATAACTACGCGAAATACTCTCCGGAGGTTCTAAGATTATTCTACCTTCTCCTTCGGATAGGGTCACTTCTCCGCCGGATGGTTGTCGAGCCTTCTATACTGTTCATTTCAATTATGGCTTACGTCTTCCTTTGTCTGCTTTATTTCTTGATATTTTGAAAATATTTAGCGTATCTTTGACGCAATTGGTTCCAAATTCTGTGGCTTTTGTGGTGGCCTTTTCCGTTCTGATGATAGCAAAAGGATTCCAGCCTTTTTCCGTAGTTTTACGCAATTGTTCCGTTTTAATGTTTCTAGTTCTTCCAATCGCGGATATTTCTTTGCCAGTCAGAAAACTAGTCGCTCTATTTTTTACTCCCCGGTTTCTAGCAATCCTTCCTGGAAGTCTCATTTTTTCTTCGTTCAGCCACCTTCTCATATTTCTTTGGCGGACGGCTCAACTGGGGCCTTTTCGTGGGACCATGATTCCAAATGGATTTATGGTGGTCGGTTGGCAACTGGCGATCTTATCCCTGACGACCCTCAATTGATTAGCGAAATTCAGGGAATGCGCGCCAACAAATACCAAAGTGCTCTTCTTATTGGTGAGGCTTTTCTTCGCAAGGCTGGACTGAGTCTGCATAGTTTTTCCATTTCTTCCCCCTCTCAATCGTTGGGTAAGTGTTTTTCATTTGTATCAACTCATTACAATCCCTTTTAACATTATGTCTAACTTTTGGCTTTGTTTCATTTCAGCTCTCATGGTAGAAAATTCCCGGCGTTCTTCTAAGGGAAAAATGGTTTTATCCAAATCCACAAAAACCATAGAGAACTTCCCTATCGAACAGAGAGCGTCCCGAAAAAGAAAATTGGAATTGGGCCACGATTCAGAGGAAAACATGGAGGAATCTCCTGATTCTTCCCAAGAATCTCCCGTCGGTAAGGGGACCGGATCCGGCTATCCTCCTTTCCATCTTCGAACCTCTCTAGGTATTCGTGGGTGTCGTAGCTGGTCGATGCCTCATCCTAACGATAAGCCAGTGGAGAGAAAAAGGTGTTACTATGGTCGCTCTGGTGAGGACCTGTCTCTTCTAGGTGAGAATCATCCGGAGCTCACTTTTGTTGAGATGATCGAGGACCATCTACAAGGGAGGAGAGCCGCCGGTTATCCTGAGAACGATTCTTTAGTTCATGATGAGAGCGAGAATGCAGTGGATAAGGCAACTCGTGTGCTTCTATCTGGTGTGTTTACTCGCGATATGAATAAGCTCCTTCGGAAGGATCCTTTGGAGAAATTTCAGCGAGCTTCTCTTTATGCTGAAAAGGTAAAATGTGTATACAATAATTATATCCAATTTTAGTATCTAATTAACTTATGTGGATTAATTAATCCTAATTTATGATATATTGATAGGATCCAGTTTACTGGATTGTGCTAAAACACTTCCGCGAGAGTGGAGAAAGATATTGGTGGGAGTTGGAAGCTATCTTTGGTAAACCCGATCCACCAAACCACCTACAGCTGCCGAGACTCCAGAGGATTTGTCCGAGAAAGATGAAGAAATAAAAATTATAGTGATTTTCTCAAGTGATGAGAAAAATTGAAATTGTTAGAACTTGGATGTTGGATAATGGTTTGTAAAACTGTTTTATATTTTTGAACTACATTTGTTGTGTAAAATAGTAATAGTAGTAGTTTTATTTTGTAAATGGTAGTAGGATTGTAGTAGTAGTAGTAGTAGCGGATTTTGTTTTGTAAATGGTTGTATGATTATAGTAGTAGTATATTGAGCATCAATATTTTAAAGAAATTGATGTCTAGGATTAAACTAAGTCAAGTATTTTATGTAAATGTTCTATATTAAACTTTGTAGAAATCAAGTATTTTAGTTATGAAGACGAGCTAAGTTCATTTCTGATTTATAAACAATGTTTAGTGATTTATGCAAAAATAATAAGTATAAAATACATACTATATACACATTTCTTCGAAATAACGATCGACTCATATTTTTTAACTTTCATGTAAATATAATTGGTCCATGTAATAGTATTTGTTATATTCACCTTAGAGTTTGGAAGAGTTTTTATGTAGGTAGATTCAAAGAAATTGAAGTCCTTATTGTTTATTACTTTCTTCTTTTTACTTATATTGAAAACTCAAATCAAAATTGAAATTATCTACAAGAACAAAATGTCCTAATCCATAAATGATTTTTGAATGGAATCATAAATTTAGTGCCATTAGTTCTTCATTTTTTTATTTTCTTTTTTGGACCAAACCACATATTTTCATATCCTAGAAATTTCTTCGAAATAACGACCGACTTATATACTTTTTTCAAATTAGCGACATATCTTCAAATTACGGAGGACTTGATGTTACATAACCATGTAATAGACAATTTCATCGAAATAACAACCGACTCATTTATTTTTTTAAATTAGCGACGTCTTTTCAAATTACGGATGACTTGGGCGTTACATAATCACTTAATAGACAATCTTGAAAGAAAGGACCACTCATATATTTTTTGAAATTATCGACATATGGGCGGACCTAGACAGGGTCTAATGGGGTCTCTCGCCCCCACTCTAATATTTTAAATATTTACTACTTTATTAGTCTTTTCAGCGAAGTAGCTCGATTGGCTTGTTGGTATGAGTTGAGCAAGTCAAAGCCCATGAATAAAACAGACCGACTTCGATTCCCACCTACTGCACGTTGCTTTTCCTTTTACCTTTTTAAATAACAACTGTTCAATTAACTTATTTTTCTTCCTTTTTAATAATTTGACTGTTTGATTGATTTTATATATATATTTCGATTACAAATATTTATCGTAGAATCTCAGCCCCCACTACACTAAATTTTTGGATCCGCCCGTCATATATTCAAATTATGGAGGAATTGGTGTTACATAACAATCTAATAGACAATTCTTCAATATAACGATTGACTTGTATATTTTTTGAAATTATAGACATATCTTCAAATTACGGAGGACTAGGTGTTACATAACAATCTAATAGTCAAATTATTCAAAATAACAACCGACTCGTATTTTTTGTTTTGAAATTAGCGAAATATCTTCAAATGACGGAGTACTTGGTGTTACATAAACATTTAATAGACAATTTCTTCGAACTAATGACCGACCAATATTTTTTTTTTTAAATTATCGACATATATATATTTACTAATTTGAATTAAAGAATTTTGGGACGAAGAAAGTATTAAATATTCAAATCAAAATGAAACAAAATGTCCTAACCTACAAAATATTAAACTTATTAAAGGCCCAAGGCATTATAACACAAACACATTAAACTACATTGTGGGCCACAATATTTTAAACATATTTGACCCAATAGATTAAAGATTGGATTATAAGTATATGTGATATATAGTTGTGGGCACCAAAACTTAAATTACAATCAAGATAAATCCCAAAACATTTAAAAATAGGTGGAAAGAAGAAGAAAATGGCCAAAATAACGGCAATAATAAAATGGCCCAATCAAACGGCTCACACCAATTCATTTTGATAATGAAATTTTAATGTAATAAGCAAAATTGTAAAGAATAGATCAAAATAAAAATAAGCTATGTACAAATTTGTTCAGATTACATAATATATATCACATGTTTAATTTATTACTGTATTAAAAAGTTAGCCTATGCAAAAAATATTTAACTAATCATCCTTCTATGGTATATCCTATCTATTACTATGTAACATGATATTTTTCATATTAATAGTATTAATTTAAAATATTGTTGTAAATAACAAGTATTTCAATCGTTCATTGTATAATATTTCGGATTTTTTTTCATATAAATCCGAAATATATATAGTCTGAAAATAAAGATTTCAACCTAAATTTATTCGGCTTCAAATTAAATTTATTATTCGGCTTCATATTAATCCGAAATAGTATTAATCCAATATTATTCGGCTTCAAATTAAATTTTTCGAACTATTATCTAATGAAAATATTTGATTTAATGAATAAATTCAAACTATTTCTAACTATTAGTTCATGAAAAATTGATGGATGTGTCGAATGAATGACTTTTGTAATTGACCTATAACATGAGAACTGAAATTTAAACTATTATCTAAGAAATTCGAACTTAATCGACCGAATAGAAATAAATAAATAAAAGGGGATTAAGGATTATATACATTAAAATTATTGATTTGAGATATTGATTTCTTGGATTCAAAAGTAATTGAGAATTTCATTTTTTTTTCATTCGAAATTTGTAAAGCAATTTTGGAGAGGATTCATTTAAGGTGCAAACATGGTGGTGAGGTTATAACTGGTTTAACTAACACCATAATATACAAATAGGAGATTATTGAAGGCATGGATGGTGTAAAAATGGTGGAGAAGTAATAACAAGAAATATTCAATTAAGTCTGAATGATTATGAAATAAAAGGAAATTATTGTTATGTTTGAAAGATTATGAAAGAGAAGGAAATAATTTCGGAATTAATTATTTCGGTTTTTAAGTGGGGGTATAAACGTCTTCTTAAAACATAAAATTTAATGGGGGGCAAAACGTCTTTTCTATTTTCAAACATTTTTTTTACAAACTAAGTCAAAGGGTTTAATAGTCAATTGCTTTTTTAGAGAAAAGTCAACCGAAATTAAAGGAGAAAACTTTAGTTACCAATCCAACGGCTGATATGAATCTAAGCCGATCTAACGGCTGATGAAGCGGGTTGCACGTGCGGCCGTAACTAAAGGGGACGCACCCTAGAAAAATTGACAATAATATTCCTTATTCCTTGCATAATCATTAAGAGAGAAAGAAAACTTAATTAAAAAAAAGGCATAATTGAGATTATAATAGAAGGAAAAATTAAAAGATAGGCATATATATTGAACCAAGGAGAAAAAAAAATAAAAAAAAAGGCATGGATGCTAGGATTAAGAAAGAGAGAAAAACTAAAAGAAAGTGTTCCAAGTGAACTTGAACCCCTGATCTCAGGTTTACATAGCAACATCTCGGCGAAAGGACTAAACATGTTATAATTTGATACTACTAATATTTAACGGATATTTTTTTTTGGGGGGAGTCTTCTAATAGCTCCGCCACTACCCGTCCCCTACCTTGACCCTGAACCAAGGTTGTTGTTAACCTAGGTTGTCGATCCAAGATTGTTGTCGGCTGGGTTGCATTGCATTGATCCAAGGTCAAAGACGAGGACATAGTGGTGGTTTTATTTTTTTATATTTTATAAAATATTATTGATAACTCTGTGAAAGTAGAGTTATCGCGTGGACTTTTTAGGCTTAATGAGTGTTTTTCACGAATAATTGTGAGTCGTTTAGGATTTTATTGCATATTTCACTTTTTAGAGTCGATTCACGAATTTAATCAAGTTTTGAGAATAATCTTGATTTTGGTACTAATTCGATTATTCTCTTGTAGGAGATGAAATGAGCCAACAAAGTTTGTAATCAATTGAGAATGAGCAATTTCAAATCTTGAAGGTGTAAAAGATACAAAGGCATGAGACCAGGGGCTAAAAGTGCAATTAGAGTCCAATATTGTTGAATTTGTGGTGTCATGCGGCTGAACACCTTTGAGCATTAATGGGCTGGTGGCCCATTTGAAGAATTTTGAAGATAAGAAAATCCTACTACACGTGGGACTCTGAAAGAAGAAATAAAAAAAAAAAAAAAAAAAAACACACACACACCAGATTAGAGAAAAAAAAAAAAGACACGCGAGATCAGAGAGAACAAGCATA
>CM064879.1:68660914-68741433 GCA_003313485.2 Penstemon barbatus | reverse complement strand
GATCAAGGGCATTGGCCTTAAAATGTCTCAGGACAGGTTACTATTGGCCTACCATCAATAAAGATGCCACTCAATATGTCCAAGAATGTCATCACTGCCAGATCCATGCTAACATATGTCATCGACCAGCAGAAAACATGCACCCAATTCCAGTATGTTGGCCATTCGACCAATGGGGAATGGACATTGTGGGACCATTCCCAGCAGCTAGATCTAAGAAATCCTATGTCCTGGTCGCTGTAGAATACTTCAGCAAATGGATAGAATGCATCGCCCTCGCACGAATAACCCAATTCCAAGTTATCAACTTCCTATGGAAATTCATAGTTTGTCGATTCGGCATCCCAAGGATCCTTATCTCCGATAATGGAACTCAATTCGCGGGAAAACAAATAATAGAATGGTGCACAAAACTTGGAATTCAACAAAATTTTACCTCGGTAGGACATCCTAGAGCGAATGGACAAACTGAAGTAGCAAACCGAGAGATAATAAAATCTTTGGAAAAAAGATTAGGAGCTGCCAAAGGAAAATGGCTTGATGAACTCCCAGGAGTACTTTGGGCTAATCGAACCACAGTAAGGAGCTCAACCGGGGAAACCCCCTTTAGCTTGGTATATGGGTCGGAAGCTGTTATCCCTGTTGAAACCTTAATCCCAACGCCAAGAATAGAGATGTTCAATGATCAAGAAAATGAAAAGGTGAGAGAAAATGACATTGACTTAACAGAAGCTTTAAGAGATAAAGCTGTTGTACGCCTACAAGCCACTAAAGCAAATATGGAGAAAGCATACAATCAAAAAGTACGCGTCCGAACCTTCAAAGAAGGAGACTTGGTCTTGAAAAAGGTAGAAGTATCCAAGCATGTGGGAAAGTTACAACAAAATTGGGATGGACCTTACATCGTCATTGGCGTAGGAAAGAAAGGTTCATACAAAATTGCACACTTGGATGGAACAGCCTTACCAAAAACCTGGAATGCGGTCAACCTTAGGAAATACTATGGTAAATAAATTTTAGCAGATTATACTGCATTGTTTTATTTTACTTTATCAAGTTTTAATCCTTGTAACAAAGGCCTTAGCCTACAGTTCAATTATTAAAGATTTCTAGCATTTTCTATACATCGATTATTTCGGTTAACACTCCTTGGAATTACACTATCATATTGATGGAAATTAGAACGAAACGAGTCGAGTATACATTGATCCGCTCAATAAAAACTCCTCGCTCAGTCTCATCGATCTAAAGACTTTTTGGTGGTAAACCTAAGTTTAAATTATAATGAGTCGAGTATACATTGATCCGCTCAATACACACTCCTCATTCCGACTATCAAAAGCGAGTCGAGTATACATTGATCCGCTCAATAAAGACTCCTCGCCCGATATTCAACGATTATAAAGACTTTCAGGTACTAAAAACCTAAGTCTAATTAAAAACGAGTCGAGTAAACATTGATCCGCTCAATAAAAACTCCTCGATATATCAAAGAGACTTTCAGGTACTAAAAACCTAAGTCTACATTAAAAACGAGTCGAGTAAACATTGATCCGCTCAATAAAAACTCCTCGATATATCAAAGAGACTTTCAGGTACTAAAAACCTAAGTCTACATTAAAAACGAGTCGAGTAAACATTGATCCGCTCAATAAAAACTCCTCGATATATATCCAGCGATCAAAAAGACTTTTGGGTTAAAAACCTAAGTCTAAATTAAAAACGAGTCGAGTAAACATTGATCCGCTCAATAAAAACTCCTCGATATATATCCAGGGAACAAAAAGACTTTTGGGTTAAAAACCTAAGTCTAAATTAAAAACGAGTCGAGTATACATTGATCCGCTCAATAAACACTCCTCGATATATATTCAACGATCAAAAAAGACTTTTGGGTTGAAAACCTAAGTCTAATTACAAACGAGTTGAGTAAACATTGATCCGCTCAATACAAACTCCTCGATATATTTTCAACGATTTATTTATGACGATTAAAAGGCCTTCGGGTTAAAAACCTAGGTCTAATAAAAAAAGAGTTGAGTATACATTGATCCGCTCAATAAACACTCCTCAATCTAAGTCTAAACAAACGAGTTGAGTATAAATTGATCCGTTCAATAAAAACTCCTCGATAAATCTATAGCGATCAAAAAGATTTTAGGTGATAAAAACCTAATTCTAAATTATAACAAGTTGAGTAAACATTGATCCGCTCAATAAACACTCCTTGATCTGTTCCTAATGATCTGAATGATCTGCTAATACTCCTGAAGTTTTGAAGATAAACTGCGTATGAATCCGTCTGCTCGGAAAATGCTGCTCTTAAATAAAAATTATGGCAGAATTAACGACAAGGAAGGTGTAAGGGATAAAAGTAATATTTTATTCATCAAATCAGTTACATACAAAAATCCTACGTTACAAAGGTCTACATGCTACTTAAAGATCGTTACAATGATTTAGCTAAAATGATCCTATAGGATCGGCTATCTTCACGACAATGTCCACGGAAACACCAATCTCCTCCCTAGTACCTCGTCGATTATAATGAACCACCTAAGAAGCATGCTGCTCAGGATGGTCGACTTCTTTAGTTCGATGGCCAGGCTCTGAAGATCAAGTGTTCTTCCAGACGAAATGAACATTACCAGCCAGATAACTAGCAATGCTCACTCACCCGCAAGAAGATGCTGCTTTTACATTATCTATAAAACATTTTACTCTAGAGCAGCATCTCTTCGGGACCGTCGTGAAACGGTAAGTTTACCAGCCACCCCGGTGGTCTATCACCCCTGAGGTAACATCGAAGAGCGGGGGTGACTGGCGAGTATAAACCCTCCATGTGCAAACAGAAAACCACGGACCTCAAATCTGTGAAAACAACATTTGAGGCCTCATGGGACCCGTCGATACAAGGTAGGGCTGACATGGGACCCGTCAATACAAGACTGGGAACGATTGCACTATTTTGAATAAACAAATCCTGATAATGTGATTTTTTGAAGACAATGGGATCAGAGGGAAGAATAAAATCTAAAGAAGCTGAGATCTCCATCCTTTTTGAGAAATTGCAAATGAAGAATGCAAACCACCCCCTATTTATAGGGGTAGATCTAAGGGATCCAACGGCTGAAAAAGTATTTGATCAACGGACATGGATGCGACCCTTTGACTCCCCATAATAAATGCAAATAAGTTGGAACGGCACTATCTAATCGCCTCAACTAGTCGAAAACAAAAGAGGTCGTGGATCGAAACGATCATCGAATAACACAAACAAACCTAAAGAAGCTTTGGATCAGACATACCGGCACGATCATACTTCATGGTCGATGGCTTAAAAACCTAGAATCCACAAACGAAGTCATACAAGCTTTAAAATCGCAGCGAAAAGGACAGTTGCTCGATAAAAGATAAAGACCAAACCCTTCACCATACGAGGGACGTCACTGCCTCATACATCATATGGATAACCATTGACTAAGCCGTACATGAACTCCTCTGGAATCCAAGATATCTGACATAGAAATCAGGAGAATAGTCCTCCTTATTCGAAACTGCAAGGACGTCACTGCCTAACATACCAAAGAATTGCTTAAGGAGGTCTGAACAGGGTAGATCTGGCTAAAACCCCTACATTTTCCAATTCCTCCCATATCAAGAAAGTGATATAATGGTACACTAGCCAAGGAACATATAGTTCAAAATTAATGCTGGGAAACATGAAGTTTTGAAAGATACTGAAAGGGGAAATTTGCTTTTAGTCTAATGAAAAGAAAAATGAAGTTCAACAAAAAGGGACAATAGACCCCTTATATGAGATTTACATCGCAAAAAGACAAATCTACAAGGAATGGATCGAACATCGACCGAGATACCGAGAGTTCTTTAACAACTATTATCGATACGAATGATCTATTGTCTACATCTTGACGTAAAAGACGTTGGTGGACATAATCCAAGGGATTATATTGGGTTGATCAATAAAAGATTCGATTTGCAAACATTATACAATGCAGTTACTTAAAAAGTGACCAGTGACCAACCAAGATCAAGCTACCTTTTCTATATCCTGAAGTTTTCTCCGCAAAAAGTCAAATTCAGACGAGTATGCTAATCCATACTGATTATTTTATGATGACTATATTTATGCGTAAAGGCAAAATGTACAAATGACAAAGTGTATCGACAGAAGAAAATGGATCAAGGCAAGAATCTGCCTACCAAAAGGTCATGATTTCCAATTTAGAGCTTCTCCCATTACAAAAATTTTTAGCCCGAACAAATGCACAAAAGCCGGGCAACCAAAAAAAAAAAAAAAAAAAAAAAAAAAAAGAGACAGTCCAAGGCCTGCCAGGTCGAACAAAGATCACTGAGAAGAACGGTCAGCAGGTCGACTACCAGAAACAGCCTTCCGAGGAGTCATATTGCCAGCAAACGCCATCAACTCCTCTTGACGCTTTAGATAGCCGGCGTCATATCCTTCCTCATAGGCTTGCCGACTAGACACCTCTGCTGAAGCAGCAGCCTGAACCAAGTTACTTTTCTCTTTCTCCCAGACAGACTTTTCCTCCTGCAATTTTTTCAAATCATCATTGGCAAGCTGCAGTTCGAGAGACTGCCCAGCAACCTTCGCCGACTCCGACTCCAAACGACGTTGATAAGCACCTTTACTTCTCCACAGTTCATCGTTTTGCACACCCAGCTGGAGTGCAAAGTACTTAGCCTGGAAAAAGAAAACAATCCTTATGTAAGAAGGAAGTCAAAAATTAAAACAAATAAAATAATGAAAAGATTCGCCCACCTGTTCACATATCTTCACCAGCGACTGAACAAGGCGTACGCTGGAGGCACCCTCAAGCTTCTTCAGCTCACCAGGCAAAATAGTGCTTAAACCCAGATCCCAAGACAAAGCATCAGGCTCAACTGAGCCAGACAATTCACTGTTAGAAGGGACACCATCAGAACGTGGAGTCTCTGACAACATAATATCCTTAACTTGCTCAAAGATGCATCGATCATCTAATAGATGAGGAGATTCTCTCTCATCGGGGCTAACGGAGGTCTCCTTGCCCGAAGCAGAAATAACAGTCCGACGACCAGACCTTGACCCAAACTGACCCTCAGAAGGTCCTCCAGATTCAAAAGAAGTAGTCATTACAGTGGTATCATGAAACAAATATTCAGGACAATCTTGCAAAATAGATTGTGTTGTGGAAGGATTGACAAAAAGGTCATCACCAGCTCGCCCTCCGCTGGCGACTGGGGCAGTAGAAGTAGAAAAAGGAAGGGAACTAACAAAATCCCCTCCATACTCGTAAGAAGAAAAACCTGAAGAAACAGGTATATCGTAAACCTGCTCCACGTTAGATGAATCTCCGAAAGCTATTCGACCAGGCGAAGGCCTATTGCCCACCTCTGCGGAAGAAGGAAAGTTTGGTTGGACAAGTGACGAACTAACTCCTGGTAAAGCTTGGGAAGGGACAACAGGATTATCGGTCATCGAATTACTAATCAAAGACGAACGAGGAGGCTCCATCGATGGGCCCTCTCTTCGAGATTTTTTAGGTCTATTATCCCGAGCGCCCTCACGCGAAGGTCGCTTCGAAGTATTACCAAAAAGGTTACTCATGGTCGGATTATGGAAAAGTACGAATTAATATCGAGAAAGTTTATCGACTGGTTGAAAAAAAAGAGTATTCTATTAAGAGAGGACTATAGCAGTAAAAAACAAGTCAAGTTTTTACCTTTCGTATTTATACTACACGAAAAGACGCGACTGACCTAAAGAAAGGGCGCGAAACAGAGAAACTGACCTTGGAGCAAACGCTAGAATTTGAAAAGACACACACATAATGATTACGGCAAATTTAATGACTTGTCTGAATTATTACGGCGAATGTGAAAAGACACAACTGACAGAATACGAAACGTTTAGCGTACAAAGAGATGAAAAGGTGAAATTACAATTAAAACCTACGAGTAAATAATTACAACGGTTATTTCAAAAAATCACTATCTTAAGAAGCCTGTTCGCTATCCGGAATTCTCTGATCGCTACCGACGTCCTCAGTCATGCCAATATCGTCTTCCTCCTCTTCTTCGTCTTCGGGATCGATAAAAGTATTATCGAGCTCCTCGTTAACATCAGAAGGAGGAATCGGCAATGGATTTCCAAATTCTTCGACAAGGTGAGCCAAAGGAAAACCTTGATATACGACATCTGGAAGCTCGGAAGAAGAATAAATTTCACCATAGCGATTCAACCGAATGTGCGCCGCCTTAAAATACTCCCTTCGACGGTCGTCGATCATCTCTAAGGCGACCAGCTGATGAATCGCCTTCTTAAAAGTATTCTCAAGAAGGGGACCGACCATCCGATACACCAACGCCGTATGAACAGGAGAATTAAGGAATTCACGAACAACTCTTTCGTCGGGATTCCTACCGTATCGATCCCTAAGTCCACTAAGTGGAACATCCTTTTCGTACTCCTCTAAAGAAGTTTCAAGGCTTGATATTTGAGATTCAAGCTCACTAATTCGAGCCGTGCTCTGTAACTGGAATTCCTCTAACTTTCTAGCCATTTGATTGGCCTGCTCTTGAGCACGAGAAATCTCCATCACCCTGTTCATCATTTCTTGATCTTCAGTCCCGGTAGCACGAGTCTCTACGACGGGAACGGAAGAAGATGTTGAGGGACCAACCTCTGAACCGGAGGATTTATGAAGTAAAGCTTTATACTTCTCTTCCAGGAACCCGCACTGTTGTTTCCAAAGTGCATTTTCATAGGCGTATGACGCAAGGCAAGTTTTAGTCTGGAAAAACAAAGAGAGCAAGAAAAACAGATGGATTAGTAAATTAAGGAAGACCCTTAAAATTACCTGTTAGTATGATCAAAGGAAAAAGATATCACCTTTTCAGCATAAAGAGAAGCTCGCTGGAATTTCTCCAGAGGATCCTTATGAATAAGCTTATTCAGATCGCGAGTGAAAACACCAGACAAAAGAACACGGGTTGCCTTATCGACCGCGTTCTCATTATCGTCGTGAATAAGAGAATCCTTCTCGGAATAACCAGCGGCCCTCCTTTCCTCTAAATGATCCTCGATCATTTCGACAAGAGTAGGTTTTGGATGCTTATCTCCGAGTAAAGAAAGATTGTTACCAGAACGTCCGTAGTAGCTCCTCTTTCTATCAACTGGATCATTGGTAGGATGAGGCATCGACCAGGTGCGACATCCTCGAACACCCAAAGATGTTCTAAGCTGAAGAGGAGGATAACCAGATCCCGTGCCTTGACGAATAGGGGACTCATGAGGAGAATCTGGAGATTCCTCTCTATTCTCCTCAGATTCATGACCCAACTCCAACTTCCTTTTTCGTGACGCTCTCTGCTCGATAGGGACGTTCTCTACGGATTTGGAAGATTTTGACAGCACCATTTTTCCCTTCGAAGAATGTCGAGAGTTTTCTACCATATCGGCTGAAAAAGAAATAAATTATAAGTTATTTTTCTTCGCTATAAACGGTATCATCACAACACTAAGCTAATATAAAGTACTAACCAAGAGGTTCAGATGATGAACTGATGGGAAAGTTATGAACACTTAACCCCGCCTTACGAAGGAAAGCTTCCCCGATCAGAAGAGCGCTTTGATATTTGTTTGCACGCATTCCGGGGATCTCAGCGATAAACTGTGCATCGTCAGGAACAAGTTCACCAGTCGGTGAGCGACCTCCAGGAATCCAATTGGAACCATGATCCCATGAAAAAGGCATGGTCGAACCATCCGCCAAACAAAGATTAGACGGAGGACGAACAAAGAAGAAATGAGATTTCCATGAAGGATTACTAGAAACAGGGGCGTCAAAGATCGCTCGACTAGGCCGCTGACTAGCGAAGAAGTATCCACGATTCGAAGAACTAGAAATATTGAAGCGGAAAAGTTGCGTAAAATTACGAAAAGAAGGTTTAAACCCCTTTGCGATCATCAAAACGGAAAAACAAACCACAAAAGCAACGGAATTTGGAACCAGCTGTGTCAAGCACACACTGAAAGTTTTCAAAACTTCGAGAAAGAGGGGAGACAAAGGAAGACGCAGTCCGCTATTGAAGTGAGCCGAATAAAAAGCTCGACATCCCTCCGGTGGAGATGTGACCCTATCAGAAGGGGAAGGAAGAATTATCTCGGAACCTTCCGGAAAATATTTGGTATAATTATTCACAACCTCCGGAAATGTTTCCACCGTATAAGCACAAGCTACGTCCTCAATGGGTTCAGGAATCTGAGGAACAGTACCTTTGCCCTTTTTGGCTCGGGCAGCTACATCCGCGTCAGTAAGGATTCGTACCTTGAAGGTATCTTCTACAGGGACGACGAAGTCAGATACTGTAGATTGTTCACCCAAAAGACTAGAATGCAACTCCTCCTCGTTATCGGGGGCGACGATCTCTCTAGAAGAAGAAGAAGATCTTCTTACAGAAGCCATAATATTCTGATTCTCGGAAGACGAAGGTCGATAAAAGGAAAAGTTTTATGTGATGAACGACTAAGCAAGAAAATGACTACGAATTATAAGGAAGTATAAAGGAAAAATGGCGAACTCAAAAGTCACCTATTTATAATAAGACGAGAAAAGACGTTTCGAACTCATCGCAACTAATCATATTCCCGCCAAAAACGGTAGGATATGAAAAGCCTCCGGAATAGACGCGTGGCGATTCGTAATCAAACAGAGAAAACGACTATCTATGATATGTAGCACTCTTTTCCTTACTTAAGATTTTTTCCCACAGGGTTTTTTCTTAAGAAAGGTTTTTAACGAGGCTCCATTCATAGAAAACAAAACAGTCGTGGAGATTTATCTACTTCTACGAGCTTCTATTATCTATACGCTCGAAGAAGTGATGGAGTACTGATGGGGGCTATTTCGCACCCTACATAATGTACGATCGACTAAAGAACTTGAGATCGGTTCGACCAAATCAGGCTGTTCAAGATCATCTCATCGACCAGGCCGAATACAGCTCTCTTCGATCAAAAGACAATACTCCGGACCCAAGAAGGATATTTGGGCCGAGTCCTATTAGGACTATGTTTTCTTGTAACGCTAGGTTTAGCATGATATAAATACCTAGTTAATCATTGTATTAGACAACTACGAAATCCCTCAACTCCAAGAATACATGATTATACACTGCTTACTACAGCACAACTGAATAAGATTCAATATTATTCATAGCTTTCGATCTCCATATCGGTGTGTTCTTAGCTTTGTTTGTGGTTTTACTTCTTGTTCTTGAATATTGCTTTTCTTTGTAATCGATCCATCCGGAATAAAGTAACAGAGCCCTATAAAATAAATATAAATATCGAATACCCCCTCGATATCACAAATTCACTGATATTCAATTAACCCGACGAAATCCGGTTAAATTATGCATGTTAGATGTTCAGCCCACATCGTTAACTTGATTGTAAAGGAAGGCTTAGTGGAACAATATAAAGCTATTATTAGAATTCGGAATGCGATTAGATATGTTAGGTCGTCTCCTGCTAGGTCCAGCTTGTTCAAGAAGTGTATTGAGAGAGAAAAGATCTCATACAGTCATCTTGTGTGTCTAGATTTTGAGACTAGATGGAATTCTACATACAAGATGTTAGATCATGCTGAAAAGTTTGAAAGAGCCTTTATAAGGATGGGAATTGAAGACACACATTACAATTCTTATTTTGAGGGTGGTTATGGGGGAGAGAAAAATGAAATTGGGGAAAATTTAGGTAAGAAGAAGAGGGAAAGGACTATCTGTGATGACTTTCAAGTTGCAAGGTGTTTTGCAAAATTCTTAAAGATATTCTATTTTGTCACGTTGAAATTCTCAGGATCATTGCATGTTACTTCTAATACTTTTTTCAGAGAACTTATCTCTGTTCATAATTCCATTAAAACCTTATTGTGTCATTCAGATCGTGACATGAGGAGAATGGCAGAAAGAATGAAAGCAAAATTTGATAAGTATTGAAGCATAACAAATTACATGTTGTGTGTTGCTGTTGTATTAGATCCTCGTTTCAAGTTGGAGTATGTCAATTTTTGTTTTGGTGAAATGTATGGGCATGATAATGTTTTAGCAAAGTCTAAAACTACTAACGTGGATGAGACATTTAAAGATCCTTATTATGAGTATGAAGAACTTTATTTCTCCAAAAGAGGTAGAGTTGAAGATGAAGGATGTAGTCACACTTCTCAGAATATGGAAATTGATGATTATGATGAAAGCTTAAACTTTTTAAATTCTCAATTTGCACAGCGCATGGAATCTAAACAAAATCTTGATAATTTATCTGAGTTAACTTGTTATTTGAAAGGAGATATTGAAAAAAATGTGAAGGGTTTTGATCTAATGAATTGGTGGAAAGATAATGTTTCTAAGTACCCAACCTTGTCAATGATAGCAAAAGATGTGTTAGCCATTCCCGTATCTACAGTTGCTAGTGAACAAGCTTTTAGTACTAGTGGTCGCATCATTGATCCATATAGGAGTTCATTGACTCCAATAATGGTAGAAGCATTGGTTTGTGCAAAAAATTGGTTAAGAGTACTCCAACACCAATTGACCTATGTGAAGCTATGGAAGACATCGAAAAACTTGAAGAGATTGAAGCAGGTTAGGAAATCCATATATTAAGTTTATTTATTCCATTTAATATATATAAATTTTTCAAGCTAATAATTTACTTGTTTTATTTTCTTACATCCAGAATTTGATGGCTCCAAAATATCAATGCTGAATAATATTCTTGATTGTGTATACATATGAGGTGATGGTGAGTTTTAAATCTAGATTTGAATATGAGATGCCTTTAATGTAATTTTGAATCTTATGCATAACTAATTATGTTTCTTTAATCTCAAGATTTTATTTTATTGTTCTCAAGTATGACATACTTATTAGTTTAACTTTTTGTGATACGAAAAGTGTGGAACTTGACTTCAACAAGTTTGCTTGGTTATTCCTTCTGGAAGAATTGGAGTGTTGGATGATGTGTGTGATCAAATAGTTCTACAATTAGAAGTTTAAAATAAGTGATTGTTATTCAAGTAGTTATTTCTTTTTATGTTATTAACTAGTCTATTTTTTATGTTATTTGTCATTATACAGAGTTATTCAATGTTGAACTGTATAGTTTATTTTATGAGATCTTATTATATTTTTTCTTAGACATGACTTCTTTTATTTTTTGTTTTGCATGTATAATTTATCGTCATCAAATATTTGGTTAGCATGAAATCCTCAAGTGTTAGCCAATTAAAAATGTTAAGCTTAAACAAAAAATAAAGTCTTTAAATGCCCATTTTTTTTATACAAGCAAAATAGTTTGAGAACTAAAAAGTTAGTGTAAAATACCGCAAAACCATACTGTACCGTACCGAAACCGCACCATACCGAATATAATGGTATGGTATTCAAAACTTCAGTTTGGTATGTAACTTTTCAAAACCGCATTAATTGGTACGATATTAATTTCACTAAAAAACCGTAGAACCGTACCATGTGCACCCCTAATTAATAACAAGAAGGTCTCTCTAAGAGGCAACTCTTCTTCTGTTATGGTGAATTGGAGTAATAAGGGATAGTACCATTCCCTATTCTTCTCCCATTGTTAGGGTGAAGAAGGATGGTTCTTGGAGACTTTGTGTTGATTATAGAGAGCTAAACAAGGCAACCATCAAAGATAAATTCTCCATACATATAAAATAGTTGCTGGATGAGTTTTATGGGTTACAATCTTTTACTAAACTGGATTTGAGATCTGGATATCATCAGATTAGTATGAAGGTGCAGGACATCTGTAAGACAGCCTTTAGAACACACCATGGCCACTACAAATTCCTGGTAATGCCCTTTGGCCTCACTAATGCACCATCTACTTTGATGGAATAGTGTCATGCAAGCCAACTATTTGGCTGCATTTAATTGAAAGGACCATTCAATAGGATTAATAAATGCATTTTATTATATATGGTCATCTTTATCTTATGTAATAATTATCTACGCATAAGGATAGAAGTCCTTAGATCACAGGGCTATGGGACAACCCGTGGGCTGATCTCCAAGGCCGTGATCTAGAACATATTCAAGAGTCGTAGAATCCAATCGAGATAGGACATCGTTGGATTCGGTTAGACTCTCACTATTGTGTATACTCCGATGAACTGGAGAACGCTGGGGTCCACGAGCGTGACTGGGATAGTCGATACACATAAGTGGGTGACTTGCTGGGATGGCAAGTGCACTAAATACCCCAATTAGGATCTGTGAGAAATTAATTCTGGTAAAATCCTCGGCCGAGGTATCTGACGGCTTTATGTAAGTAGCTCATAAACGATCCCTAAATACTTGAGGTGATACGGTTCATCTGGTGCGAGAACGTCTATGCTTTGATATGAGTCCCGACTGACTGGAGATCGCCAGAAAGTCTCTGTGGACTCATATTGGGTATAGATGAACTCGTATGCAGATTCATATCATCAACAAATGATCCATTGACCCGACTTGATAGGTTGGAAAATTCTCCTATGGATTTCTGTGAGAAATTAATTCTGGTAAAATCCTCGGCCGAGGTATCTGACGGCTTTATGTAAGTAGCTCATAAAGGTTAAGTCAAAAAGAATTATTTCGAGACCAGAATGCATAAGGTCAAGACAAAAGAAAAGGGAAACCGATGAAAGACCATACCCTTAAGTCTCGACTGGGAGATTGATCGATGGAGATATTATGGCGTATACGGAAATTGTAAATGAGTTAAAAGGTTCAATAAATTAATTCACCAGTGATTGGGCTCCATGGGCTTGTGGCTGGACATCGACCGTGGAGTGTGGGAGAATTCCCAAATTGGCAGGGGTGCTAATTTTGGAATGATCAATCAACAGAGTGTTCGATTGATTTAGAGTAAGTCTTACTCGAATAATTAAATAATATTTAATTATAACCCACGGCCAATTATGTGGTGAACCTACATGGGCATACACAATACACATGAAGCGAAAGCGAGGAAATGAGAACGACCGAGTCGACTAGGTCGACTAGGTGAATAATCGACTAGGTCGATTATGATGGGTGGGTCGACTGGGTCGACCCAACTGGAACAAGATGGGATCCAATTGGAATTGGATCAGGATCATAAATTAAATTGGAATTTAATTTGTGGATTAATTAATTAAGTTGGATTTAACTAATTAATTAGAAAAGATTTTAATTAAATAGACTTAGAGTCTGATTTAATTAAATGGGAGATAAGTTAATTAATTGGGCTATTTAATTGGGAGATTAAATAAAACCTGGTCAAATTAATTAACTGGGCCATGAATTAATTAGAAGACTTAGTCTTCTAATTAAAGAAGGGCCATGTCCCATGTAAGAGAGAAAAGTCCTAGTCCTAATAGGACTAGGTTAGGGAGATAACTATAAGTAGGTAACTTGTAGTTATTTTTCAGACAACTCAATAAGCAAAAATTGAACAAAAGCAAAATTCTCTCTCCCCTCCCATCCAGATTGGCCGAACCCAAATTCTCTATGGAAGAATTTTTCGTTTTCGATCTTTGTTCCTAAATCGTTCGTAAGTCCTATATCTTAATATATCTTGTGTTCTAGTCGATCAAGATATATTATTTTCGTGATATTATGGTGTATCAACTCGTAGAGGCGCAACACGTGGGGCGCTGGTGCAGAGCTTGGATCGATTTGCTGGAGGAGAAACTTGATCTCGATTGCCAACTTGGATTTGCAAGGAGATAGGTATAACGTGCAAACTGATTATACTATCGTTTAAATTAATATTCATATATATACAACTAGAGTATATCCTGGTAAGATTCCGTAAGAGGTCTAATAAATTTTTTATATTCCGCTGTGTCTAGGGCTGTTTTTTTTTTACCGAATCCCAACACTTTTCAGAGCCTGATGAACCATGTGTTTCATTCCTATTTAAGAAAATTTGTCCTAGTGTTTTTTATGATATTTTGGTGTATAGTGCTACTTGGGAAGATCATTTGAAACATTTGAAACTAGTATTTGAAGTGTTTAAGATTCACAACCTATTTGTGAAAGAAAATTCAAACCAAATTATAATACTTAGGTTTTGTTATTTCTGCTCAAGATGTGTATGCAGATCTTCAGAAAGTAAAAGCTATGTTAGACTGGCCCTTACCTACATGTATTAAGGCTTTAAGGGGTTTCTTGGGTCTCACTGGGTACTATAGGCGTTTTGTGAAAAGTTATGGAACCATAGCTTGGCCACTCACCAGTCTATTCAAGGAGGATAAGTTCAAATGGGGTGATAAAGCTAAACTGCCTTTAAAGAACTCCAAGCAGCCATGGC
Organism: Penstemon barbatus; assembly: GCA_003313485.2. NCBI lineage: Eukaryota > Viridiplantae > Streptophyta > Magnoliopsida > Lamiales > Plantaginaceae > Penstemon > Penstemon barbatus. Next base: position 68,727,047 of record CM064879.1, on the reverse strand, counting down.
CAATACTCCTGTATTGGCTCTACCAAATTTTAATAAAGACTTTGTTATTGAGTATGATGCATCAGGAAAGGGTCTAGGAGCAGCTCTCATGCAAGACAGGAGGCCCAATGCTTATTTTAGTAAAGCCATCACTGACAGACATGTTGCACTATCTGTGTATGAGAGGGAACTATTAACTCTTGTCACATCTGTAGAAAAATGGAGACCATACCTTGTTGGGAGGCACTTCACCATTCACACTGATCATCAAAGCTTGAAGTATTTTACTGGAGCAAAAGATCACAACATCAGCACAACAGAAGTGGATGGTTAAACTTTTAGGCTATGACTACGGCATCATATATAAAAATGGTGTGGATAACAAAGTAGCTGATGCCTTGAGTAGACAGGCATGTGACACACCCAATCAACTCCATGTTATGGTGATCTTTACGTCTTCATTGATCAACAGAATCCAGACCAGTTGGGTTGATAACACTAAGTTACAGGCTACCATTGCTAAGTTGCAAAAAGACCTCTCCAAAAAACCACATTACTCTTGGAAGGATGGACTGCTAAGAAGAATAGGGAAGTTAGTGATATGGAAGGATGAATCTTTGAGGACTGACATTATCAAGATGTACCATGCTAGCAAGGAAGGTGGTCATTCTGGCATGATGAAGACACTGGAGATGATTCAAAGACAATTCTACATGAAACAAATGAAACCAACCATTTTCAAATTTGTTCAAGACTGTTAAGTTTATCAACAATGTACGCCTTTTAATACCTCCCCCCCATGGTTTACAACAAGCTTTACCAATACCTAACAAGATTTGGCAAGATATTCTATGGATTTCATTGAGGGGTTTCCTACAGTTAATGGCAAAGAGGTAGTTTTGGTGGTGGTTGATAAGTTGAGCAAGTATGCTCACTTCATAGCTCTCTCTCACCCTTATACTGCCTTAATTGTGGCTCAAGCATTTCTATATAATATATTTAAGTTACATGGAATGCCTCATAATATAGTCAGTGACAGGGATGTTGTGTTTATGAGCACTTTTTGGAAGGAATTTTTTAAAATTCAAGGCACTGAACTTCTCTATTCAACTGTCTATCATCTCCAAACGGATGGACAATCTGAAGTGGTGAATAGGTGTCAGAAACCTATTTAAGATGCATGGTTGGAGATAGACTAAGAACTTGGCTTCACTATCTACCCTTGGCTAAATGGTGGTACAACACCACCTTTCACTCCTCTACACACCACACCCCATTTGAAGTAGTCTACAGACAACCCACTTCTGCCCACCTGTTAAACCAAACTCTAACTGCTGTTGTAGACTCAGTTGACAGAAACTTAACTTCAAAGGAGGCTACCATTAGACTGTTAAAGCATCATTTAAACCGGGCTCAAACTAGAATGAAAGTTTTGGCTGATAAAAAATTGCTGGATAAAGAACTCACTTTTGGTGAGTGGGCTTTTGTCAAGTTACAACACTATAGACAAAGTATTGTTAGGGGATCTCCTTACTCCAAAATAAGCCCCAAGATTTTTGGTCCTTTCTAGATATCTCAGAGGGTGGGTTCAGTTGCTTACAAGCTCAGTTTGCCTCAAGATGCTAAAATCCACAATGTAATTCATATAACACAACTTAGGAAGAAGATTGGTAATGCTATTGATTCACCAGTGCTTCCTATCGCACAAACAACCCACGGCCAGATACTCCTTGAACCTGAAAAGGTATTGGAACGAAGACTATAAAAAAAGAATGGCAGAGCTGCAACCCAAGTGCTAATTAAGTGGTTAAATGCCCCTGAAGAGGACAACACCTGGGAGGATCTTTTTGCATTAAAACATAAATTTCATTTCTTTGTTCCTTGAGGACAAGGAAGGTTTAATGGGGGATATATTGATGCATGCTATTAGCTGCTTGCAATCAGTAAATAATCCTTCCTTTCAAAAGTAGAATAAACAGCAGAAGGGAGATTGATTACACAACAATTTTGAAGGTATAATGAAGGACAAGGAAGAAAATGCTAAAGTAGGGGGGTAATTGCTAGGACCGAACTCAACAACTACTTTAATGGTCATGTCGCATTGTGCATATTACGCTTTTATAAGTGCGAACAAACCAATACACCACCGTTTAATGGTCATGTCGCATTTGATTGGATGATTTAGCTGACTAGGACGCCACACTAGCAAGGGTTGCCATGGTGGATAAAAGTGCAGCTATATAAAGCAAGCTCACTCAATTTTGGAGCTAACAACTAAATATTGCGAGTAATTGCCTCATTCACCTATCTCTGTTGAATCAACCTTGATTGTGCTCTAACCCAAGTTGCCCATCTTTGTTTCAGGTAATATGAAGATCTCACTTGGGTTATTCATGCATCCGATTGGATTTAATTCAGTCTCGTGCATGATCAATCGTAGTTGATGTAATTGAGTTGGTTGTAACGATTGAGATTCGATTTCATTATAGATTAATTGTGGAGTTAGTTGTGTAATCATCTTCGAACTTCAGCTGGATTAGTGATTTTGAGATTGATTTTTGGTTATATACCGTATATTCATTGGGATTTTAGGTATATTGTGTTATTAATTGCGTGTTTGTGAATTTAGTTGTGTGATTGAATTAATTGAGATTGGATCTATATTGCATCAGTTAACAAGAAAAGTATTTTATAATATAGGGGTAAATTGCCACATTATCATAATACAAGGGGGTAAATTGCAACATTTATCAAAACACATAGGGGCAAACTGCCACATTATCATAACACAAAGTAGCTAATTGCTTCATAAAATGGTGTAAAACTCTCAAAGACACCAGTGTAAACCTGCCACATTACCATTAAATGTTTATAGTGACAACTTTTTCATATTTCTTGTGACTAGTGTGTCTATAAATATCACTTTAGTGACAATATTTAAATTCTTGTTACTATGTCGTTGGAAATCAGTTAATAATTTTTCTACGTATTTAAAAACAACAAAAATTGTCGCAAAAAGTATTGAGGCTGGATTATTCATCCGACGCTTTTTCCAACAAAAAATCCAACAAAAATGAACCGTCGCAACATTTACCAACGGAAAAAAAAAACCGTTGCTTCATTTACCTACGGAGTCTTCACCTACGAATCAACTAACGAAAAAAAAAGCATCGCTATGCATGGATACCAATGGGAATCAAGGATTCCCCCACAGAATCTACCGTAGGTAATGCCCAGTTTTCTTGTGTTGGTTTTTATGGGTATTAACTCAATTGGATTGAGCCCAATTGGAGTTAAGCCATAAAGTAGAAATGAATGAAAGTTGGAGAGAAAAATGCCTTCATCTCACGTGGAGGAAATTGGAAGAGTTTTTGTCATTTATAATGCAAAATTTGGATAAGGGTTGGGCTCTTTGGGGGTACCAAGTTTCATGAGGGGAAAAGACGTGCATGACCATGGTTTCACCACATGTGCGAGCATCGTCCGTCCATCCGATCAACCTACCGACCGGCATGGGTTCGGATTTGGATTGAGACTTAGATTGGGATTGGGCTTCAACAATATATTATCTTTTTGGTACAAAGTTTAATTAATTTTTTGGCCCAATACTTAAAAGTCCGATAAATTAATTTAGATCTGCGTAGCAGATCCAGTAGACCCAAACAAGATCCGCATAGCTGACCTGACTCTTAAAATCCGCGCGCCACTTTTTGAATTGTTGCACCTGCTCGGTTTGAATCGAACCGGATTGTACCTCTTCGGACCGAACCAATGTTAATGGTTTAATCCGAAAAGCCATGTCCCTCCAGCAACACCCATTCTGCAGCTATAAATAAAGGGAGAATCTGGCCAATTCTCTCATCCCGTTTCTAGCAATAAAGCGGAATCCTATCTTTCTTCTCTCTCTATTATTCTCTTAATAACTGTTTAACTATTCTATTTGTTAAAGTTCGTTGTGGAATTGTTCTTTGTGCAAATAAATAAGTATCCAACTGTTGTATTTTGGGAGACTACTGGGACGAACGATTTCACCTTTGACAACCCAGAAATATTGTCTTAAGGACATTGCATTAGCAAGCCTCAGTCGATTTTTCATTTCAGAATTATTTCAGTATTGCACTGTTATTAAATTTTGATTTTGTTTGTTCTGTGAGAATAAACTATACTAAGATTTATAATTAGATCTAATTATAAATAATTATTTTGTAAAAATAATTTACCATAGTTTTTATAGTATAAAGTATTTTATAATATTTTATAAATGATTATTCTATTGAGAATAATTTACTGTAATACTTAGAAATATAAAATATTCTATAATATTTTATATACACAGATTGTTTAAAACATTTTACAACATCTTGTAATGCTTGTTTAATTAACAAAATAAAATAAAGTTTATGAGCTTCCCAAATCCAACCTCACCTCTAAACACCCCGTCCCCAGGGAAGGAGCTAGACATGTTTTATTTGGGGGGCGAACTTTTTTCGTGTATTAAATAAACAAAATAATGAGGCGGCAATATTATAAACATAATATAAGATCATATTCTTTTTACGATTATTAATAATTCCATGCAATGCACTTAATAAAGATTATATATGAAGAAAAGTGCACTAAATAAATATAATTATGAGGAGAAGGACAAGACATTATAAAGAAAAAAATATCGCACCTTCTTTATAATTAGTAAAGATTTTTTTTAGGAACAATGCATTAAAAAAAAGAAACTAATCCTTTTACAAGAACAACAATACGGGGCGACTAGGGTGCGGCCTGCCGTAACTAAACTCACGTAAGGCCCCCTCTTAACATCGCGCCACGTGGCGACAGTAACTAACACTTTAATTTTGCCAAGTTGGACCAATTTATTATTGTCCAAATTAACCTTTTGTTTTATTTTTAAATGAAAATCAAAATAATAACTTCAAATTGAAAAGTCATTTATATCTGATTTAACCGAATTTCGTGTGGTTCAATTAAATCAATAACAAACGTTATGGGGTTTGGATTACGTATGAATAGTGGGCTAGTTACTTTATTCTTGATGGATCAACTCAAAGATGAACAATACGTAACGAAGGTAGAACGTAAAGATATGAATAAGTATAGCAAAAGCTCTTGTATTCGATTAATCTCATATTATAAAGTATAAGTATGTAGGAGTGTATGTGATATATGAATTGTGCCCTAATACAATACAAGTTAGTAGTATTTATAGGTGTTCTTTCCTAGCTATACTAGGAAACATAACCATGATAGGACTTAGACTGACGTCCTTCTTGTACTCGGAATGAAGCTTGGTCGCTAGGACGCTTCTCGTTAGATCGAGTAGACCAGCACTTACGACCTGGGCATTTGGTCGGGCCGATCTATTATTCTTGAGTACTCCGAATATCGTATGGGTTATAAAATAACCCCCATCAGTACTCCCTCACTTCTTCGAGCGGAGAAGTAGTCGGAGCTCGTAGAAGTATTTGACCTTTTCGACTGGTGTTTTATGAATCTTGTCTCATTAAAAACCTTATTCGGAAAAAACCCTAAGGGAAAAAATCCCAAACAAGGAAAATAGTGCATCGTTTCAATAATAGTCGTATTGTCGTTTCCGCGTCATGAGTCACCTTTCTTCGATCGATGGCGGGAAAGTGAATAGTTGTGAAGGGACTAAAGCTTCTTTTCGACTTCATATATATATATATATATATATATATATATATATATATATGTGCATCTCTGGTTTCACCTTTACTTTTTACTCTCCGCCTTCTGACTTTTAGCAGTAAATTCTCAAGTCGATAATTTTCTTAAGCAATATACTTTTCGACGATATATTCAAATAATCTCTTGTTATGGCTTCCAGTTCTAAAAATCTCAATTCATCGACCATCGACGACATGAATCCTGTCGTTGACCTGGAAGGTTCTCAGAGTTCTCCACTCGACCAGTCCGAGGCTCTTGACATAGATATTCCAGAGAATGATACGTTACAGGTGGATATTCTCATTGACGCTGAGGTAGCTGCTAAGGGTTCCCATGGGAGTTCCTCTATTCAATCCATTTCCTTCTTCTTGTTCAGAGTTAAGGGTGCCAATCCTCAAGTTTCTGAGCCCGTAGAACACCTCGTTTGTACTTTTAACGAGGACCATTTGAGCGACCTGCAGGATAACTATAGTAAATTGTTTCCTGAAGGCTCCCAGATTTTTCTTCCATCCTCTACGGATAGGGTCACTTAGCCTTCGGAGGGTTTTCGTGCCTTTTACACATCCCATTTCCAACATGGTCTTAGGCTTCCCTTGTCTCCTCTTTTTCTCGAGATTCTGAACACTTTTAATGTCTCCTTAACTCAGTTAGTTCCCAATTTTGTAGCTTGTGTTGTTTCTTTTGCTGTTCTAATGGTTGCCATAGGTCTTCAGCCATCCTTTCGCAACTTTTATCAATTATTTCGTTTTAGCCTTTCTAGTTCTTCCAACCATGGCTATGTTTTTGTGAGCCAAGATCTGGCTGTGCCATTTTTGATCCCCCTGTTTCTAGCAATTCTAACTGGAAACCTCATTTCTTCTACGTTCGACCTCCGACTCATAAAACCTTGGCTGATGGGTCGACCGTGCCTTTTACTTGGGGCCATGAATCCAAATGGACCTTCGGTGGTGCTGTTGTAGGTAAAATGATTCTTGACGACCCATCTTGTTGAGTATGATAAAGGAGATGCGGTCAGCTAAATATCAGTGGGCCGTTCTCATGGGAGAGGCCTTTCTTCGGAAAGCCGACCTAAGTCATCATAATTATCCCGTTCAAATTCCTACTCGCTCACTTGGCTAGGCTTCCACTTTCCTCCGACATATTTTGATTGCTGTTATATTTAATATCATCTGTAACTATCTTTTTGTTCTCTGCAGCTTCTATGGTCGAAGGTTCCAGGTTTTCAAAGATGGGAAAGATGGTCCTATCTAAATCCACCAAAACGGCTGATAACCAGCCCATAGAGCAGAGATTTTCTCGTAAGAGGAGAAGAGATCAGGACCTCGATTCTGATGATAACAAACGTTATGGGGTTTGGATTACGTATGAATTAGTGGGCTATTTACTTTATTCCAGATGGATCAACTCAAAGATGAACAATACGTAACGAAGGTAGAACGTAAAGATATGAATAAGTATAGCAAAAGCTCTTGTATTCGATTAATCTCAGATTACAAAGTATAAGTATGTAGGCGTGTATTTGATATATGAATTGTGCCCTAATACAATTCAAGTTAATAGTATTTATATGTGTTCTTCCCTAGCTATACAAGGAAACATAACCATAATAGGACTCGGACTGATGTCCTTCTTGTACTCGGAATGAAGCTTGGTCGCTGGGATGCTTCTCGTTAGATCGAGTAGACCAGCACTTACGACCTGGGCATTTGGTCGGGCCGATCTATTATTCTTGAGTTCTCCGAATATCTTATGGGGTATAAAATAGCCCCCATCAATATCCTTTTTAATTAACTTAAATTTAAAACACTTAAAACTTAATTAAACAAAGACACTTATAACCTTTCACATAATAAACCTAAATTTATATCCGATTTATTTCCATGATTTAAAATCACAATTAGGGTAAAACTAAATTTCATCTTCCACGAATAAAAAAACTAAATTCATCTTCCACGATTAAAAAAACCAATTACAATTCAAAATTCATCTTCCACGATTAAGAACACTAATTACAATTCAAAATTCATCTTGCACGATTAAGAAAACTAACTACAAGTTAGTTCAAAATCAATCTCTTCATCACTATCTCCTCAAACCTAATCAACCTCTTCATCACAATCTCCACAAACCTAAATATGGTGGGAAATTGTAGAATCCCGGATGACGAAGTTGATGCAAGTTGTGATGAACAAGGTAATTAATTTGGCAATGATAATTTTTATTACGTGAACTAATTAACGTAAAATTCAATCGAATTCTACAGTAAACCTCAATCGAATGACAATTTTTTATATGTGATTATATTGTTCTCTTAATTTTGATTAACTAAACTATTTACAGAATTTTTTAATCCCTTAGAAATTTAATTCAATTTTATGCACAATTTGTCATAATAATCGAGTTTTACGTTAATTTAAATTGAGTTTTATAGTAATTTCAATTGAGATTTATAGTGGTTTATGATTAACCATATTGCTCTCTTAATTTCGAGCAATTTAACAATTTACGGTAAATTTATAATACCCGGATTCTATCAACCTCGATTTTTCTATTGGTTGTTTGTTGTTTTTGCACGACATTTAGTTGTCGGTATTCAGATTTGGGAGAGATATGTGTGTTGAATGTTGATGCTGTTCTGAGTTCTTGTTTTCTGAGATTTATAGCATAATGGAACTCGGCCGTTAAGATATTAATTAGTTTGCAATTCCCTGCATCAAATTATATAAATCAGTTCAAGATATAGGTTTGATTATACTATTTTTGGTTATCTGTGTGCAACTTGGGTCTTCGTGTCACATTCCTTCACATATATGATCAAGCTCTTATTTTTTCTTTTTTTCCCAACAAATTAAGGCAATTTAAGTCTCTAAACCAATTAAGGAAATCTTTTAATTTCTCCTAGCAATTTTTGTTCAATTACATCAAAATCTTAACTATGAAAATGGAGTCTTTTGGTTTCGTGTTGCTATAATTCTACTTGTACATATCATCCTCTTATTATCATTCGTGCATGTACACTGTGACGGTACAAAATCTATATCTTCTTCAATTTATTCTTTTTAATGCTTAGTTGATTCTACAAGTATTAAATTTGTTATTAACAATAATGATTTTTTGAAATTAGGTCGTCGCTAATAAAAAGTTACAGTTTTTTTTTCATTGGTGCTCCTTTGTGGTGATATATGTTAAATTTGTTATTAACTGTGACAATATTTTGAAATTAGGTAGTTAATTTATTCAATAGTACTTTAACATTACATCATAATCAATTAAACTACACCAAGGTACAAATAAAATACTTAACTGCAGAACTAATGATAAAATTAATGAATATCACACTAGTGGACTGAGTTCACGATAAATTTATTAATACTTAAAATCATTTGTAATTTTTCGTTTTAAGTTTTTTCAATAAACTTTGATTCTATATGTGTATGTTTTAAAGTATGAAATTTGTATTTACTTTAATTTATCTTTTTATTTAGAGTATAGAAATAGTAATGAAACATCCTCCTCCGATACAGAAGAAAGTGTTTCGAATTCCAATTCACACAACCACCGTGGTGACACCGAAGTCGAAGAGGGGAGTAACAATTCTGACCCAACTGACGATATCACTAACATTGACCGAGTTTGATCATTAACGTTTAAGACTATTAAGAAGGCAGAAGAATTTTATATTTCTTATTGTAGGGATTTTGGATTTGATGTCCGGAAGAGATCGTTAAAAAGGAAGAGAAATAGTGGCCTCGTTTGAGCAGGGTATGGTTGTGCGCTCGAGAGGGCTTTTGTTCAGAAAGAATTAATGATTATGATCGGAAGCGGGAAGCAAAGGTAGAGACACGGTGAGGATGCAAAGCTAGTTTTCGTGTTGCTATTGATAATTCTACGGGAGAATACAAAGTGACGAGGTTCGAGCCCCAACACAATCATCCTCTTGAAACATCCGATACATCTCACCGCCTACACTGTAATAGGTAAATAAGCTATTGTAATTAGTTAATTAATTTATAATGTTTTATGTTATTGTAATTAGTTAATTAATTTATAGTGTTTTATGTTATTGTAATTAGTTAATTAGTTTTGTTACAACGTTGACTAATAAAATAAATTATTTAGAGATTGACTTGTTCCAAATTCACATATAGATATTTGACCCCATCAACAAAGTCAATGTTGAACGTGATGACAAATGTTGGGTTTAGACCTTCTCATGTTATGGATTTTGTAGAAGAATTAGCGGTGTGTTTAATAGAAAAGATGGTTACAACTATTTGAACAGTCAAAGATTGAAAATGATCGAAGTTGGCGACGTAAATATTGTTTTGGGTCTTCTCGAAGGTATGAAGCTGAAAGATGAATCCCTCAGATTCAAGTACACTGTCGATAGAAACGGGGCACTTACAAGACTTTTTTGGTGCGATGGAATGTCGATAGCTGAATATGAGCAGTTTGGTGATGTTGTTTATTTGACAGTATGTATAATACCAACGTGTATCGTGTTCCTATTATTCTATTCTCCGGAGTAAACTGTCATTTGTGCACTTGTATATTTGGAATTGATATTTTATACAGTGAGACAACTGAATCATACAGGAGGTTGCTACAGACTTTCCGCGAAAGCATGAATGGAAAATCTCTTGTTGCGATTTTGACTGATCAAGACGCGTCAATGCGCGCTGCTGTGCTTCATGAATTTCCTGAAGCGAAACATTGGCTTTGTTGTTGGCATATCTCTCGTAATGCCGAATCAAATATTAAAATTGGAGATTTTTCAACAATGTTCTCCAAGTTGATGAAAAGGTTGTGCCCTATTGATGAATTTAAAGAAAGATGGTCTGAATTGATTGAGGAATACGATGTTACAAACCACCAATGGTTATTAGAAATTTACTCAAAACGAAATCAGTGGGCAGAAGCATTCTTTCGAGGTCATTTTTTTGCTATGATGAGGAGCACACAACGGGCAGAATCCATGAATTCATTATTAAAACAGAAAGTGCATCCCGACTTTAGTTGAACGGATTTTTCAAGACATTACAACAACGGTATTTAAAAAAAAATTAGGAAACGGTTTTATCAATTACAAAAAGAATCTGAGGAGCCATCAAAAGAATTTAAAGTTGGATTACTACGAAATCTTCAGAACCATGCTGCACGCATATGCACAAGAGCTATATTGGACCATATACTAAAGGAGATAAATGCGAAAGAGGGTATTGTTGTTCAGAGTATGTCCTTACTTAAAGATCGGCGGTATCAATTCCAATTTGGCGATAATAAACTCCTCGCAGTTTTGCTGTCATCATTGATCTAGATGAGTCCAAATTCGAGTGTGTATGTTTGATGCTTCAATCTGATGGGATTCCTTGTCGGCACATAATATGTGGATTCAAAAACATGAGAATTTCAACCTTTCCTGAGAAGAGTATTAATCCTCGGTGGTTTGTTGAAGTTGGCAAGAAGCTCAGAATGGATTTTCCATTCCCGTCAGACGACAAACCTAAAGAAGTTCGGTTTGCTAAGATAAACATGGAGTGTATGCACTTGTCAAAGTTATCCTCCCAAAAGCGTAAACCATTCTTTGATAAATCAATTAATGTAGTCCGAAATTTGATAGTGGCAGCTGAGGATGAATCCGACGCACTTTTAAAGTCTGATGGTGTTGGGATTTATTGGGTTCCAGCAGTCACCCTTACGGATTTGCTGTGGCGCTATTGCTACATCGGCTGCCTGGCAACCCAACTTGCCGAGGTTCACGGAGGAGACCCGAGGATCCACGTGAATTCTTGTGAAGCCCCTCATGTCCGTCCACCGCTTAGTGTGGGGCTCTGCGCTGCCGTTGTGAACTGTAGGGGGTGCCCTACATGAATCAACCTTGGGTTAAAGATTAATAGTTGCGCCCTCATTAATAGCAATTGCTTTTGGTGTAGTGGTAAAGCACTAGAGATCCTATAACTGGTATCAGAGCGAGGTTGCAGGTTCGAATCCGCCCGGGTGCCGCTGGGGGAAAGATTGTTGGGATTTATGGGGTTCCAGCAGTCACCCTTACGGATTTGCTGTGGCGCTATTGCTACATCGGCTGCCTGGCAACCCAACTTACCGAGGTTCACGGAGGAGACCCGATGATCCACGTGAATTCTTGCGAAGCCCCTCATGTCCGTCCACCGCTTAGTGTGGGGCTCTGTGCTGCCGTTGTGAACTGTAAGGGGTACCCTACAGGAATCAACCTTGGGTTAAAGATTAATAGTTGCGCCCTCATTAATAGCAATTGCTTTTGGTGTAGTGGTAAAGCGCTAGAGATCCTACAACTAATTGTTGGATGAAGATGAAGATAGAGTGTATTGAAGTTAGATTAGTTAAAGGAGGTTTTAATGATTTCCAAAACTCATCAAGATCAGTTAAGTACGGAAAACTTAGTTTAAAACCCTTAGAAGAATTTTGACCAAGTAAGAAGACAAATCAGAAGGGTCAATTATTCAAGGTCCAGAAGACTACTGATCTACTGAAGAGAAGAAATCAGACTGGTGTCTATCAGCCGACTCAAATAAGATTTGTTCAAGTTTGAGATCAACTCTGCTCACCATCAGGCTTGCACTCTCATCAGCCAAGTGGAAAGGATCAAGAAGTCTCCCCAACGGTAATAAATGCACTTGGAGTAATAAATGCTGAAGACCGAGGGCATTAATGGAAAATGATTGAAGAAATACCTCGTATCAGCTCGGTGCATTAAATGTTGCCTGACAGAAAGTACAGTCTGCAGTACTATCATTGTGCAGAGAGCCGTTCGCGGAAATTAAGGACCACAAATCGAGAAATTCAAACTGTGTCTCTCTTCTACGGACACTTTTTGAATCTGTGAGTATAAATAGCTCAAGAGACGAAGAGAAAAGAGGCTACACACACAACAACTGAGAGAATTTACGAACCAGAATATTTTCTAAGTCTAAAAAAGCTCAAGAACAGCTCACTCATCAGCTTCGACATTTGTTGACTTAAGCAGAAGTTGAAGATCAAAGATATACACATTTTTCTGAGTGAAAAACTGTTAGAGTGTTGTGAGGAGTGTTTATCCATCTTGAAGTGATAAAACTCTGTAGAATAGGTTTTCTTTGTGATTTTCTATTGCGAACTTGTGGCCATTTCATTTGTTGTTTGGCGCAAGCAGTGTATACTGATTACTTAGTGTTTTTAGTATAACCCAAGATCTGTGTGACTTGGAAGAGTGGACTAAATGATTTACATCCATATAACCACTATAAAAATCCGTGTGTTTTCACCTTGCATTTTACTTACATATTTTCAGTTTGCATAAAAACACTTGATAAAACTGTTTGAAAAAGGTTTAAAGAAGTTTTATAAAAATGGGGATAAAATCTTTCAAATTACTAAGTTTACTTGTGAAAAACACTTTAAAAATCCGCTGCAAGTATTCTGGTATTAAAACTGATTTTGACTAAATCAGCTAAGTGACTATCAGATTAGTGGTCAACAAAGCTGTTCAAAGATTTGTTCGCGATCAGCTTCGTCAGCTTACTGTTCTGTAATAGCTTAGTCTGCTTAAAGTTGAACAAAAAGTTTTAAAGTTAAAATTTGAATAAAATTTTTAGAGGTCTATTCACCCCTCCTCCCCCCCCTCTAGACCTCATTTGACCACTTGGGACCAACAGATGGTTAGGAAATTCCAAAAGAATTTGTGAAACATTCCCACAATGTTGTAGATCCTGATAGGATTATTCCTAAAAGTGGAACCAAATCAAAGAAGCAACGTTGTGGCTTGTGCAAGTCGGTTCTTAGTTGTTGTTCTGATGATGTCATGATTCTTTTATCGTATCTCTTGTGTAATCTTGTTCTAATCATGTTTATTACTTTTTTTCAGGAAAATCGAACACAAGTCAACCACTTGTGAGCTAAACCCAAAATTTGCGGGTACTTCATGTGGGAGACAAAATACACCTTCCACTAATTCTCAAATTCCCCATGAACCAACGAAAGATGATTATGTTGGCAATGACGATGAGACCCAACCTTCGTTGAATCAACCTTCACCAAGCATGTCGTCTTTTGGTATGCCTGACAATCGCAACACTCACACCAATCTTCTCTTTAGCATGCACCGTCCTCAATTTTGGAACTACAAATTCTGGTATTTCTTCTCAAGCACGATTTCCAATGAATCCACATGTTAGAAATTTTTTGTTTCGTATTATTAAAATTTCTGAACTTGAAGTGCTTCATTTTTTATTGTGTTATTAACGTATAATAAAATAATATTTTTGTATGTACGTCGCAGGCAAGGCCAAACACTCACAATCCTTATGCTTTTCCTAGTTATATTCCAGGCTTTCCTCCACAAAATTGGACATTTTTTGGTCCACCCAAACCACCCCCCGGAATTGATCAATTATTTTGTTTCTTTGTTTATATTATTTATCCTAGTTTTTTTTTATCATTATAAGATTTGGCCATCTTATTTCTTTTTCCACACTTCACCCATGAAATGTATTTATTTTAGGGAAATTTAGATAGGCACCCACTGACTATTACCCAAATTACAAGAAATTACCCTCCTGTTTGAAATATTACAAAAACACCCCCTCAACCAAAAATTGTATTACAAGGACACCCCCTTGTTACATAAAATATATTACCAATACATCCCCTAAAATCATTACAAATACACCCCTCGATGGGGTGTTTTTGTAATATTTCAAACAGAAGGGTAATTTCTTGTAATTAGGGTAATAGTCAGGGGGTGTCTGTGTAAATTACCCTTTATTTTATCATTTTAGTGAATGTATTGTATCGATTGAATGAGAATATTTGTTGAATACGATTTTTAGCATTTGAAAAGAGAACTTCTTGGTATTCTTGAAATAGGTAATTATATCTTACTTTTAATTTAGATTAACAACTTTTTTGTTGTTGTTATTGTTTCATATTATTTTACATATTTTTATATTTAATTAAATACAACATTAGTATATCATTCTTATTAAATCAATAAAAATAACTAGATATAGTCTTCACATGGCAAACACCCGACACTCTAATTTTTGTTTATCGGGTCAGTTTAGTCTCTGAATAAAGATTTTCTATTGGGCCGGCCCTTAATGGGTTGGGTATGGAATGTGTTATTGGACCGTAATAATAACAAAAGAAATTAATCTCTTGGTTTGGCTGCCCCGGTTTATTTACCTTTGGCCCATTTTTTTGAAATAAATAAATACTTACACACTTTATCATTTTTTCCATAAATGATTTATTTTGGATTTTTCATTGGGCCGTAATAATAACAAAAGAAAATAACAGATAAATTCGGCTGCCCAAGTTTATTTACATTTGGCCGATTTTTTATTTATATAAATAAATACTCATACACTTTCACTTCGGTTTTGCATTTTCATAAAGTAGATTTTTAAGCGACCCGAATAGGTTTGTCACAGACTCGTTAGTTGACCGGACTCATTTTGAACCCAGCCCGACTAGAACTAATATTTTATTTTTTAAACGAATCTCTATATTTTATTTTACAAATGATATAGAAACTAGGGGATTCAATTTTTGTCCAATTAGCTTAATTACTAGAAGATTTAAATTTTTGTCCAAGTAGATAAAGAAACTAGAGGATTTCAATATATCCCTAGACAAACAAAATCACATAAAATATTAATGCAGACAACGACTATAACCCCAAATATTTGTAACAATCTTTTCTATTAAAAAAGTTAATCAATAAAAACATGTGATGTGCAAAAATCCATTATTCTGATTAATATATAAGATGCCGAAAACATAAAATATTGTCTAATTCATGAAAACCAAATAAAATAATTGTCCAGACAATGCAAATTAACATAAAATATTAATGTCCTAAGCAGATATAACACCATCAATAAATATCCAAACCAGTAAAGCCACTTCATCAAAACAACGAGCAAAAACCATTTGACAATTATCAAGTCTAAACTAATAAAAAGCACATCACCAAGAAAACCAAATCAAATCTCTATAGTGTCACCCCATTTCCAAAATCAAGCGAATTTGATGGATTCCAAGCAACTTTGTTTCTTTTGCATCTGTAGGGCCTCAAAACAATAGCTTCTCTTGCAGAAATAGATTCTTCCTACAAATGATCACAAACCAATTAATAAAATCAATGAGTATGCAAAACAAGACAATAAAACATGTTTAAAGGTAAGTTTAAAAGGTGTGCTCACATCCGTCAATTGTTTTTTGAACTCTTTGTGGAACATCATTACCATGTAAGCATACAATCCACAGTCATACCTGTACTTTGAATTATTAGGATGTAATAGTTTAAATGCTTCGCTAAATTGAAACTGTTATTTTTGACCTATTCGGTTGAGCAGGTACCCAATCAGCTGATTCATAATTCAATATATTGCGCTTGAATCTTCTTTTGGCCATAACAGGGTTCCAATGTTGGAACAATCTCTCTAATCTTGAGACCTATACGATTGACTTGACAAACAAATATAATATTTTGAGCGGTAATAATACTTATGCACATAGATAGATTTGTAGGTATTACCAATTGTTGACAATTTCCATTCGACGGGTGGTCCTTTCAGGTAGAGAATCACAAATAGATACTGTATAAGTGTCGATGTTTATTATAACACAAAACCAATGATCCATCATGTCGTTAATTGGGTTGAAAATATTTTCACAATTTTCTAACGACCCATTTAACTTTGCACCAAAATCCAAAAATTTTTCCTTAATGGATTGGAGACTATATTCCTCATTCATCAATTGTTGCTACATTAAAAATCCAATAAAAAGAATTTTCACTATTATTATATCTCAATTTGTTCGAAATTGTATTTTACGGGCAATTTTATACTCACCGAAAATGAACATGGAAAGTACCATCGGGGTTGAGAATGTTCCTCTTTAATCATATCCAGACATAGCATATACGCGACATAATTTATCACCTGCATCAATGTAATAAACATTCATCAACTTTTTATCGGTGCTAAATAAAAAATTAAACTCAGTAGATATTAGTACTTACATGTCCCCCTAATTCAATGGCAGGCATCAAGCATTGAATGTCTGTCCTATTAAGATACCAATTACACAGGTCTACAACAAGTTCACTACATGCAATATATGATATAACCTAACTTTATTTTCTAAATCAATACAATTAATATAATAATCTATTAATTTAAAACGTTATTTTACCTTTGACCGAGATGTTGACTGAACAAATATTTAATTATGTCTTGATCTTCAGCTAATGGATTGCAAGGTGTAGTATTCAATTCAGTCTCAGCTTCATCGACATCCTCATCTTGTCCAGTTAAATCAATCATATCAGAACTTTCACGAGTTATCTTTGAAGCAGCATTAAAATCCAAAACCTTAGACTTGAGAGTTTCTTGCTTGCTGTTAGACCTAGTTTTTGGGTATGATGTTTTTTCGTTCTGGCCACTAGGTCGTTTGGTTGATTTTGAACAAGAACCCTGATTATTTAGGGATGGGGTACGATTCATTTTCCCGAATTGCGACTTCAGCAAGTTTGGCAGGATCTCGCGTAGTGTTGATTCAACTGCTTGTGGTATATTATCCAGGCAAAACTATTGGCAATATTCTCAAATGGTGTCAGATTGGCAGAGTGGGAAAGCATGGGATTA
Organism: Penstemon barbatus; assembly: GCA_003313485.2. Taxonomy (NCBI): domain Eukaryota; kingdom Viridiplantae; phylum Streptophyta; class Magnoliopsida; order Lamiales; family Plantaginaceae; genus Penstemon; species Penstemon barbatus. Next base: position 68,709,699 of record CM064879.1, on the reverse strand, counting down.
TCAAAATGGTTGTACGCTCCCATATCATCATAACTGTTTTGTTTATTCCAAATTGGTGAAAATCTACCAGAACTATTTGATATAACCATTTTTCGTAGGGTTGGATTAATCAACAATAGAGGTTTACAGGGTTAAATTATATGTATTACGGGGCCTAGTTACTTTATTCAGGATGGATCAATCTCAAGAAAGAACATTATATAAAAAGCAAATAAGAACACAAGACGATGAATATTGAATATAGTATAGCAAAGGCTTTTCTATCACTTTATCATCAGATTGCCCAAGTATGGAGGCGTAAGTTCTCAATTGTAGTTGTCTAAATACAATGTTTAGCTAGGTATTTATATGTTAACAACCCTAGCTATACAAGGAAACATAGTCCTAAGAGGACTTGGTATAATAATCCTTCAGGCATTCGGACTTCAGGCTTGACCGCTACGGATTGATTCCTCTGGTCGGACCGCGTGGCTTGTTAGCGAAATAGCTTTCCTGATCGGGTTGACTAAGTATAGTCTAGCCGTTCCGAGTGTTATAAGGGGTGTAAAATAGCCCCCATCAGCACTCCCTCACTTCTTCGAGCGTGTATGCAGTAGACGCTTGTAGAAGTAGATGGTCTTATGCGACTGTTCTTTCTATGAATTGTGCCTCGTTAAAAACCTTACTTGGAAAAAATCCTGTGGGAAAAAATCCAAAGTAAGGAAAAGAGTGCTAAGCATCATAGATAGTCGTCTTGTCGTTTTCGATCTGTAATGTTGTTTCTTCTTCGACAAGGTCATTCTTCTTTACTGATTGGCGGTAATATGATTAGTCGCAAGAGGTTTGAAACGTCTTTTCGTCCATCTATATAAATAGGTGATTGTTGTTTTATCCATTTTTTACTTTCCACCTCCCATTTTCTCGCAGTAATTTTCTCATTCGATAATTTCTCCAATATATTGTATTCATCGATCACTATTTTCCGAGGATTAAATATCATGGCCTCTATTTCGAAGAACCCCTCATCTTCTTCTGTTGAACAAGTTACTCCTGTTATCGACGCGGGGGCTTCTTCTAGCCCTCCATCTGTACAGGCAGAAGTATCCGAGATGATTATTCCTGAGAAAGACACTTTTTCAGTGCGGATCATATCTGACGCCGAGGTCGCGGCCAAGGCTAATAAAGGTAAGGGTACAGTTCCCCAATTTTCAGATCCGATCGAGAACCTTTCCTGTGCATATACCGATTAGACTTTTCATGAGGTCTTGGATAATTATACAAAATATTTCCCGGAGGGTTCAAAGATCATTCTTCCATCTCCCTCTGATAGGGTTACTTCTCCGCCAGAAGGTTGTCGGGCTTTCTACACTGCCCATTTCAATCATGGTCTCCGTCTTCCTCTGTCTGCCCTATTCCTTGATATTTTAAGAATATTAAGCGTCTCTTTGACGCAATTGGTTCCTAATTCCGTAGCTTTTGTCGTTTGCTTTTTTGTCCTGATGATTGCAAAAGGATTTCAACCTTCTCTTCGTAATTTTACCCAATTGTTTAGTTTCAATATTTCTAGTTCTCCCAATCACGGATATTTCTTCGCTAGTCAAAAGTCTAGTCGCTCTATCTTTGATTCCTGATGAGAATGAGAATGCAGTTGATAAGGCTACCCGTATCCTTCTTTCTAGTATTTTTACACGTGACATCAACAAGTTGCTCCGCAAGGATCCTTTGGAGAAGCTACAGAAAGCTTCTCTTTATGTCGAGAAGGTATTTACCATTACGTATGTTTCTTTTCAACTTTCTTAAAAGTGTTTTCTATTCATTGATTCATTCTTTTAATCCCACAGACTAATACTTGTATGACGTCATACGCTTATGAAGCTGCTCTTTGGAAGCAACAGTGCGAATTTCTTGAGGAGAGGAATAAGGCATTGCTTTAGAAAGCATCTGCTTCAGAGACCGGTCCTTCTACGTCTTCTTCTCCTCCACATTCAACCACTGATTCTCAAGCTAAGGGAACTGATGATCCCGAAATTTTAAACAATATTCTAGAGACTATCCCGAAATTTTAAACAATATTCTAGAGACTTGTCGCGCTCAAGAGCGGGTTAACCAGCTGGCTAAGGAGCTGGAAAATTATCAAGTTCAAAGTACTACTAGGATCAGCGAGCTGGAGTCGCAGGTCGCTAGTCTTCAGACTTCCTTGGACGAGCATGAAAAGGATCTTCCTCTTAGCGGACTCACTGATCGATACGGTAGGAATCCTGACGAGAAGGTGATCCACGGGTTCCTTAGTTCTCCGGTTCATACCGCTTTAGTGTACCAGAAAGTCGGTCCGCTCCTTGAAAGTACTTTTAAGAAAGCGATCCATCAGATGGTCGCAATGGGATTGATCGAAGATCGCCGGAGGGAGTATTTTAGGGCCACACATGTTCGCCTTAGTCGTTACGATGAGGAGTATTCTTCTTCCGATCCGCCGAGTGTCAAATACAAACATCCCAAAGTGTAATAATTTTGTTGACCAAGAGAGTGAGGAGGAGAATCCTGAAGTTGTGAACAATGCAGATGATGAAGGAGGAACGACAGGCGATCAGGATGTTCCAGCTGGCGATCAGGTCATGCTAGGGAGCGACCAAAAGAATTTGGGTAGTGGCGAAAAATGACTTTTGATTATAACTGTATAACTTATAATATTACTTTTTCATCCTTTTGAATAAGACGATTTGTATTCTCCACGTGTGATGTTTTAGCTTCTCCATTAATTATGATAATAAGTCTTTAACTCAGGTGTAATCATTATGTTTATGTCTTTTCGAATTCGTGCGATTGTTCATTGGCCAGGTTTTCTGTTTCGCGCCCGTCCTTAGGGTCTGTCGCGTCTTTTCTTTCAGTATAAATACATACGGTAAAAAGTTTACTCGCTATTTACCGCACTACTCAATTCGATAAAATATTCTCTCAAGGGAGGTCGATAACCTTCTTCGATAGTTAAAATCATTTTTTAATTTTCGAGTTTGAGTAATCTCTTCGGTAATACCTCAAAACGTTTTTCACGCGATAATATCAGAAACCCTAAACCTAAGAGATCATGCAACGAGGGGCCCTCGCCGGATCCTCCTCGACTCCAAAATAATAGAAAGTCGGGACTCAGACTCCTGTTGTCCCTTCCGAGCGTTTGGCCGATGTGAATATTAGCTCGGAGCTTTCTCAACAAAATCCAATTGTCTCTTCTGAGTTTGAAAGGAGATCTTCCTCTGGTCGGGTTGATTTTGGAGATATGTCCAATATGGAGCGATTCTTTAACACTTTTAAGGCATTGGTTAATTCAATGCTTAGAAGTTAAAACATTAGAAGCCTATGTTTCTTCTACTGTCCCTTCCTCTTTGCACAGTTTGTCAGAGTATGCTCTTGTCAACCCAAATCCTTCCTCTGCTACTACTGAATCAGTTACTAGTGAAAGCCAAAGGGATGCTGCCGGCGGTCCCTTCTTGAATCCATCTTTGTCACAGTCTGCAACTCAGGGTTTTCCTGACGTTTTACTTAGTGATACTACTGTTATGGCTACATCTTTTGAAACCGGTGGTTCTTCCGGAGGTCGGGCTGGACCAAGGTCCGGTCGGCGGACCGTTATTTCTTATTCGGGTAAAGAAACATCAGTAAGTCCCAACGAGAGGGAATTCCCGTATGTGTTGGACGATCGTTGTATCCTTGAACAAGTTAGGGATATAACGGAATCCGAGATTCCTCGTCATGATAAGATACCCCTTAATAGTCAGTTGCCTGATTCTTGTGAACCTGATGCTTTGTCTTGGGATTTGGGTCTAGGTACCGTTTTGCCCGGTGAGTTGAAAAAGCATGAGGGTACTTCCAATGTTCGCCTCGTTCAGGCCCTTGTCAAGCTATTTGAGCAGGTATCTATCTTTCTGAATTTATTCTTGTATTATCTTGGATTACTTTGTTACATACGAGTTCTCTCTTTTTCAGGGAAAATATTATGCTCTACAACTGGGTGTTCAAGGCGATGAATTATGGTTCAATAAAGAGAATATGAAGCTTCGATTGGACTCGGAGACCGCGAAGGTCGAGGGACAGACTTTCCAAATTAGGCCACTTAATGATGATCTTCAGAAATTACGCGAAGAAAAGTTAGCTGTTGAGAAGGAGAGGGATGATCTGACCCAGTTGAACGCCCATTTAGAGGAGTCTCGTCGGCACGCATATGACCAAGGCTATGATGCCAGTTATCAGAAGCGTCGGGAGGAGCTGATGGCGTTTCTGGATACTGCTACTCCTCGGAGGGGTGCTTATTCTGGTCGACCTGGCGATGACAACCAGTCTTGATGACCTGCTTTTTCATCATTTTTTTTATATTGGCTGTAACCAATATGTGGTTATTTGCCAAGATATTTTGCTGTAAAAATTTTAATGATAATTTCATTTTTTGTTCAGTTGATCTTACGCGTTTTCGTTAGTTCGAAATGGGTGGTGTAAAATGCCGTGCTAATGTATGTAAATGGAGATAAAAGATCAATAGTATTGTATTCAGAATGACTGAGTACGAATTACAAGAGTAGAGAGTCCTATCCGAGCATTATTGGATGCCGTACAAGCTAGAGGGTGAAATACATACAAGAAAGCCTATACTATACTTTCTAAGTAATTCCGAGCAGCAGCCTCAGAGGAAGAGCACCTGGGAAGTTGTGTCTCGTCATAAATGCTTGGGGTACTTATAGCCGAGTTAATGGGCTTTCTGGCTCAATTGCAAGGGTACTTTACAGGCCTGCTGGCTTGGGCCTGGGCTCGGCCCAATAGTAATCTTCGACCTCGGATTCTCTTTATAGGCTCGGAACAGTTCACTTCAAACCCTGGCTCGGTTCGGCATTTCTGGGGACGGGAACTGGTGTTATCCGAGCCACATCGAGCTAGCTAGAGTACGGGATCCAAATTACCCCTCATCAATACTCCCCCACTTCTCGAGCGTAAAGTGGAGCTTGCGCTCGAAGAAGTATAAGCTATGTTGAACGCTGGGATGAGATGAGCCGTTCAGAATATGTTTCGGGTATGCCTCATTAAAAACCTAACTCGGAAAAATCCATTGGGATAAAAACCGAGCTAGGGAAAAAGAGTGCATATATAGGAAACAATATATCGGCGTGTCGAGATGATAGCCTTGTCGTCCATTGTTTGCGTAGGACCTCTAAATCGGAATGTGCCTTATTGTAAATTACTGCGATGCTTCATTCAATTCCTTAGAGAATGCTCTCTTAATTTTCCGACCGCAACCTAAAAGAATCAATGGAATACCATGGGGACAATTTCCAAGGAACATCCCCCAAATTTTGGAAAGTGAGGGATCAAGAATGCAATTCTCAGAAGAATATCTTTAAATTTTTACCCAGGGTAAGTTCAACCGCCGCGGTTACTCGGGGACCTGTTTGCAATTTTACCTTTTTAACCCCGTATATATATGTTGACTCGTTGAAAAATTACTTACAAATCACATACTTTCTTGAGCTCGGAGCATTCGAGTCGAAAAAGCATTTGCTTTAGTATATTCGTTTCCCAATCCATAATGTCAAGTTCTAGAAGTTTAAGGGGCAAGAATAAGGTCGGAGAGAACCAAGAGTCCGATCCTTTGCTAAAGCTTGTCGACGATTACGAAGATGGAGAATTTCATCAAGAAGACAAGGATGTTGATCCGACCGAAGATCTAGAGGAAAATGTGGTCGAGAAACTCAGCATCGGAGAGGGAGCCTTCGTCAAGATTTTTAAACATACGCTTCCTTCTGATACCGCTATCTCGAACAGGTTAGAACTTCCCGCCGACCAAACCTCCTATTATTTTTCCAAAAAGGATCACGTTTATCTCGAGGCGGAGTTCGGGAAATTTCTTCCTAAGGGGTTTTCGATCGTCATTCCCTCTTACACCGAGCGTGCTACCGAGCCTCCAGTCGGCTGTCAAGCCTTCTACGAGAATCAATTTTCTTGTGGCTTGCGTATTCCGTTTTAATCCTCTTATCCGAAACATCTTGACTTTCTTTTCGCTTTCCCCCGCTCAGCTTCTCCCGCATTCTGTTGCGTATATTGTAGCGTTCAGCGTTCTTATGGAGGCCAAGGGGGGAGAGGCCTCTTTTAGTAATTTTTGGCAAATATTCCGAATGGACCTGTGCAAGGGTTCAAATGTGGGGTTTGTGTCCATCCGCCAGCGGTCGAAGCGGCCTTTTCTTACGAATATAACAACGGAAAAGAGTAAAGGTTGGAAGAGGAGGTTCTTTTTTGTGAAAGGCCCGGATGTTCCAATATCAGAAGGTAGCTCGAGAACGAGACCATATCGATGGGACGGTGTAAACTCTTGGTCATATGGTCATCGCAGGATTAAAGAGAAACTCAACCACCGTCTTTCCGATGAGTTTCTCGAGCAGTTACGGTCCAATCCTTACCAAACCATGCTCCTAGTTCAGGAAGGTGTTTTGCGGTTGGCTGGGTTGAGACACTGTGACTATCCTGCCCCAATGATCAAATACTCTTATCCTTTATCAAATCAATCCTTCGAAGGATCGCTTCCGCAACTCGGCGACAGAAGCTGCTCCGCCTCTCGCCCCTCTTTCTTTGGGTATGTTTTTAGTTTCTTCCTATTCCGATGCGTGACAAATTAATTCTTCTTGTTTAAACTCATGTATACCTTGTGTTTCCTTTGCAGGTCGAATTGTTGAGAAGTTCCGACTGTCCGCTGCCGGCTCGGTTGGAGATACGCCATTCTACTTCGAGTCGTTACCATTTACTTCCGAAAGAAGAGCTGATACAAGTAATTTAGGCGGAAATTCAGTTGATATACCAGTTACAATTCCCGATCTGACAGGGCTTGATACTATGAGTTCCTTGAACTCTGCCACTGCTGGACCTCTTCGAACTCTGTTTTCCCCTGATACTTCTGCTCTTTCGTCCGTTGGCTATAGTCAACATTCCTGGAACCGGATTCTGGGTTTTCAGGAGTATGAGAAGCTCCTGAGTCGAAAGAGGAATGCTGACCATCCGGGACCCTCGAGGAGGGTAAAACCCTTTGGTGTGAGTTCTAACTCGGTTCCATGTCGAGAGGTTAGGTCGGAGCCCGATGTGGCGGATTTCATGGACGAGCATTTCCGCGGTAGCAGGGCTGCTGGATACCCTGAAGACGGTACTATTCAAACCGATCTGGACTCGGGTGGTGAGAACGAATTCGACAAAGCCACTAGAATTTATATGGCTAGTCGGTTTAAGCGGGATATGCTGCTTCAAACCGTCAAAGATAATTTTGAGGTTCTGAGTGATTTCTCCCGAACGTATCATGAGGTAAGAATTTGTCTTTTGACTATCTCTTCTTTCTTTAGAGTCCCTAACATTTACTGATAACCGAAATTATCTCATAGGTCGGGGATTTGTTCGCTCTTCAAACCTATCGCTTAGCATTGCTAGAGCAGGAGTCGCAGGATGCTCACGATGCATATGCACAAATTTTCGTTGATAATCAAACCCTTCGATCTCAGCTGGCAGAGAGTCAACGAGAATTGTCTCAAGTAAAGAAGGAGCTCGAGAAAACAAGTATGAAACATTCCTCATCTGTGGAAGAGCATTTGTTATCATCCGTTAAAGAGAAAAGTGCCCTCGAGGTAGAGCTCAAGAAAGTAAAAATCGAACTTGAGCAAGCAAAGCAAGATTCCGAGCGAGCATATGCCCAAGGTTGGGAAGAGACTGTGATTCCAGCCATACGAGAATTTTTGAAGTCCCTGTCTTAGATCCCTTAGTTCAAAGGAGAACGGGAGGGATTCTTCAAACGATCTTCTATAAAGGGGTTCAACAGCTAGTTTCGGCCAAGAAAATTCCAGATAATATGGATGAATATTTTCAATATATGAACCCTTATAAGAATGCTGAAGGGAAGGACTATAAAGCTTCCTCTTTACCCAAGGCAGATATGAATTGGCAGGATCATCAATTTGCCCCCTTAGTTGAGGAGTTCGGCATTCCGATGCCTAACCCAGATTTGCTCGAGCGGTCCGACGACGATCATCCATCTGCCTCAGGAGAAAATGAAAATGTCAACGTAGAGGACGGGTCGGATGAGGAAGATGATCGACCCTCTGATTAGACCGTTCCATTAGGCAGTGGTGATGAAGGTGGCGGTGGTCCGAACGCTGGGTTCAAGCGTGCTGGGGGAAATGATTCATAGTCTTGTAGTTAGGACTCAAATGTATATATGTGTATAGTTCGTTTTTTGTAATCAGATTTGTTTCCTTTTACGATCTGGCTCGCATGACTTATAAACTTTTATCTTACAAAAATGTTGACATCATTTGCTTTTCAAAGTTCGATATATTTTCGTACTCTATGCTCGAAATTCATTTATTCCAAATGGAATCTTTCTTGAAAGTCGCGTCGATTCCACTAGCGTAATCATAGGGCGTAGAGCCTATAAATATGAGGATCTCTTCAAATTACTTACACGACATCTTTGTTTACGGAGATCAGAGCTCTTCTTCTATATTCTGCATTCTTCAAATTTCTTAACTTAATCATGGAAAATATACTAGGCAAGGCTATCGACCCCAAACTGCTATTGGGTGGTTTGAAGAATAAGAATTCGTCCAAATCCTCCAAACCCTCTTCTAAAACCTCTGTGTCTTCTCCAAAAGCTCCTAAAGGAGGGGAAAATAAGAAAGAGAAAAGCGCTTCATCGAAGCAAACTAAGGGCAACTCCAACAAGTCCATCTTGTCGATTCTTCGAGTGAAGATCCTGTTAGGCAGAAAACTCCCGTTCCTTCTTCGAACAAAAGGCCTTATTCCGACGGGGTCACTCCCATCGAGGCTTTGCAGAAGCTTGTTATTGGTAACAAGCCATCCTCTGATGATTCTTCAGCCGTCCCCCCCACATGAGGTTTTAGCAAAAAACCTAAGTTGGAAATTGGTGGAGAAGCTTCTGCTGAATCCTTGAGAATTGATAATCTTTCCGAACCCCGCGTTGATTCCGCTCCTCCGAAAGTTACTCCTTCCCCGCCTAAGGAGTCGAAAGATGGGTCCATTTCTAAGGCTGACCCCATAGATAGTCTGTTGCGGGCTGACCTTACTTCTTCTGAAACCGATATGTCCAAGGAGAGAAATGTAGAAGAGTTGTTCCAATCTGGGTCGCACTTTCTGTTTCAGGTGTTATAATCTCTCTCTCTTTTTTTTTTGACTTATCCGAATCTTTAATAGGCCGGACAAGATTTCCTTGAACTCAAAACGCTTGCTGAGCGGGAAACAAATCGGCATGCTGCTATCTCCCTCGAGCTGGAGAAGAAGAAAACCGAATTCGACCGTATCTTTGAGGAGAAGCTCGCTTTAGAGAGAGAAAAGACTGCTAAAGAACAGGGAGAAGAAATCCACAAGAAGCTGAATGAGGAGCTCGAGAAACTGAAAAGTCTTCACGAGCAGGAGAAACAAGACTTCGAGCTCCGTGAAAAGGAGGCTTACGATCGTGGATATGAGGCTCGTAATGCTGAGCTTCGGAAGATTTTCTCCGACCATAAGCTTCTCTAGATGTTGTCTTTTATTTTTCCAGACTTACTGTTTTACTTCTGTGTGATCATGAATAATTCCTGACATTTTATCCTCTATGGCTTGTAATAATTTACTTATTTTTCGGATTGTATGCTCTTGTATAATTTGATGTGTTCCCTTTCATTCGTACTCTGGCCTGTTTTCTTCGTTCAAACTTGTGATGTCGACCGTTGGGATTCTTGATCTACGATCTTCACTTATTTCGAAAATCATATTACCTTCTTTTCCCGTTTAAATCCTCGGGAAGCGTAACAGTCTTTTGATCTTGATCGTTCCTTTTGTTTTCTGCGAACCGTTGGATTTTTGAAAGTTGCACCTATAAATGGGGTCTTTCATTTTGTATCCTTAAAAATTTTTAAAGGCAGATTCCTTCGATCATGCTGATTAAAAGATCTTGTTGCATGGCTCAACATTTCGAAATTCGAGTTAGGACCTACCTTGCAGATTATAGGACGATTGGTATTTTTACTTCGACTAGGATACCTGCAGGCGAACGCAATTCCGTCCATGGAGGCCAATAAGCCTCATTGCTGACCACCCACGACCCTGGTAGCTCCTATGACCTTCTGTGGCTTAGGAGAGGCTCAATCATCAAGCTGTTCAAGGGTGTTCGGCGGTTTGTTTGGTTCTCTCTCGGAGGTGTCAGGGGTAGTGCTTCGAGGATCGAGGTCCTCAATAAAGTATTCACGTTACACCTAGAAAAAGATGCATTACCCCTCTCCTTTTTGAAGAATCATAAATAAAGACAAAAGCCCGTTGGCTTGACAGGCTCCTCATATTCGAGTAAGGACATTATCGTCCGCCGAAAATTTCATAGGATTGCCTGGTCATGAAGTTCCTCTCACGTTTGGATATAGAGATTAGTTTTTTATCGATACTCTCAGGATTGTAAAATGTACTAGTATCAAAAGATTGGCCTGATATGTAATAGGAGTTGATATTTTTGTAATTTGTAATTGCTTGATATATCAAGCTCGGAAATTAATAGTCTTCATGATCAATCCTTACTATCGTTTTACTTATATCAAGCTCGGAAATTAATAGTCTTCATGATTCTCTTTTGATGACCGGAACTGAAATTATAATGAATTCGAACAGGACGAACTCGAGCAGGACTATTTTTGACATTTTCTTCACTTACCCAAACGGTTTCTTTATTCTCGGGAAGCGAAACGGTCGGCGTATTTATTGCTTGTATCTCAGCCGTTAGTTTTATCAAAATCTGAATCGTCGATTGCCCTTTCCTTTCACTATATATAGTTCCATAGTTACCTTCATATTTTTTACATTTCTGTAATTGTTTTGATCGACTATATGATTGAACTTTTACTTCCTTTGACCATTATGTTTCGCTTCCTATCTCCAATAACACGGTTCGAGGTTCGAGTTCGCACTATCTTCCTTTATTATTTTGGTTGCCTCCCATGGGGACTTATTTCGACTAGGATATCGACAGGCGAAAAGGATTGCGACTGGGATACCGGCAGTCGACCAGCTCTCTCTGATTCCATCCACTTGAGGCTGGTCCGAATTCCTGTATCCTGTCCCTCCACCCAGTCGGATAGTGGGTCAACTTGTGGAAGGATCTTTAAGGTTTTGATCTCAACTTCTTTAAGATGCTTCCGAAGCTGGTTCATAGTATTCCGACTTGGGTTAGTGCGCACGGAGATCAATCGAGATTCCTTTCGTGCGCCGGTTCTTCATCAGCGGATCTTAAAGCATTGGCATGGCCGTCACTACTTACTGATGAAGACCTAAGATCGGTTAAGAGTCCGGGGGCATACTTCGATCCCGTTCTCCTCCGTTCCTCTTTAAATTCGAAGATCTTCTATTCTTTTGTAGCACCTGTAGCAGGATATGATAAATGTAATCATTTTTCTCTTTTGAGTTCGAACTTCATCTTTGTATTCGTAGAAGGTACTTGTAAAATGTACTAAGGACTTTATGAATGAAAATTTTCTTCTATATTGTTGTCGATATTTTTAATTTCGACCTCTGTAACTCGCAACTTTCATGAGATAACTTGAGAGCCATAATATATTTGAATTTTATTTCTGTAATTTTTTTGAATCTTCCTTGAGATATCTTCCATAGTTTAGATCTTTCTCAGATTATAGATCTTTCACTTTTAGTTGACTGAATAATCGAGGAGAAATAATATGATAGAAATTAGATCGATCTTGAATATACTTTTAGACTTAAGGGGCATAGCAACGGCTTTCACCCTTAGTCGAATAAATGATCGTGGAGAAATAATATGATAGAATTTAGATCGATCTTGAATACTTTTAGACTTAAGGGGCATAGCAACGGCTTTCACCCTTAGTCGATTAAATGATCGTGGAGAATTAATATGATAGAATTTAGATCGATCCTGAATACCTTTAGACTTAAGGGGCATAGTAACGGCTTTCACCCTTAGTCGTTTTGTAGGGTCTTAGCAACAACTTTCACCCAATTTATAATATCGATCTAAGGGGCGTAGCAATGGCTTTCACCCTTAGTCGTTTCAGAGCATTTTTAGCCCGAGGGTCATAGCAACAGCTTTCACCCAATTTATAATATCGATCTAAGGGGCGTAGCAACGGCTTTCACCCTTAGTTGTTTCAGAGCATTTTTAGCCCCAGGGTCATAGCAACAGCTTTCACCCTATTTATAATATCGATCTAAGGGGCGTAGCAATGGCTTTCACCCTTAGTCGTTTCAGAGCATTTTTAGCCCGAGGGTCATAGCAACAACTTTCACCCAATTTATAATATCGATCTAAGGGGCGTAGCAATGGCTTTCACCCTTAGTCGTTTCAGAGCATTTTAAGCCCGAGGGTCGTCACCCATTTTTATTTTTCGATCCAAGGGGCGTAGCAATGGCTTTCACCCTTGGTCGATTTTCGAGGGTCGTAGCAACAGTTTTCACCCTTTTTAATAGTAGATGGAGAGAAATAGAGGTTGATAATAGATGGATAGAGATCGAGAATATCAAAATATGACGAATAAATAGGAATTTTGGCAAAACAAACTTTCACTGAATAGAATACTCTGTTCGAAATAAACTTTGATGAAATAATAGTCTTCTGTAACCGTGAGAATAGGTTTAACATAACGAGATAGCAAATAATAAATATCCTAGAACTTAATAAATAATCCTTTTGTCTTGATAGGAATATTCTTTGCGAGGTTCTTGCTTTGTTTGACCTCCCTTTGTTCTTTGCTGTTGTGTATATGTTCCAAATTTTGATAAATTTGATTTTTTCCAAACGGTTTCTCATTTGTCGGGAATTGCAACGGACGACAAATCTCATCCATTTGCTTCGCGGATTGTCTGCCATTGGATTCCTTTCAATTTCCACTATAAAAGGCCGTCATACTTTGGAATTGTCTTATTCGTTATACTGGCATTTTGTTCATCCGATCATGGTGATCAGGATCATTATTCAGTTAATTCAACTATTTGAGCTCAGACTTCGAACAATCTTTAAGCGGAAGAAAAACTCCCTCGACCTCGCTTAGAATATCGACAGGCAAATGCAATTTCCATCTTGAAGGCCAATATGCCAGACCCATGGAGTCCACAGGTCATCGCGTAGGTTTTCGATTAGGGACCTGTTGCGACAATGCATTTAGGAAGACATATTGGGGAGAGAACGGAGAAGAATACAGTTACCCGGGAAACCGTGCGTTCGCCCCTTCGTCTTCGGAAGATCGTAAATAAGGTTAAAAGCCTGCGGGTCCAAAGGAGATTCCATGCTCGGAGCTACGTTACTCCGAATAAACAATAGGAGAGGATACCGAAAATTTTGTAGGGTTGTAGAAAGTAAAGGTGTTCTCGTGTAACATATTAGCTTCCGCTATGCTCGAAATGTATCTCCCATATCTTCCCTTCGAACTCTTGTATATCGTAATAATATTTATAAATGCCTTTTCTCTTTTCCTTGTTGATAAAGTGAAGCATAATCAGATAAGTTCTTATTTTTAATAACCCAATCTCGAATAGCTAAGATTAATAAGGAAATAACCGAGCAGCGCTTTCTCGAGTGAGTAACAAACAAATATTTCAATAGACTTAAAATTAATAAAGAACTCGTTGCAACTGATCCTTGCTATTGCCGAATTTTCAAAGCTGTCGAATTTTTCAGTTCGAGAGTTTTGTTCGAGTAGACCAATCATAGCTATTTCAATTCGAACATCATTAGTTGGTTGTAAAAATAGCGGTTTCGTATTTAGAATATCACGTGCGTAAGAGTTGAATTTTAGACAAGTGTTGCCGATCCCTGTGCTATCCTTTGAATAGGATAATAAGTGAAAATTCTGTTCGAACGAACTTTCCCGAATGAGCCCCTCTTTATGCATTGTCAAACCGTACGTTCTCCTAACCAAACAGGACCCTATTTCTCGGGAAATGTATCGGTCAGTTCATTTATTACGTACATCCTAACCGTTCACGATCTGTTATCTTGGCCGTTGGTCCAAAACCCTTCACCGCTATAAATAGGTCCACTTATGTATACGACATTCCTCACTTCTTCCATTATGCTTCGTCCGATCTCCATGGATCGAGTTTTAGTTTTAATTCGTACCATCTCCAAGATAAAGGAGTTTGAAATTAGAATTCGAACCCTGTTTGTCGATCTTGGTTCCTTTGGTGTAATATTTTTCGCTTAGAATATCGACAGGCAAAAGAAATTGCGCCTAGAATACCGGCAGGCAACCTGTTTTCCTAGATATATCTTATCTGGGGTGGGTTAGAATTCTGGTTTTCTGGCGTAGCATCTGATCGGGCAGCTGGTTAATCTCAGAGGAGTTCTTTAAATCTGAAGCACCAGCTTCCTCGAGGGCTTTCTTGAAGTATAGTTCCTTCGAGCTCGCTTGGGGCGACTCCATTGAGATAACCCTTTGCTGCACCGGCTCGGATTAACCTGTAAATAATGACTGAGTATTTCAATCATTATTTACAGATGAAGACCTAAGGTCGGTCTGAGGCCCTGGAGAGGAGCTCTGATCCGGCTTTTATCCCGTATGAAGACGGATGTGCGACAAGTGGCGAGTGATGGCCACGAAGAATCACCGCTGAGTTCTGCATCTGGAGCGATCTAAAGAGAATGATGACCGAATATACAACAGGGTAGACTTACTCGTAGAATTTGTAGTAGGGTAGGAATGATTGTACTGTATCTCTTGAGCTCGAGATTTAGTATTATATCCGAGGCATCGATTGTAACTTGTCTGAAGAAATATCAATAATAAAAATTTTTGTAATCTGGTTGAATTTCATTGTTTTATTCTTTTATGTCTCTTTAATTTCTCCGATCGAATATGTGTGAGACTCGTTGGAACTTGTAGTTATCATGAAGTCATTTATCCCTTCCTTTCGGGATCATAAATTTCTTTTAGCGATCGAACAGTTGCCCATTCTTGGTTGCGACTTCGAGGATTTTTATAACTTGTTGCCGTTGTACCAACATTCAATTGCAGGATTCATCAGGAATAGTCATCGAGCAAAGGAATGAAGTCGAACCTATCCCAAAAGCATCAGATAATCGATAAATAATCTGTACGATCGAGAGATAATCGATTCGTGTAAGTTATTCTGAGATTACTAAATACGACGATCGGAAAAATAAATTCCGAACATTAATAAGTTGTAACTTCATAGACTCTCATAACCTTTTGTCGGTAGTTAGTTGAGGACGATATCCGTGAAACTTCTTATTCACTTATGAATAGAGAATTGATCATTTGTGGAAAATAAATCCAACAAAGGAATAAGTGAACTGGACAATCACAGAATAAAATCACCAGTCTAAAAGTCGGGAATTCGCCCCGCAAGTTTTATCTTCGATCTTAAATTGACGAACGCTCCGCTGGTCGGAGGATCGTCCTGGAAAGTAAATGGCGGAGTTTTCGGTTAGTGAGGCTTTCTGCTGATATACGTATTTCTGCTCTTAGTAGGCATATTTTGATCTAATACTCGAATAAGGCCCCATGGTGGGCGCCAATTGATCTTACGCGTTTTCGTTAGTTCGAAATGGGTGGTGTAAAATGCCGTGCTAATGTATGTAAATGGAGATAAAAGATCAATAGTATTGTATTCAGAATGATTGAGTACGAATTACAAGAGTTGAGAGTCCTATCCAAGCATTATTGGATGCCATACAAGCTAGAGGGTGAAATACATACAAGAAAGCCTATACTATACTTTCTAAGTAATTCCGAGCAGCAGCCTCGGAGGAAGAGCACCTGGGAAGTTGTGTCTCGTCATAAATGCTTGGGGTACTTATAGCCGAGTTAATGGGCTTTCTGGCTCAATTGCAAGGGTACTTTACAGGCCTGCTGGCTTGGGCCTGGGCTCTGCCCAATAGTAATCTTCGACCTCGGATTCTCTTTATAGGCTCGGAACAGTTCACTTCAAACCCTGGCTCGGTTCGGCATTTCTAGGGACGGGAACTGGTGTTATCCAAGCCACATCGAGCTAGCGAGAGTACGGGATCCAAATTACCCCTCATCATCAGTAAACTTCCTTGATTATCTAGCAAGTAGATGAGTTTAGATTTAATATATCTTTAACTCAATAATGTTATAATCAAATACAAATCTCTTCAATAAGCAGGTGATTCGAAATTAGAAGTCGATAGAGACTTATCTGATATTGACTTGAGGGTGATCGGCTTTGTTTGAAAGAGTAGTTTATGGCTGCCGATCACCCGCGAGTATTTTCAGAGTGTATGTAGATGAGCAATTAAATAAGTTCTGTTGGTCCCAAGTGGTCAGATGAGGTCTAGAGGGGGGGGGGGGGTGAATAGACCTCTGACAATTTTAAACAAAATCTTAACTTTAAAACTGTTGCTCAAAAGTAAACAGACTAAGCAGTTACAGAAGAGTAAGCTTACAAGGCTGATCGCGAACAAATCTTTGAACAACTTTGTTGACCACTAGTCTGATAGTTACTTAGCTGATTTTAGTCAAAATCAGTTTTAATACCAGAGTACTTGCAGCGGATTTTTAAAGTATTTTTCACAAGTATACTCAGTAGTTTGAAAAGTTTTATCCCCAGTTTTATAAACGTCCTTAAATCTTTTTCAAACAGTTTTATCAAGTGTTTTATGCAATATAAAAATATGCAAGTAAAATGCAAGATAAAAACACAAGGATTTTTATAGTGGTTATATGGATGTAAATATCCTTTAATCCACTCTTCCAAGTCACAAAGATCTTGGGTTATACTAAAAACACACAGTAATCAGTATACTCTGCTTGTGCTTTACAACAAATGATAAGCCACAAGTTCGCAATAGAAAATCACAAAGAAATTCCTACTCTCCGAAGTAATATCACTCACAAAGATGGATATCTACTCTCACAACACTTTCTTTTACAGATTCACTCAGAAAATGTATATTCTTTGAACTTCAACGGCTTCTGTCAACAAATGACTTCAGCAGACGAGTGAGCTGTTCTTGAGCTTTGAGACTTAGAAAATATTTTGCTTCGAAATCATTCTCTCAGATGTTGTGTTGTTTCTCTTTTCTCTTCGTCTCTCTCAGCTATTTATACTCACACTTTGAATTATGTCCGTTGAAGTGAGACAAAATTCAAATCTCTTGATTTCTGGTACTTAATTTCCGCGAACGGCTCTCTGCACAGTGACAGCACTGCAGACTGTACTTTCTGTCAGGCATCATTAAATGCACCGAGCTGATACGAGTTATTTCTTCAATCATTTGCCATTAATAACCTCGTACTTGAGCATTTATTACTCCAGTGGCATTTATTACCGTTGGGACGACTTCTTGATCTTTCCACTTGGCTGATGAGAGTACACGTCTGATGATGAGCAGAGCTGATCTCAAACTTGAACAAATCTGATTTGAGTCGGCTGAGTTACACCAGCCTGATTTCTTCTCTTCAGCAGATCAGTAGTCTTCTGGACCTTGAATATTTGACCCGTCTGATATGTCTTCTTACGTGGTCAAAATTCTTCTAAGGGATTAACTAAGTTGTCTTTACTTAGCTGATATGAAGTTTTGGAACTCATCAAAACCTCCCTTAACTAATTCAGATTCAGTGCACTCCATCTTCATCTTTATCCAACAATTTCCCCCTTTTTGATGATGACAAAACTTCAGCTTGGTACCTGTTTACCTATACTAAAGTTTTGATCCTCAAAATTTTCTGAGATAGAAAAGGTATGTTGGAAACAGAACTTGAACTTTTATTCATGATATTTGAAATTCATTACAAGTACAAGTCTGATCAGATAAGATGCCTGATAGAAAATAAAGAAGACTGATTACAAGGATTTATCTATTTTAATCATCAGCTTCTTCACTTCCTCCTTCAAGTTCCTCATAATACTCATATGAGGATTCTTCATCTTCATCTTCATCTTCTTCGTCATCTTCATCATCATCATCATCATCTAAGATCAGATTGGATTTGGCAGCTTCCATCTTTTCTTTGATTTCTTGATCTCTTTGAAGCTCTTCCATCTTTCTCTTTGTTCTCTCATCATTTTTGTACTTGGTGTATGGCTCTGGTTGTTTTTCAGCAGATTCCTTGGATGCAGCCATTTCTTCATCAGTCTTGACTTTTTCCTTGGGTTCTTCAGCAGACATCTCTTTGCCATCAACCGTTCCAACTGTTTCAGCAGCATCAGACTCCTTGGTTTCAGCAGCAGCAGCTTCCTCAACTTTTTCTTCAAGTACTTGACTGTTATCAGCAGCAGCTTGAAGAGTTGGCTCTTCCCTTTTCTCTTCCCCCTTTTTGTCATCATCAAGGTTGATAGGAGGGTTGAGTGCAACAGGCTGAATCTTCAGGGTAGCACACAAGGCCTTAATGTTCTGATTTACCAAATCATGGCTGGCAATGAGATGATTGAGAGTTGTGGTGATGATATCATTCTGATCATTCAGACAGTCAACGTTGAGTTGCATAGTGGCAAGTTCCTCGTGAATAACATCTCCAGCTATATGAACATCTTTCAATAATGCCAAATTTGTTGCTTTCTCCTCTTCGCTGACTTTGATGAAGGTTTCTGTTAGACGAGCAATGGTGTCGTCACTTCTTTTCAGAGCAGTATGAAGATGATTCACAATTGCCTTAACATTTTCAATGTTTTTGTTCATGTCCAGCACACTTCTCTTCAAGGTGCTATCATCAGGCAGAGGGAAGTTGTTAATAGCATCCTGTACTATTCTTGCAGTGGATTTCTGCATTTGCTCAAGTTGCAGCTTGTTCGATTCTTCCAGGTCTTGCATCATTTTCTCCAGCTTTAATATGTTCCTTTCTTCCATTTCTTTTAAGTTGTTCTCTAGCAACATCTGGAAGGCTTCCATCAGTGATGAGTGCATATCAGCTGATGAAGCAGAAGGAGTAGCAGGTTGGTCATTTTCAGTTCCTGGTGGACAGGTGCATCTTGAAGATCAGTCTCTTTTTCAGCAGATGCCTCCTTAACTTTCCACTCAATTGCTAAGGGTTCTTTAGCAACAATAGGCTGATCAGTGACGTCTTCAAAGATCTCGTCAATTATCTTGCCATCATCAGTGAAGACTGTTGTCTGACGAATCTGTCTTACAACAGACAGACGAATAGGAGCTGGTTACTTCACCTTAGGCAGTTCATGCTAGTCTTTCAGTTCTTTGCCAAAAGTAATATGTTGAACACTAGGCATGGAAGGCAGATCACTTGGCGAGCCTTGTTCATATCTTGACCTTTCAGCCCAATTCTCCAAGGCTTTCAGAACAGCAATTTGCACAGCTCTTTTTACTGGATCATCATTCTTCCGTTTCTTAGCTGGCAAAGTGTTAGAGATAATTTTTGCTTCTTGAGTAGCAAGCTCCTGTGCATACTTGTGCATCCTATCTCTAACAAAATCTGGATCCAAGGCTTTGTTGATGGAAGAAATCTGCAGACAATTCAGAACCCACTTCTCTTCATTAGCAAACTCTTCCCAGCTTTGGATCTCTTCAACAGATCTGTTCACCCTGTACTCTCTCCATTTGATATATCTGTTGGATAAGGATGAAGATGAAGGCACTGAAGACAAAATTATAAGGGAGGTTTTGATGCATTCCAAAACTTCAAAATCCGCTAAGTATGGAGTAACTTAGCTGATGATCCCTTTGGAAGGAATTTTGACCAAGTATAAGAAGACATCAGAAGTGTCAAAATTTCAATGTCCAAGACTTCTGATCTGCTGAAGGAAAGTTATCGGACTGATGAAGATCAGCCGACTCAAATCAGATTTGTTCAAGTTTGAGATCAGCTTAGTTCGCCATCAGACTTGCACTTCCGTCAGCCAAGTGGAAAGGATCATAAAGTCTTCCCAGCGGTAATAAATGCCCCTGGAAGTAATAAATGCTGAAGTACAAGGATATTAAAGACAAATGATTGAAGAATTGCTTCGCATCAGCTGGGTGCATTTAATGCTGCCTGCAGAATAGTACTGTTGATAGTATGGACAGACTGCAAAAGAGCTGTTCGCGGAAATTAAGGACCAGTACTCGAGGAATTTGAATCTTGTCTCTCTTCAACGGACATTTTTCAAACCTCAAGTATAAATAGCTGAAAGAGACGAAGAGAGAACAACAACACAATCTCTGAGAAATTTTCGAAGCAGAACTCTTTAAGTCTCAAGAACAGCTCACTCATCAGCTTAGTCATTTGTTGACGAAAAGCGAAGTTGAAGAACAAAGCTAAACACATCTTCTGAGTGAATTTGTAAAACTGAGTGTTTTGAGAAGTAGATATCCATCTTAGTGAGTGATATTACTTCAGAGAGTAGGATTTCTTTGTGATTTCTTACTGCGCACTTACGGCCTGTTCATTTATTGTTAGGCGTAAGCAGAGTGTACTGGTTACTTTGTGTTTCTAGTATAACCCAAGATCTTTGTGACTTGGAAGAGTGGATTAAAGGATATTTACATCCATATAACCACTATAAAAATTACTGGTGTTTTTTTCTTGCATTTTAACTTGCATATTTCAAGTTTGCATAAAACACTTTACTTAACTGTTTGAAAAGAATTTAAAAGGAGTTTATAAAACTGGGGAAACATTTTTCAAACTGCTGAGAATACTTGTGAAAAACACATTGAAAATCCGCTGCAAGTACCCTATGTATTAAAACTGATTTTGACAAAATCAGCTAAGTAACTATCAGTTTAGTGGTCTACGAAGCTGTTCAAAGATTTGTTCGTGATCAGCCGAGAAACCTACTGTTGATAACAGCTTAGTCTGTTTAAGTTAACAAAAAGGTTTTAAAGTTAAAAAATGCAAAAAGTTTAGAGGTCTATTTGAAAAACAAAAACTTTTTGAAAAATGGACTGTATCAGTCATGTTCCCACATTGCTGGTATGTCGTTTGAAGACTGGAAAATCAGGATGGAGATTTTCCTAGCTGCTTATAATGATAACATGTACACATGTATCATAAAAGGTCCATTCAAATTCACCAAGACTATTGTAGTTGATGAAGCTGAACTAGTGGTGGAGAAAGATGTAACAGAGATGACAGCCGAAGAAATAAAGCTGTTCAATCTGGATAAAGTTGGACGTTTCATCATGACCAAAGCCCTGGATAATGATCGGTTTGACAAAGTCAAACATTGCAAAACTGCAAAGGAGATGTGGGACAAGGTTCGTGACATGAGCGAAGAAAACGACGCCATCAAAGAGCATCAGCTGAGTGTTGCTCTGGAAAAGCTGGACAACTTCAAGATGAAGTCTGCGGAAACCATTGACCAGATGGACACAAGGTTTACAAGGACATTGAATGAAGTGCTAAAGCTTGGAAAAACCTTTACGGACAAGGAGATAACCGTCAGAGTTCTGAAGGCCCTACCTCCAAAGTTCAACATGAAGGTGACAGCCATGGAAGAGTCAAGAGATCTGGGCAAGATTTCTCTCACCGAGCTGTTCTCAGTACTCAAGGCGTATGAGTATAAACTGCCAAGAATGGGTGTTGAAGAAACCTCTACTTCAAGTCCCACAGCTACACTTGTTGCTGCTGAAAATCCTAGAAGGCCAGCTCACAAAAGCAAAGATGTGGACTCATCTGATGAAACCACACTACTCAACAAAAAGGAGTACACTGCTGGAGACGTAGCATTGCTGATGAACAACTTCGAAAAGTTCTACAGACGAAAAATGAAGAACAAATATAACAATGCTTCTACTTCTAACCCTACTTCTTCTTCTAAGGATAAGGATTCTTACAAATCCAAAATGATGTGCTATAATTGTAGGAAACTGGGTCATTTCATCAGAGACTGCCCATATCCTAAAGCTGAGAAGTATACTGAAGAAGAAAAGAGAATCAGAAAAGAAAGAAAGCATTAGAAAGGAAAGCTGCTGGTAGCAGAAGCAGAAAAGCTAGCTGCTGTCTACTCATCTGATTCAGATTCAGACACTTCTGATGAAGAGAGCCCTGCTCTTCTCTGCCTGATGGCTAAGGAATCTGATGACTCTGAGGATAGTGAGGTAACTCCTCTTGATAATGAATTATTTAATTAATTTGAACAAATGATGCTTAACAATACTACTATTGCTGAAGCATATAAAAAGCTTAAGGAAGAGATGATATTGCTAAAAGAACAAAACAGTTCACTGAAACTCTCAGCTGAAAAGCCAAGAGACTCAGCTGAATAGAAACAGCTTGAGCAAGAAAATGAATCTCTGAAAGCTGAATGTGATGTCTATAAGGGTAAAATCATTGAGCTTGAGAAAGTCATTGAGTCTCATGAGAAGTCATATGTTGCATCCACTCACATGTCTAGTAAACAGAAGACACCTTTAGATCAGGACAAGTTAGAACTGAACTATACTGAAAAATTTATATCAGCTGACAATAGTAAGGTCATACTGTATGTTCAAACTACTAAACCTGCTTCACCTGAGAAAGTGGTAAAGGAGACGAAAACTCCTAAGGCTAAAAAGAGCAAAGAGCCTAGTGTAGGAAAACAAACTAGTAAGCCTAAACAGAAGAGTCCTAGGAAGTCCTCTGACAAGGCTAAAACTAATCAGACTAGTGATAAAACTAAGTCGTCTGTTAATGAGCAAGCAACTAGTAAGCCAAAGAAGCATAAGAATAAGAAAAATCAAAATGCTTGGTATGGAAATGAGTCTTATTATGCAACCTGCTGCATATCATCTTATGCATCATGCACCTCAATTCCCAACTTACTATGCACCATATCCTGCTCATCCAATGCATGCATATCCTCCTTATCATGCATCTTACTCTGCATTTGAACATTATCCTTATCATGTTGATCATCAACAATATGATAAATCTGATGAACGTGGTAAAGGAAAAGCTGTTCATACTCCTGTTGAAACTCAAAAGCCTAAGAAGCCTAAGACTTCATCATCTTGGGTTGTCAAAGGTGGAACTAATCCTTCAGGACCCTCTCAATAAGGATACCTAAAACAATTTTATTTTGTTTTGTAGGTTAGGATTAGGAGTAGGAGTAAAGTAGAGAAGATTTGGTACTTGGACAGTGGCTGTTCAAGACACATGTGTGGAAGCATACATGAACTGACTGATGCTGTTGTTGTGGATGGTCCAAAAGTTACTTTTGGAGACAGTAAAGAAGGCAAGATTGTAGCAAAAGGAAGCTTAATCAAAGGAAACATAGAGATATCTGACGTCTCATATGTTAAAGGCCTAAAGTACAACCTGCTAAGCATAAGTCAATTTTGTGACAAAGGATATTCAGTCATCTTCTCAATAGATAGGTGCTATGTTGAACAGATTGGTACAAAGAAGGTAATTTTATCTGGAAGACGACAAGGGAATGTCTACACAGTGGACTGGAATTCTGCTGACAAGAATTCAAGTATTTGTTTGGTGGCATCAACACCAAGTGAAGTTAGTTGGTTGTGGCACAAAAGAATGAATCATGTGAATTTCAAGACCATCAACAGACTAATCAAGAATAATCTAGTAGAAGGAATTCCAAAGACAGTCATGAGCAAAGATAAGCTGTGTGACGCATGTCAGAAGGGTAAACAAATCAAGTCATCATTCAAAAGCAAGAAGTATCAATCTTCTGGAAGAATATTGGAGCTGCTACACATGGACTTATTTGAACCCATTGATCCAGTCAGCAATGGTGGAAAGAAATACTGCCTAGCTGTTGTGGATGACTATTTAAGATATACTTGGGTGATATTCATGAAAAAGAAAAGTGAAACCAAGAAACATCTTACTAATCTGATGGAACTGATCCAGAATGAGAAAAGCATAAAGATATTGAAGATCAGATCAGATAGAGGTACAGAGTTTACAAACTCTACTGTTGAAGAGTATTGTAATATCAAGGGAATACATCATGAGTATTCAGCTGCTAGAACCCCTTAACAGAATGGTGTCGCTGAAAGGAGAAACAGAACACTGAAGGAAGCTGTCAGAACCATGATAGCTGAAGCTAAGCTGCCGCAAAGATTTTGGGCAGAAGCAACAAACACAGAATGTTTTACCCAAAACAGATGCATGATCAACAAGCACCAAAACAAGACTCCATATGAAGTTTGGAACAACAGGAAGCCAAACATTCATTATTTTTAGATATTTGGTTGTAAATGCTATGTTTTAAATAATGGTAAAAATCACCTTGCTGCATTTGCAGAAAAGGCTGATGAAGCTGTCTTTGTAGGATACTCTACTGTTAGTAAAGCTTATAGAGTTTTTAACAAAAGAACATTATTAATAGAAGAATCCATTCATGTAGTATTTGATGAACCAAGTCAATCTTCTGAAAAGAATCAAAGTAATAATCAAGATCTGTCTACTGATTTACAGAAATTGAATGTTGGAAAGAATCAAGAATATGTTCCCATCATACTACCTGATATCAACCCAGCTGATAACTCAAGTGCTGTTCAAAATCACAGTGCTGATTGTATAACAGACGAGTTGCAAACAACTGATAGACCAGAGACAGTTCAACAGACAACAAATGTTCAACAGCCTACTACTGGAACTCCAACAGTAGTGTTGCAAGATCAAAACAAAGGACAACATTATGATTTGCAACCTGATCTCAGATGGCTCAAGAATCATCCACCAGAGCTGGTGATTGGTGATCCTTTGGATAAAGTGAAGACAAGGAGAGCTGCTGCAAGTGATGCAATGTTTGTCAGCTTCCTATCTCAAATTGAGCCCAAGCAGATTGAAGAAGCTCTTAGTGATTCTAACTGGATTGAAGCTATGCAAGAAGAGCTAAATCAATTTGAAAGGAATGAAGTCTGGTACTTAGTTCCTAGACCAAGTCATCAAAGAGTCATTGGCACTAAATGGGTATTCAGAAATAAGATGAATGAAGATGGTGAAGTCACCAGAAACAAAGCAAGATTAGTGGTCAAGGGTTACTGCCAAGAAGAAGGCATTGACTTTGATGAAACGTTTGCACTAGTAGCAAGATTAGAGGCAATCAGACTCTTTCTTGCCTATGCTGCTCACAAGAATTTCACCGTCTATCAGATGGATGTGAAATCAGATTTTCTCAATAGAGAATTGCAAGAAGAAGTTTACGTTGAACAACCACCTGGTTTTGAAGTCTATCAAGAAGAAGATAAGGTGTATCGTCTGAAGAAAGCCCTCTATGGACTGAAACAGGCTCCAAGAGCATGGTATGATACCTTATCTGATTTTCTTTTAATTAAAGGATTTCGCAAAGGTAAAGTTGACAAGACCTTGTTCACTATTGAATGGGAAGAACATATTTTGCTTGTGCAAATTTATGTGGACGATATTATTTTTGGTTCAACTAACCAACAGATGTGTGACAAGTTCTCAAAGTTGATGCAGAACAAGTTTGAAATGAGCATGATGGGAGAACTTAATTATTTTCTTGGTTTGCAAGTAAGACAGTTGCCTGATGGAATTTTCATTAGCAAAGCAAAATACACAAATGATCTGTTCAAGAAGTTTGATATGGAGACTAGCTCTACTGCTACTATTCCAATGTCTACAAGTCTTCGTTTGGATAAAGATGAAGATGGCAAATCAGTGGACATAACCAAATACAGAGGCATTATTGGGTCAATGTTGTATCTAACAGCTAGCAGACCTGATATTATGTACTCAGTTGGATTCTGTGCAAGATTCCAATCAAATCCCATGGAATCTCATCTCTTAGCTGCCAAGAGAATACTGAAATATATTAAGGGCACTCAAGATTTGGGATTGTGGTATCCTAGAGAGTCTAGATTTGAGCTTATTGGATATTCAGATTCTGACTTTGCTGGCTGCACGATTGATAGAAAAAGCACAACAGGTGTCTGTCAATTCTTAGGTAGTCGTCTGATCTCATGGATGAGTAAGAAACAGACTTCAGTATCCATATCCACTGATGAAGCTGAATACATAGCTGCTGGAGCTTGTTGTGCACAAATCTTATGGTTGAAGATCAACTAGAAGATTACAATATCAAAATCAGTGGAATACCAATATACTGTGACAATACAAGTGCAATCAGCCTTACTCAGAATACTACAAGTCATTCAAGGACTAAGCATATTGAGATCAAGCATCACTTTATTAGAGATCATGTGGAGAAAGGAAATGTCATAATAGAATATGTGTTTACTGAAAATCAAATTGCTGACATCTTCACAAAACCTTTAAGTGAGACAAGGTTTTCAACTCTTAGAGCTGAACTAGGTTTATTAAAATTGGATGCATAAGCTGAGGGGGAACTTATCAGAAGACTAAAGTTCAACAGCTTACTAATCTTATTTATCTTCAAGGATTAACTCTCAACAGACTAGTTAACTTATGAATTCTTAAAGTCAGGGGGAACGTGTAAGACTAGCGGTACTTCTGATTAAAAGATGAAATCTGTTAATGTCAGTTAGTTGAAGTTATGTTTTCAACAGAAGATTAAAGTCTTGAAGAATGAAGATTTATTTTCTAGCTGGATTGACAAACAGCTGAGGAAGGTTATCAGCTATTGGCTTTCACTGATAACAACTATGTCATCAGGACAGTAGTCCATCAGATAAGTATTTATTTTACTCATCTGATCGCTTGTGTAAATGCTTACTGTTTAAAACGTTTTATTTCAAAACACGCTTTTACAAGTGACAGAAGGGCGGTACAAATTCCCGCTCCTTATTTAATGCGATTTGAATTTGAAAGGTCGTAACTGATGCCGCACGATCAGCACTAACAAGAAACAGATCTAACGGTTAGCTGGTATCACGGAAACCAAGATACCCTAACTCTATAAATCCCAATCTGATCAGCCGTGTAGTTCTTTACGCACCCTAAATATTCAAAGCACACTTGAGAGAAAAATACTTGCAATTTTCTGCAAAATTCTTCCTGTTTCCCTAATTTTCAACAGATTACGATGGCCGCTGAAGGTATGTTCTTAGTGTATGAGTCGTACTATCAATTTGGAACGGATCTGATGAAAGAATTGCTGGAAAAATTCAAGACGGCCTCTCTGGTAAACTTCATGGAGTACAATGAAGGTATAATCTGGACTGACCAGGTTATGGAGTACTACAGGACTGCTACTGTTGACTACAACTCCATGGAAATCAAGGCTACAGTCGGAGACAAATCTGTGGTCATTACACCCACTGTTCTTCACGAAACGTTTGGTCTTCCTAACAGAGGACGACATGACGTCACTGTGCTGACTGAGGAAAAGCACCAACAATTCTGGGCGATCTGCGCCAAAGAAGGAGAGATGTTGTCTGGCAACATCAAGAAGAGACAACTGAAGGATGAATATCAGCGGATGGCTGATATGGTCTCAAAGCTGATAGAAAATCGTACTTTTTCTCTGGATGCTGTTACCATGAAAAGGTTCAGCATAATGGCTGCCATCTACTATGGATTGGAAGTCAACTGGTCCATTATAGTTTGGTACATCTTTGCTGATTTTCTTGAGGTAAAGAAAGGAAAAGGCCCTCACCCCAACCACATAATCACACTCAGTTATCTGCTGTCAAAACTGGGCTGTGTTATGACGAATGGAAAGGAGATCCACAAATCTAAGGCAATGTCCAAGTACTTGCCTGTTCTAAAGAGAAAGGCTGATGAGCCTGAAGAAGATGAAGATGAGGAACCAAAGGAGGTTCCTGCCAAGAGGCAAAGAAGATTAGTCAAAACAGCTGACTTAGCTGTTGAGACTAAGAAGAAGAAGGTTGCTGATCAACCAAAGGAGAAGGTTTCTAAGAAAGTAAAGACTGTGGCTGACGTTGCTGTTGATCAAATCATAAGTCAGACCACTGCTGATGTAAGGGGAATGTCTCCTGCATCACCTTCCAGGACTCCTTCTGCTGAAATGCCTGCTGAGAATGTCTCTCACAGGACAAGGAGCCAACAAAGGGACACTGCTGCTTCAAGACCCATTCAGGGTTTATCAAAGAAGTTAGCAAAGAAGCAGATGACATTCATTGAAAAGCCTACTGAGTTGGAAAACTTAGTAAGACAAAGTCCGGTATCTGCTGAAAGACCTGTTGAAGCTGTTGAGGCTTCTGTTGCTGACAAAGCTGATGCGCAACAGTTGACTCAAGCTACATCAACAGTTGAGGCTGCCCAACCTCAGGATGATCCAGATGTCATGATCATCCATCCTATTGCTGCTGCACCAATCTCATCTGCTGGTCCAGCCCCTGCTCCAGCTCATAAAGGAAAAAGAAAAATAGTGCTTAAAAGGAAGAAGATTTCCAAAGATGATAAAAAGAAGAGGGAAGAAGCTGAACAGAGAAAACAAGATGAGTTGGAAGAAAATAAGGCACTTGAACTGAGCAAAGTTCAAGAAGCAAATGATGAAGCCAGAAGACAAATGTCTGAGGCAGAGAGAAAAGCTGCTGAGGATGCTGAAATGGCTATTGTCATTGAGCTCAGCAAGACTGATGCCTATGGACCTTTCCATGGCAGAGGCATTAAAATAAACGAGGCTGCTGATAATGAAGACAAACCAACGAAGCCTAAAATGCCTGCTGGGGAAGTTAAGTCTAAAGACAAATATGAAGTAAGAAAAGCCTTCAACATTGTATATGCTGATAAAGAGCTTTTCAAGAAATTTGAGAATTCTTTAGCTTACTACGATCAGAAACTCATGTTAAAGACGCTGTTCAATCAAGAAAAGCCAAGGTACATCAGATGGAGAGACAACAGGCTGAACAAGTCTATAACAGAACTTCAAAACTCGAAGGAGTTAGCTGATGAAGAACAATGGGTTCTTAATTGGCTAAGAACAGACTCCATTCAAAAGGCCTTGGATCCCAGCTATGTCAGAGATGTCATGCACCTATATGCAAAAGAATTTGCACTGGAGGAGGCCAAGAAAATTGAAAACTCCCTGCCAGCCAAGAAAAGAAAGATTGATGATGCTGAAGAAAGGGCCATTAACATTGCTGTTATGACTGCCTTGAAGAGATGGGCAGAGAGGTCAAGATATCAGCAGGGACACTCAAGTGAGTTGCCTCAGCTGCCAAGTATTCAGCAAATAATTTTTGGCAAGGAAGTGAAGGAGTATAGTGAAGTGCCCAAGGGAAATAATGCCTTTGTAAACCCTTGGATCATTGTTAGGCAGATACGTCAAACAACCTGCTTCAATGATGATGGCACAATCACTAATCTGTTCTATGATGACGTCACTGATGAACACAAGAAAGCTGACAAGACCTTAGCTATTGAGTGGAATGCTAAGGCTTCTGAAGATCATCAGGAGACTGGAATGGAAGATGTCCCTGTCCACCAGGAGACTGAAGAAAAGGAAGATGCTGCTTCTGTTTCATCAGGTGATGAACACTCATCACTGATGGAAGCTTTCCAGATGCTTATGGAGAATTCAGTGAAGGAACTGGAAGAGAAGCATGGCCAGCAGCTGGTGAAGTTGAAAGTGGAGCTGAAGATGAACTCAAAGCAGAGTTGGCAAAGTCCAACAAACTTCAGCTGGAAACTATGCAACAGTCAACAGAGAAGATCATCAAATCTGAAATTGATAGTTTCCCTGTACCTCAAGACAACTCTTTGCAGTTAGTGCACAGTCTTAATGACATGAACAGAAATGTCGAGGATGTGAAGGCTGATATAAATCACCTTCATACTGCCTTACAAAGAGCTGAGCACAAGATAGCTGACTTAACTGCAACCTTCATCAAAGTCAGTGAAGAAGAGAAGGAAGTCAATCTTGGGATGTTGCAAGAAGTCTCAAATGCTGAAAAGGAGCTGCATAATGAACTTGCAACAATGCAACTGAATATTGACTACTTCAATGATCAGACTGACGACATCAGCACCACTCTTCATCACTTAACAGCAAGTCATGATGTAGTGAATCAGAATCTGAAGACTTTATGTGCTGCAATGAAAGTTCCAACTGTTGCACTCAACCCTGCTGCTAAACCTGGAGAAGTCATCAAGTCTGATGATGACAAAAAGGGGGAAGATAAAGGGGAAGAAACAACCAAGGAAACTTCTGCTGCTGTTGAAGCCAAGAAGACTGATGAAGCTACTACAATGACCAAGACTGCTGAAGAAGAACTTGGAAAGGTACAAGGTGAAGAAAAGTCTGAAGAAGAGACTAAGGAAAAAGCCAAAACTGATGAAGTAATGGCTGAATCCAAGGACTCTGCTGCTGATCAAACAGAGCCGTTGACCAAGTACAAGAAAACAGAATCAGCCAGGAAGGCAATGGAGCTTCTGAAGGAGCAGCAACTTAAAGAAAAGATGGAGGCTGCCAAAGAAGTTATCCTTCAGGGTGAAGAAGCTGATGAAGATGATGAAGAAGAAGATGATGAAGAGTCATCTTATGAGTATTAAGAAGTGCTTGAAGGATCTGATGAAGAAACTGATAGTTAGAACTTTTAAATCATTTGTAATCAGTTTACTTTATCTATTCTTCAGACATCTCATCTGATGAACTTGCACTTGTAATATTTTCATTATCAATAAAAAGAGACAAGTTCAATCCAATACATCTTTTCTATCTCAGAAAATTTTGAGGATCACAATCTTTAGCTTAAGTTTTAACAGGTACTTGGCTGAAGTTTTGTCATCATCAAAAAGGGGGAAATTGTTGGATAAGGATGAAGATGAAGGCACTGAAGACAAAATTATAAGGGAGGTTTTGATGCATTCCAAAACTTCAAAATCCGCTAAGTATGGAGTAACTTAGCTGATGATCCCTTTGGAAGGAATTTTGACTAAGTATAAGAAGACATCAGAAGTGTCAAAATTTCAAGGTCCAAGACTTCTAATCTGCTGAAGGAAAGTTATCAGACCGATGAAGATCAGCTGACTCAAATCAGATTTGTTCAAGTTTGAGATCAGCTTAGTTCGCCATCAGACTTGCACTTCCGTCAGCCAAGTGGAAAGGATCATAAAGTCTTCCCAACGGTAATAAATGCCCCTGGAAGTAATAAATGCTGAAGTACAAGGATATTAAAGACAAATGATTGAAGAATTTGAATCTTGTCTCTCTTCAACGGACATTTTTCAAACCTCAAGTATAAATAGCTGAAAGAGACGAAGAGAGAACAACTACACAATCTCTGATAAATTTTCGAAGCAGAACTCTTTAAGTCTCAAGAACAGCTCACTCATCAGCTTAGTCATTTGTTGACGAAAAGCGAAGTTGAAGAACAAAGCTAAACACATCTTCTGAGTGAATTTGTAAAACTGAGTGTTGTGAGAAGTAGATATCCATCTTAGTGAGTGATATTACTTCAGAGAGTAGGATTTCTTTGTGATTTCTTACTGCGCACTTACGGCCTGTTCATTTATTGTTAGGCGTAAGCAGAGTGTACTGGTTACTTTGTGTTTCTAGTATAACCCAAGATCCTTGTGACTTGGAAGAGTGGATTAACGGATATTTACATCCATATAACCACTATAAAAATTACTGGTGTTTTTTTCTTGCATTTTTACTTGCATCATTTCAAGTTTGCATAAAACACTTTACTTAACTGTTTGAAAAGAATTTAAAAGGAGTTTATAAAACTGGGGAAACATTTTTCAAACTGCTGAGAATACTTGTGAAAAACACATTGAAAATCCGCTGCAAGTACCCTAAGTATTAAAACTGATTTTGACAAAATCAGCTAAGTAACTATCAGTTTAGTGGTCTACAAAGCTGTTCAAAGATTTGTTCGCGATCAGCCGAGGAACCTACTGTTGATAACAGCTTAGTCTTTTTAAGTTAACAAAAAGGTTCTAAAGTTAAAAATTGCAAAAAGTTTAGAGGTCTATTCACCCCCCCCCCCCCTCTAGACCTCATTTGACCACTTGGGACCAACAATATCTTTGTTTTTCATGAGTGAACAAAGTCTTCAGCATCAGCTTCTTGTCAAAGTAAGCTAGTGCCTTCTCAAATCTGTTGAAAACAGAAGAGTCTGAGTTTATGATTTCAAAAGCTTTTCTAACTTCAAACTTCTTCTTTTCCTTAACCATGCCAGCAGGCATCTTCTTTTTAGCCTGTAAAGATTCTCCAATCTGTACTCCTCCAGCAATTTCAGGGCCATGAGCATCCTTCTTGCTGAGCTCAATGACAACAGCTAACTCAGCATCTTCAGCAGCTTTGCATTCTGCTTCAGATAACTTTCTTCTTTGCTCCTCTTTTTCAGCCTGAATTTTGCTAAGTTCTATGACCTTTTGTTCCTCCTGTTCATCCCTCTTTCTCTGCTCAGCTTCTTCTCTCTTCTTCTTATCAGCAGCAGAGATCTTCTTCTTTTTGATAATTATCTTTCTTCTCCCTTTGCTCTTATCAGCAGGGGCATGTTTAGGAACAGGTCCCGCAGATGCAAGTGGTGCAGCTGCTATTGGATTGATAATCTGCACTTCAGGAACATCAAGGGGTTGAGCAACCCCAGCTGTTGGTGCTGTTGAAGTTGTATGTTCTTCAGCAAGTTTCTCATCAGCAAACTTTTCTTCAACACCAGCAGGCCTCTCTGCTGATGGAGGGCTTTCTCGAACCAAGGTTGACAGTTCAGTAGGAGAATCAATAAAAGTCATTCTCTTCCTTATTGTCTTCCTTGCTCTTCCTCCTTGGACAGGTTTGGAAGCACCTGTATCTCGGAGTTGACTTCGCGTCCTGCGAGCAACATTTTCATCAGGTTCAGCAGAAACTGTTCTTGAAGGTGAACCAGGAGACATGTTCTCTATCTCATTCGTTGTCTGATTTATGATATCATCAGCAACGATCTTCTCAGCAGGCTCTTCTGTTTTGGCTTCAACAGCTGGCTGGGCTGTTTGAACAGAAGCCTTAGACCTTTTCTTTGGAGCCACCTCCTTTGGCTCATCAGCCTTCTTCTTTTTCTCAACAGAAGGCTGAGCTGTTTTCTTCTGCTTTTTGGCATGAACCTTTTCCTTAGGTTCCTCCTCTTCTTCTTCTTCAATTTTTCTCTTCATAACAGGCACATATCTGGCCATTGCCTTGGCGTTATGGATTTCCTTTCCATTTGTCATTGTATAGCCCATATTTGAAAACAGATAACTCGGGGTAATCCTGTGGTTTGTCTACTTTCCCTTCTTTTCGTGGAAGTGTACAAAGATATACTAGATAACAACTGACCAATTTACCTCTAAGCCATAGTAAATTGCCAGCATGATACAGTACCTCTTCATGGTTACTGCATCCAGAGAGAATGTGCAGTTCTCTATCAGCTTAGAGACCATATCAGCCATGCGCTGATATTCATCCTTTAGCTGTGTCTTCTTGATGTTTCCAGTCAGCATTTCTCCTTCTTTGGCACAGATTGCCCAGAAATCTTGAAGCTTCTCCTCCGCCAAAGTAACAACATCATGTCATCCTTGATTTGATAAACCAAATTTCTCGTGCAACAGAGTAGGAGCAATGGTGATGGCTTCTCCTCCTACAGTTGTTGTGATTTCCAGCTTATCAAAGTCAACCGCAGCAGTTTTGTAGTACTCCAAGACTTGATATGTACAAATTATTTCTTCGTGAGATTCCATGAAGTTTACCAGTGATGCGGCCTTGAATTTTTCCAGTAATTGCTTCATCACATCGGTACTTGACTGGTGATATGCATCACAGACCAGATACATTCCTTCGGCCTTAGCTTCTTGAGCAGAACTCATTTTGATTATGTAGAAAGTTATTGAAACAGAGAGAATTTCGCAGAAAATAGTAGGCATAATTTCTCACAAGTGCTCTTGAATGTATTTGAGTGCGTAAAGAGTTACTAGTCTGATCAGATCTGGATTTATAGAGTTAGGATTTCTTGGTTTCCGTGATACACGCTAACCGTTAGATACGTTTGTGTCAGTTCTGATCGTGCGGGCGTCAGTTACGCGATTCAAAATTCAAAAAGCATTAAATGACAGGCAGGAATGCGAACCGCCTTAGTATACTTGTAAAAACGTATTTAAAATTGAACTTTTTTAAAACAGTAAGCTTTTACACAGCTGATCAGACGAGTAAACTAAAGTACTTATCTGATGGGACTACCATCCTGATGACAGATTGTTATCAGTGAAAGCAAATAACTGATAACCTTCCTCGCCTGTTTGTCAATCCAGCTAGGTGAATAATCTTCAATCTTCAAGACTTTAACCTTCTGATGAAAGCATAACTTCAACTAACTTTCATCAACAAATTTCATCTTTTAATCAGAAGTACGGCTAGTCTTAAACGTTCCCCCTGACTTTAAGAATCCATAAGTTAACTAGTATGTTGAGAGTTAATCCTTGAAGATAATATGATGTGTAAGCTGATGAACTTTAGTCTTCTGTTGAGTTCCCCCTCAGCTTATGCATCCAATTTTAGTAGACCTAGTTCAGCTCTTAGAGTTGAAAACCTTGTCTCACTCAGAGGTTTTGTGAAGATGTCAGTAATCTGATTTTTAGTAAAAACATATTCTATCATGACATTTCCTTTCTCCACATGATCTCTGATGTAGTGATGTTTGATCTCAATATGTTTAGTCCTTGAATGACTTGTAGTATTTTGAGTAAGACTGGTTGCACTTGTATTGTCACAGTAGATAGGTATTCCACTGATTTTGATGTTGTAATCTTCTAGTTGATGCTTCAACCATAATATTTGTGCACAGCAAGCTCCAGCAGCTATGTATTCGGCTTCAGCAGTAGATATGGATACTGAAGTTTGTTTCTTACTCATCCAAGAGATCAGAAGACTACCTAAAAACTGACAGACACCTGTTTTGCTTTTTCTGTCAATCTTACAACTAGCATGTCAGAATCTGAATATCCAATAAGCTCAAATCCAGATTCCCTAGGGTACCACAATTCCAAATCTTCAGTGCCTTTAAGATATTTGAGTATTCTTTTGGCAGCTAAGAGATGAGATTCCTTAGGATTTGATTGATATCTCGCACAAACCCCAACAGAGTACATGATATCAGGTCTGCTAGCTGTTAAGTACAACAGTGACCCAATAACTCCTCTGTACTTGGTTATGTCTACTGATTTGCCATCCTCATCTTTATCCAAACAAAGACTTGTAGACATTGGAATATTAGCAGTAGAGCTAGTTTCCATACAAAATTTCTTGAACAGATCCTTTGTGTATTTTGCTTGGCTGATGAATATTCCATCAGACAACTGTCTTACTTGCAAGCCAAGAAAATATTTAAGTTCTCCCATCATGCTCATTTCACACTTGTTCTGCATCAGCTTTGAGAACTTATCACACATCTGTTGATTTGTTGAACCGAAAATGATATCGTCCACACATATTTGCACAAGCAATATATGTTTTCCCATTCAATAGTGAACAAGGTCTTGTCTACCTTACCTTTGCGAAATCCTTTAATTAAAAGAAAATCAGATAGGGTATCATACCATGCTCTTGGAGCCCGTTTCAGTCCATAGAGGGCTTTCTTCAGACGACACACCTTGTCTTCTTCTTGATAAGTTTCAAATCCCGGTGGTTGTTCAACATAAACTTCTTCTTGCAATTCTCCAATGAGAAAAGCTGATTTCACATCCATTTGATAGACTGTGAAATTTTTGTGAGCAGCATAGGCAAGAAAGAGTCTGATTGCCTCTAGTCTTGCTACTGGTGCAAAATTTTCCTCAAAGTCAATACATTCTTCTTGACAATAACCTTTGGCAACTAATCTTGCTTTATTTCTGGTGGCCACACCATCTTCATTCATTTTATTCCTGAATACCCATTTAGTGCAAATTACTCTTTGATGACTTGGTCTAGGAACTAAGTACCAGACTTTATTCCTTTCAAATTGATTTACCTCTTCTTGCATAGCTTTAATCCAGTTTGAATCATTAAGAGCTTCTTCAATCTGTTTAGGCTCAATTTGAGATAGAAAGCTGACAAACATTGCTTGACTTGCAGCAGCTCTCCAGTCTTTACTCTATCCAAAGGATCACCAATCACCAGCACTAGTAGGTGATTCTTGAGCCATCTAAGATCAGGTTGCAAATCATAATGTTGTCATCTGTTTTGATCTTGCAACACTACTGTTGGAGTTCCAGTAGTAGTTTGTTGAACAGCAGTTGTCTGTTGAACAGTCTCTGGTCTGTTAGTTGTTTGCAACTCTTCTGTTAGACAATCAGCACTTTGATTTTGAACAGCATTTGAGTTAGCAGCTGAGTTGAGATCAGGTAGTATGATGGGAACATATTCTTCATTCTTTTCAACACTCAATTTCTGAAAATCAGTAGACAAATTTTGATCAGTACTTTGATTCTTTTCAGAAAATTGATTAGGTTCATCAAATACTACATGAATGGATTCTTCTAAAAGTAAAGTTCTTTTGTTAAACACTCTATACGCTTTACTAACAGTAGAATATCCTACAAATACTGCTTCATACCTTCTCTGCAAAAGCAGTAAGGTGATTTTTCCCATTATTTAAAACAAAGCATTTACAACCAAAAATTCTAAAGTAATGAATGTTTGGCTTTCTGTTATTCCAAACTTCATATGGAGTCTTGTTTTGGTGCTTGTTGATCATGCATCTGTTTTGGGTAAAGCGTGCTGTATGTGTTGCTTCTGCCCAAAATCTTTGAGGCAGCTTAGCTTCAGCTATCATGGTTCTGGTAGCTTCTTTCAGAGTTCTGTTTCTCCTTTCAGCAACTCCGTTCTGTTGAGGGGTTCTGGCAGCAGAGTATTCATGGCTGATTCCTCTGGCATTACAATACTCTTCAACAGTATAGTTTGTAAATTCAGTCCCTCTATCTGATCTGATCTTTAGTATTTTCATACTCTTTTTGTTCTGAATTTGCTCCATCAGATTTGTAAGATGCTCCTTGGTTTCACTTTTCTTCTTCATGAAAATCACCCAAGTGTATCTTGAATAATCATCCACAACAGCTAGGCAGTATTTCTTTCCACCAATTCTGATTGGATCAATGGGTCCAAATAAGTCCATGTGTAGCAGCTCCAAAATCTTTCCAGATGATTGGTGCTTCTTGCTTTTGAATGATGACTTGATTTGTTTACCCTTCTGACATGCGTCACAAAGCTTATCTTTGCTCATGACTGTCTTTGGAATTCCTTCTACCAAACATTCTTGATAAGTCTGTTGATGGTCTTGAAATTCACATTATTCATTCTTTTGTGCCACAGCCAACTGACTTCACTTGGTGTTGATGCCACCAAACAAACGCTTGAATTCTTGTCAACATAATTCCAGTCCACTATGTAGACATTACCTTGTCGTCTTCCAGATAATATGACCTTCTTTGTACCAATCTGTTCAACGTAGCACTTATCTGTTGAGAAGATGACTGAATATCCTTTGTCACAAAATTGACTTATGCTCAGCAAATTGTATTTTAGGCTTTTAACATAAGAGACGTCAGATATCTCAATGTCGCCTTTGATCAGCTTTCCACTTGCTACAATCTTGCCTTCCTTGATGTCTCCAAAAGTGACTTTTGGACCATCCACAACAACAGTATCAGTCAGCTCGTGTATGCTTCCACACATGTGTCTTGAACAGCCACTGTCCAAGTACCAAATCTTCTCCACTTTACTCCTACTCCTAATCCTAACCTACAAAACAAAATAAAATTGTTTTAGGTACCCATATTGAGAGGATCCTGAAGGATTAGTTCCACTGACAACCCAAGATGTTGAAGTCTTAGGCTTCTTAGGCTTCTGATTTTCAGCAGGAGTATGAACAGTTTTTCCTTTATCACGTTTATCAGATTTGTCATGTTGTTGATAATCAGTATGATAAGGATAATGTTCATAAGCAGAATAAGATGCATAATAAGCAGGATATGCATGCATTGGATGAGCAGGATATGGTGCATAGTAAGTTGGAAATTGAGGTGCATGATGCATAGGAGGATATGCAGCAGGTTGCACATAATAAGACTCATTTCCATACCAAGCATTTTGATTTTTCTTGTTTTTATGCTTCTTTGGTTTACTAGATGCTTGTTCATTAACAGGCGACTTAGTTTTATCACTAGTCTGATTGGTTTTAACTTTATCAGAAGACTTCTTAGGACTCTTCTGTTTAGGTTTACCTGTCTGTTTTCCGACTCTAGGCTCTTTGCTCTTTTTAGCCTTAGGAGTTTTCGTCTCCTTTAGCTCTTTCTCAGGTTAAGTAGGTTTAGTAGTTTGAACATACAAAATGACCTTACTGTTGTCAGCTGATACAAATTTTTCAGTATGGTTCAGTTCTAACTTATTCTGTTCTAAAGGTGTCTTCTGTTTACTAGAGATAAGAGTGGATGCAAAAGTTGACTTTTCATGAGACTCAATTGACTTTTCAAGTTCCATGATTTTTCCTTTAAGGACTTCACATTCAGCTTTCAGAGATTCATTCTCTTGCTCAAGCAGTTTATATTCAGCTGATTCTTTAGGCTTTTCAGCTTTGAGTTTCAGTGAACTGTTTTGCTCTCTTAGCAATTTCATCTCTTCCTTAAGCTTACTAAATGCTTCAGCAATAGTAGTATTGTTAAGCATGATTTGTTCAAATAAATTAAATAATTCTTTATCAAGAGGAGTTACCTCATCATCCTCAGAGCTATAAGATTCCTTAGCCATCAGGCAGAGAAGAGCAGGACTCTCTTCATTAGAGGACTCTTCATCAGACGTGTCTGAATCTGAATCTGATGAGTAGATAGCAGCTAGCTTTTCCGCTTCTGCCACCAGCACCTTGCCTTTATGATGCTTTCTTTCTTTTCTGATTCTCCTTTCTTCTTCTGTATACTTCTTAGCTTTAGGATATTGACAGTCTCTGATGAAATGACCCAGTTTCCTGCAGTTATAGCACATCATTTTAGATTTATAAGAATCTTTGTCATGAGAAGTAGAAGCAGGGTTAGAAGTAGAAGCATTGTTATATTTGTTCTTCATTTTTCTTTTATAGAACTTCTTGAAGTTGTTCATCAGCAATGCAATGTCTCCAGCAGTGTACTCCTTTTTGTTGAGTATTGTGGCTTCATCAGATGAGTCCACATCTTTACTTCTGTAGGCTGGTCTTCTGGGATATTCAGCAGCAACCAGGGCAGCTGTGGGACTTGAAGTTGAGGTTTCTTCAACACCCATTCTTGGCAGTTTATACTCGTATTCCTTGAGCACTGAGAACAACTCGGTGAGTGAGATTTTTCCTAAATCTCTTGACTCTTCCATGGCTGTCACCTTCATGTTGAACTTTGGAGGTAGAGCCTTCAGCACTCTGACGGTTATCTCCTTATCAGTGAAGGTTTTTCCAAGCTTCAGAACTTCGTTCAGCGTCCTTGTGAACCTTGTATCCATCTAATCAATGGTTTCCGCAGACTTCATCTTGAAGTTGTCTAGCTTTTCCAATGCAACACTCAGTTGATGCTCTTTGATAGCGTCGTTTCATTCGTTCATATCACGAACATTATCCCACATTTCTTTGGCAGTCTAGCAATGCCTGACTTTGTTAAATCTGTCGTTGTCAAAGGCCTTGGTCATGATGAATCGCCCAACTTTGTCCAGGTTGAACAGCTTTATTTCTTCGGCTGTCATCTCTTGTAAATCTTTTTCCACCGTTATATCGATTTCATCAACTTTGATGGTCTTGGTGAATTTGAATGGACCTTTGATGATACATGTGTACATTTTATCATTGTAGGCAGCTAAGAAGATCTCCATTCTGATCTTCCAGTCTTCGAAGCTCATACCAGCTATGTGGGGAACATGGCTGATACAATCCATTTTTCAAAAATTTTAATTTTTCAAAATGATGCTCTTTTGAAAAGTTTGGAAACCTTTGAAAAACACTCGGATCAAGCTCGTTGATCAGGCAGCTGATTCTAATGAACCACCTGCTCTTATACCACTTGTTGGTCTCAAGTGGTCAGATGAGGTCTAGAGAGGGGTGAGGGGGTTGAATAAACCTCTGACAATTTTAAACAAAATCTTAACTTTAAAACTGTTGCTCAAAAGTAAGCAGACTAAGCTGTTACAGAATAGTAAGCTTATAAGGCTGATCGCGAACAAATCTTTGAACAGCTTTGTTGACCACTAGTCTGATAGTTACTTAGCTGATTTTAGTCAAAATCAGTTTTAATACCAGAGTACTTGCAGTTAATTTTTAAAGTTTTTTTCACAAGTATACTCAGTAGTTTGAAAAGTTTTATCCCCAGTTTTATAAACTTCTTTAAATCTTTTTCAAACAGTTTTATCAAGTGTTTTATGCAATCTAAAAATATGCAAGTAAAATGCAAGATAAAAACATAAGGATTTTTATTGTGGTTATATGGATGTAAATATCCTTTAATCCAATATTCCAAGTCACAAAGATCTTGAGTTATACTAAAGACACACAGTAATCAGTATACTCTGCTTATGCTTTACAACAAATGATAAGCCACAAGTTCGCTATAGGAAATCACAAAGAAATTCCTACTCTCCGAAGTAATATCACTCACAAAGATGGATATCTACTCCTTACAACACTCTGTTTTACAGATTCACTCAGAAAATGTA
Source organism: Penstemon barbatus (assembly GCA_003313485.2). Classification (NCBI taxonomy): domain Eukaryota; kingdom Viridiplantae; phylum Streptophyta; class Magnoliopsida; order Lamiales; family Plantaginaceae; genus Penstemon; species Penstemon barbatus. The sequence continues at coordinate 68,669,271 of CM064879.1, read as the reverse complement.
TATTCTTTGAACTTCAACGGCTTCTGTCAACAAATGACTTCAGCAGACAAGTGAGCTGTTCTTGAGCTTTGAGACTTGGAAAATATTTTGCTTCGAAATCAATCTCTCAGATGTTGTGTTGTTTCTCTTTTCTCTTCGTCTCTCTCAGATATTTATACTCACACTTTGAATTATGTCCATTGAAGTGAGACAAAATTCAAATCTCTTGATTTCTAGTCCTTAATTTTCGCGAACGACTCTCTGCACAGTGACAGTACTGCAAACTGTACTTTCTGTCAGGCAGCATTAAATGCACCGAGCTGATACGAGTTATTTCTTCAGTTATTTGCCATTAATAACCTCGGACTTCAGCATTTATTAATCCAGTGGCATTTATTACCGTTGGGACGACTTCTTGATCTTTCCACTTGGCTGATGAGAGTACACGTCTGATGATGAGCAGAGCTGATCTCAAACTTGAACAAATCTGATTTGAGTCGGCTGATTTACACCAGCCTGATTTCTTCTCTTCAGCAGATCAGTAGTCTTCTGGACCTTGAATATTTGACCCGTCTGATATGTCTTCTTGCTTGGTCAAAATTCTTCTAAGGGATTAAAACTAAGTTGTCTTTACTTAGCTGATATGAAGTTTTGGAAATCATCAAAACCTCCCTTAACTAATTCAGATTCAGTGCACTCCATCTTCATCTTTATCCAACAAGTTCATTGATTGACTATGCCCAACCCTTAGTCAATTCCTTTAGTCGCCTTTGGTCATCATAAATTGTTGATTGATCGAAGAGGAATATTTCTCTATACTTCTTTCTTGTATTCAGCTTTCAAATAACTGTAAGCTTATCACGCTTGTCGATGATCAATCAGTCATCGTTGTCAGATATAATTTATGTTTGTCATGAAATTCTATATAATGTTTTCCTTGCAACTTCTTTTTGAGGCATTTCTTTTAGAGTTAAATCCCTTAGAAGAGCCTGTCTGCTGCCTTCCCATGTTTTTGTGTACTGATTGCGAGCTTCAGTATCCCCAAATAAAACAACCAGTGTACCAACATGTCAATTCTTTGGTATGGGAGAAATTGGAAAATGCAGAACCATTAGTCAGATCCAGCTTGTTTAGACCTCCTTAAGCAATTCTTTGATATATGAGACAGTGACAAGTCCGTATGCCTTGGCAAGGACGACTGCTTCTTCTACTAGTCCGTCAGATTTCTTGGACTCCAAGAGGAAAGCTGGATTCTATGTCGTCAGGCTCTTATTTGTCGTCAAAACGATCAACTATTTTGTCTTCCTGCTTATATATCATTTATTTCTCGTAGAAGTAATCATCCCTCGTTGTAGATTTCCTTTTCTTAAGGGTTTTGTTCGTCGGTCAAGAATTCTTTGTAAAGTTTTTAAGTTGTCTCTCAATGAATCCACTGGAACGTATATGGATTTTCCATTCTGGTCGTTTCGACCTTGATACTTCTTTCTCATCAAGCAGCTTTATCGACTAATATAGTGTCGTTCCAACTTACCCGTATTAAATGGGGGAAGTCAAAAGTCGCAGTCCCGTCTTTAGATCTTCTTCCAGCTGTTGGATTAGCTTTATCATTTCCCTATAAATAGGTAGGCAGTTTCTTTCATATTTATCCATAACGTACAAAAATGGAGATATCAGTTTCTTTGAATTTTACTTTGCCCAGTGATCCCATAATTTTCAAAAAGTCACATTATTGTGAATCGTTATGTCGTAATAACTCAAGCATTATTTGCCTTGTACTGACAGGTCCCATTGATGCCTTACCTTGTACTGACGGGTCCCATGTGACCTCTGCATTGGTCTTCAATGGGTTGAGGTTCATGGTTCCCGTTTGCACATGGAGGGTTCGTATTTACCAGGCACCCCTGTTCTTGGATGTTACCTCCGGAGTGATTGACCGTCGGGGTGTGCTGATAAATTTTCACTTTGCGACTTTCCTCAAGAGATCTTGCTTTAGAGTAAAATTCAATCCCATCCTTCAAGCAGGAGCTCGTTTTTGGTCTAATGACCGCTGCAATGTATTTGGCTTGTAATGGTCATTTCAGACTAAAAGGAGGACCGATCTTCAAAGCCTGGCCACCGAACTAAAGAAGTCGATCATCCTGAGCAGCATGCTTCTCAGATGGTTGGAGGGAAACATGGAGGCAGTTGGACGAAGATCGATGTTTCCGTGGACATTGTCGTGAAAGACTCCGATCTATTAGATAGGATTTTCCACTTTTGTATTTGTAACAATATGTAAATCTAAGGATGTTCTTGCTTTCAGATGAATAAAACATTATATTCTTCTATGTCTGTTGTCTTCGTGAGTTTGTTCTTGCTTTGATTTCTCTTAATTTTGTCGGTTTTTTGGAGATCGAGGAGTGTTTATCGAGCGGATCTATTTTACTCAACTTTTAGGTTTTTTACCAGTTATTGGCTTTAACCTACTTAATTGTTCTTGTGGAGATCGATGAGTGTTTATCGAGCGAATCGATTTTACTCAACTATTTAGGATTTAGGTTTTTTTACCAATTATTGGCTTTAACCTATTTAATCGTCGTTATGGAGATCGAGGAGTGTTTATCGAGCGAATCGATTCTACTCAACTCTTTAGGACTTAGGTTTTTTTTTTTTTACCAATTATTGGCTTTAACCTATGTAATTGTCATTTTTTGGAGATCGAGGAGTGTTTATCGAGCGAATCGATTTTACTCAACTCTTTAGGACTTAGGTCTTTTACCAATTATTGGCTTTAACCTATGTAATTGTCGTTTTTTGGAGATCGAGGAGTGTTTATCGAGCGAATCGATTTTACTCAACTCTTTAGGACTTAGGTTTTGTACCAATTATTGGCTTTAACCTATTTAGTCATCGTCGGTATGGAGATCGAGGAGTGTTTATCGAGCGAATCGATTTTACTCAACTCTTTAGGACTTAGGTTGTTTACCCATTAATGGTTTTAACCAGTAAGCCCTTGCGTTGTTTGGAGAACGAGGAGCGTCTATCGAGCGGATCAATTTTTACTCGACTCTGTGAGTTCAGTTTTTTACCAAATATTGGTTTAACCTTTTGAATCTTTGATTCAACTGATAACTTATAAACATTGATTATATTTCAGAAGCAATCTTAGGCCAAAGCCTTTATTACAAAAAATAATACGAAAAATTTAAAATAAATCAAATATAAAAGATTAATAAGGATAACTACTAGGATTCATTTTCCATAGTATCTTCTCAGGTTGACTGCTTTCCGAGTCCTTGGTAGGGGTGTTCCGTCCAAGGGTGCAATTTTGTATGAACCTTTCTTTCCTACACCGACGACGATGTATAGTCCATCCAAATTCTGTTGCAATTTTCCTACATCTTTGGACACCTCTACTTTTTTCAATACTAAGTACCCTTCTTTGAAGGTTCGTACGCGCACCTTTTGATTATAGGCCTTCTTCATATTTGATTTAGCGACCTGCAGTTGTATGGCAGCCTTAAAGATTTGGTCAAGTCGACATCATCTTCTCTAGCTTTTTCATTTTCCTGGCTATCATTCATCTCGATCCTCGGGGTCGGGACTAGTGTTTCGACTGGAATTACGGTTTCCGAGCCGTATACCAAACTGAATGGGGTCTCGCCGGTTGAGGTCCTGACTGTTGTCCGATTTGCCCAAAGTACTCCAGGGAGTTCATCCAGCCATCTTCCTTTGGCTGCCCCTAATCTTTTCTCTAAAGATTTTATTATTTCACGGTTTGCTACTTCAGTTTGTCCGTTTGCTCTCGGATGTCCTACTGAAGTGATGGGGGCTATTTCGCACCCTACATATTACTTGAATCGAACGAAGAAATTAAGATCGATTCGACCAATCCAAACAGATCGGGATCCCCTTGCTGACCCGGCCAAGCGCAGCTCTCTTTGATCAGAAGATGATACTCCGGACCCTTGAAGGATACTTGGGCCGAGTCCAATTAGGACTATGATTCCTTGTAAAACTAGGTTAAACATTGTATAAATACCTAGTTAATGATTGTATTAGAAACTACGAAATCCTTTTACTTCAAGGATACACAAATATTCTCTGCCTAAGGCATTACAACTGAATAAGAATCAATATTATTCATAAGTATTTTGATCTCCATATTGAGGTGTTATTAGCTTTATTATGGTTTTACTTCTTGTTCTTAACTATAGCTTTTCTTTGTGGTAGATCCATCCGGAATAAAGTAACAGAGCCCTACTAATTATATACACAAATATCGTAAACCCCACCGATATTACAAATTCACTGATATCCGATTAACCCGACGAAATCCGGTTAAATCAGTTGGCGCCCACCGTGGGGCTAGGTTAATTATTCGATCGACACATGGCTCGCCCAAGGAAAAGCGCTCGCATTGGAGCGAGAAGTAATACGACCACCGGCCACAACATATCTGAAGATCCACAAGACAACAACGATAATAACAATCCCAACACCAATGAAAATCTCCCAGATACTCGTTCCCGTCAGCAGGAACACCAAGGGGGTCTTACCGGAGCGATACAAGAAGAACCGGAAGTTCCCGAAATACCCGTTCCTCTCCCAGGCGCTCAGGAAAAACTGAAACAAATAGCAATGCTCTTCAAATCACTCTCTCCAGAAGAATTGCTAGTTTTAGACCAAATTCCCCGTAACGTTACGGCTCCCAGGGCAACTCCCGCACCCGCAATACCAAGGCCGAACGAACGGACCTCTCAACAAGCCGACAGCCCAGCAAGTGAGCGACGCTCGCTACACAGCCCACAGCAGGTTAATTCTAAACCCTCCGATAACCGTCCCCGAAGAAGAACTGGTCGAAGACTACCACAAGCGGGTCGCAGCGGATCGAAGGAACGAACGATCATCCCAATCGAAGACGATGTAGATGATGCAATCCCAGATCGACCGAGAGCGACTTAATTCTCAGAAAGAGAAATTGAAAGGATGGTACAAGAGCGACTCGAACAACGATTACGATCTATTCAAAACCCATGGGCCCGGACTGCAGAACTCCAGGAAAGCCTTGCGGCTTGCTCTCCTTTCTGCAGGGAAATAAAAGAGGCTCAGTCTGCGGGATAGGTCCCGGGAAGACTACCCCGATATGATGGAACCTCCGACCCGGACGATTATATCTTTAGCTTTACGAACATAATGAATTTATATGCCCACTCCGCCGAATTCACCGCCAAGTTAATGGTGACAACATTTGAAGGACTCGCGCTGGATTGGTTTGCCAAACAGCCGGCCAACTCTATATTCAGTTTCCGAGAATTATGCAATAAACTAACGCAGCAGTTTGCCAGCCAGAAGAGACAAAAACTTCCGATGAGCTACCTGGGAACCATACACCAACAAGAGGGAGAATCCCTAAGAAATTGGTTGGCGAGATTCAACGTAGAATTACTCAAAATCGACTCTCCGAATATCGATTACATAATTTCTATCCTCTTTGACCTCACTAAAAATAGGCAGTTTGGAAACGCCCTCAGTCGAAAACAACCGAGAACGTTTGCCGACATTATGAGCTTGGCGTCTAAGCATATGACCCAAGAAGAGATGAATTCCTTTAAGGATAAAAACAAAAACAAAGCCACGACTTCAGGCTCCAAACGGCATGACAGGTTTCCTACCCAAAAATCTTTGGATTACGAGCGATCTTCCAGGAGAGGTAATGTTTTTCAGCGACTGGAATATAACAAAGCCGACCAAGATAGGCAACCTAATTTCTACCAAAGACCAAGAAACCATGAGCAACCAATCAGAAGCAGGGTGAATCATGTAGAACACCCAAGGTTAAATGTTCCAATGGAAGAAATACTGGAAGTTCTAGAAAGAAATAACTGGATTCCCGAGGCGAGGAAAATCGCACAGCCGAGACCAGGGTCCCGAAACTACGATCAATACTGTAAGTACCATAGGGCACATGGACATCGAACGGAGAATTGTTTTCACCTTAAGAGAGAAGTTGAGAAACTAATCGAGCAAGGAAAACTTGACGAATACATAGAGCGAGATAATCGTAAAAGGGAAAGAAGTAGAAGCCCTCGGAACGGTGATCGAAGGAGAAGTTCTCGTCAAAGGTCACCTGAACGCCGACCTACTCATGAATCGAATCACGACCAAATCAATGGAACTATCCATACGATCTCCGGGGGTCCCGCGGGTGGAGATAGTCGTAACGCCCGACGAAGAACAGCCAGATCCATAATTAGAAACTCAAAATACCCAAAAGAAATTTGGACCCTGGAAAGCAGGCCATCAAACGATCAGCAGATCAGTTTTTATGAAGGCGAAGCACCTAAAAATATTGTTTGGGACGCAAAAGAGGATAACCCCGACTTCCCGATGGTAATCTCGCTAGAAATAGCAAACTACAATGTCAAGAGAATCCTGATCGATAATGGGAGCTCAGCCAATATTATCTCCCGAGAAGTTTTAGCCCAAATGGACTTGGGGCAGATAAACTTGCAGAAAGTAGCTACGCCATTAATAGGATTCGGGGGCTCCGAAATCATCCCCAGCGGAACGATATCCTTAAGCGTATCGCTCGGAAAAATACCCCACCGGACAGTGAAGCTAGTAAAATTTCTAGTAGTAGAAACCCCTTTCGCTTATAATGCAATATTGGGACGACCTGCTCTCAATCTATTCCGAGCTGTTGTCTCTACTTATCATCAGAAGATAAAGTTTCCAACCGATAGAGGCATCGGAGAAATAACAAACGACCATTGCATGGCTTGGGACTGCTACAGTACTTCGTTAACTATGAAAGAACACCCTAAGTCTATTACTCCGAACAAGAGAAAGATCGAAGGCGATCTCGTTAGAAATGAGGTCGAAATTCCTAGTACTGATCGACTAGATAAAAAGGGGAAAGAACCGCTAGACTTATCCTTGAAACCCCCTGAACATAAAGATATAATTCTAGTAGAAGGCGACTCATCCAAAAAGACGAGAATTGGTACAGAGTTGAGCGAACAAGGAGAAATAATGCTGATCAACTTCCTCAGAAACAATGCCGACGTCTTCGCTTGGAGCGCAAATGACATTGAAGGAATCGATCCCCGAATAATCAAGCATTCCCTAAAAATAGATCCTTTGGCGAAACCCGCGAGGCAGAAGAAGAGAAATCATGGACCGGTGAAAGATAAAATTATCAAAGCCGAGGTAGAAAGATTGCTCGAGGCAAAACAAATCCGAGAAATTCATTTCTCGGAATGGCTATGCAATGTCGTACTAGTCGCAAAGGGAGATAAAAAAGATAATAAATGGAGGATGTGTAATGATTTCACCGACCTTAACAAGTTGTGTCCACGCGACCCGTACCCCCTCCCAAGGATTGACTTATTGGTCGACTCGACAGCTGGCTTCGCGTTATTCAGTATGATGGACGCCTTCCAAGGGTTTTACCAAATATACATGGATGAGCGGGACCAAGAAAAGACCGCGTTCGTAACCGAGCAGGGAGTATATTGCTTCATAGTAATGCCATTCGGCTTAAGAAATGCCGGAGCTACTTACCAAAGGTTAGTAAACCTAATGTTCAAAGAATTAATCGGAGAACTGATGGAACTCTACGTGGACGACATGCTGGTCAAAAGTATGAACGAAGCAGATCATGTAAAGCATCTCGATCGATGTTTTCAGATCTTAAGGAAATACCGTATGAAGTTAAACCCCGCGAAGTGCACCTTTGGTGTCAAATCAGGAAAATTCTTGGGATATTTAGTTCACCAACGCGGAATAGAAGCCAATCCAGAAAAAATTCGAGCCATAACTGAAATGAAACCTCCCAAAACCATCTCCCAAGTACAAAGCTTAATTGGGAAGATCGTAGCATTAAACAGATTCATATCAAAGTCTGCGACAAAAGCCTCCCTTTTTTCCAAACTCTCCGAAAGGCAAAGAACTTTGTTTGGACCGAAGAATGCGATCAGGCCTTCGAGCAGCTCAAAGAATATTTGACGACACCTCCGATGTTGGCAAAACCAACGGAAGGAGAACCATTGTATATGTACATCTCCATCTCCGACGTAGCGATTAGTTCAGTACTAATTAAAGTCGAGGGCTCAGAGCATAAGCCCGTATATTATCTCAGCAAGTTATTACAAGGGGCGGAGAAAATTACTTAGAAATAGAAAAATTCACACTGGCCTTAGTAGTGGCCGCACGAAAACTCCGACCCTACTTCTTAACTTACAAATCATCGTTTGACGAATCAGCCGCTAAGGCAAGTTCTAGCAAAACCAGAAGCCTCCGGTCGACTAATCAAATGGGCCATCGAACTCAGTCAGTTCGAGGTAGACTACAAACCAAGGATTGCCATCAAGGCCCAAGTGTTGGCCGATTTTTAT